>CM076578.1:937204836-937283079 GCA_034641835.2 Pinus albicaulis | reverse complement strand
AATATTGAAAGTTAAAACACAATGATTGCGCCGAGAGGCGCATTCTACAACCCAGTATTACCCCGATGTGTAAGTATGTCGGAAGCCAAAAAAAATGTCAGCTTGAACAATAACTTACATAAACATATAAATGAACAATTAAAAATTTATTAAAAATAAATTTAAATGATATAAACTTAGAATATGAAGAGTTTACTAACACTCAAAAAAGAGATGTGATAAATAAATAATATATGGTAAATATGTAAAAATATAAATAAACCATAGGTATGGTAAATAAATAAAACCTCTTTTTATATTACTCAGGAGGTATGGTAAATAAATATAAATATAAATAAAGTAGAGCTATGGTAAATAAATAAAACCAATTTTTATATTTACTCAATAAACCACTTTATATTTACAAAAACTCAAAAAAATGTTTTATTTAGGTGAAGCCTATGGGACAAATTATTATTAATACCATGGGCCAAATACCATGGGACAAATTATTAATAATACCACGTGCAAATACCATGGGCCAAATAATATATTTATAAAATAGGTATGGTAAATAAGTAAATATAAAAGAGGTATAAAGAGGTAAGGTAAATAAATAAAAATATATCAAATATGATTAGAAATCAAGATATAATTATATATGAAGTATAAGGGTCAAATACCATGGACCAAATTATTATTAATACCATGCAAAAAAAACATTATTAACCCTAACATTAATATTAAAATATTAATATTATTAAATTTAATATGTTTAGATTAATACAATATTAAATTTATTATATTGTAATATATATTAATATATCATGATATATGATAGAGGTGGAGAAATAGGGTGAGTGACAAGGGAGATATGGAGATAAATTGAAGGAGAAGGGAGAAGAGGAATGAAGAGAGAGAGAGAGTGAGAAGAGTGAGAGAGTTAGAGAAGGGTAAGAGAGGGAGAAGGAGACATAAAGATGGAGATGGGAGAGAGATAAGGAGAGAGGGAGGGAGAAGGAGAGAGGATTGGAGGGTAAAGAGTGAGAGAGAGAGAAAGAAGGGGGAAAGGAGAGGGAGGTAGGAGAGAAAGGGAGAGAGAGAAAGGATGAGAGGAGGAGGAG
Source organism: Pinus albicaulis (assembly GCA_034641835.2). Classification (NCBI taxonomy): domain Eukaryota; kingdom Viridiplantae; phylum Streptophyta; class Pinopsida; order Pinales; family Pinaceae; genus Pinus; species Pinus albicaulis. The sequence continues at coordinate 937,281,976 of CM076578.1, read as the reverse complement.
AGGAGGGATAGAAAGATGGAGCTGGAGGCAGAGCGAGGAAAGGAAGAAGAAATACATAGAGAGGGAGTGAAAAAGGAGAGATGGAGAGAGAGTGTGTATGCTTATGGGTGGGATAAAGATACATAGGAGTGATGGAGACAAGGGGGGAGAGAAGGATAAAGGGATAGAAATAGTAAGATAGTTGGAGAGTGAGATAAAGTGATGGGTGAAGAGAGAGGATTGGAGGACAGAGAGAGAGAGAAAGAAAGATAGCTAGGGGGTCAAATAGAAGGAGGCAAGAGAGGAATGATGAGAGAGAGCAAGAGTGTGATGGGGGAAGAGAGGATTGTCGAAGAGAGAGAGAGAAAGAGAGATGGGGGAAGATAAAGGGAGGTAGGAGATAAAGGAAAAGAGAGGGGACTTGAAAGAGAGGAGGAGAGAGGGAGGGATACAAATATGTATTTGGAGGGGGGGAGAGGGAGGGATTGAGAGATGGAGAGAGAGAGAGAGATGGGGGAAGATAAAGGGAGGTAGGAGAGAAAGGGAGAGAGAGGTGACCTGAAAGAGAGGAGCAGAGAGGGAAGGAGAGAGAGAGGGATATAAATATGGATTTGGAGGGGGAGAGAGGGAGGGATTGAGAGATGGAGTTGGATGAGGAGAGAGGGAGGGAAGAATAAATACATAGAGAGTGAGTAGTGAAGAGAGAGGGGGAGTGACAAGGGAGAGATGAAGAGGGAGTGTGTATGTTTTGGGGTGAGATAAAGAGACAAATAAGGAGATATGGAGAGAAGGGGGGAGAGAAGGAGAGAGAGAGGCATATGGTAACAAAGTTGGAAGGTGAAGATAGAGAGAGGGAGGGGGGGGGAAGAGAGAGGGTGAAGAGAGGTAGGGAAAGAGATATCAAGTTGGAGAGGGAGAGAGAGGGAGGTAAGAGTAAAGACATAGAGGATGAAAGGTGGAGAGAGAGAGAGAGAGAGGGAGTGATAAAGAATATGGAGAGAGAGGGAGAAAGCGTAGCAGGAAGGAAGAGAGATAGAAGAGAGAGAGGGAGAGAGAGAGAGAGAGAGAGAGAGAGAGAGAGAGGAGGAGGAGGAGGAGGGAGTGATAGATAGATATATAGATTGGAGAAAGAGATTTTATGTTTTGGAGTTGATATAGAGAGATAGAGTGAGATATAGATATAGATGTAAAGTGAAGAGAAAAAAATATAGATGGAGAGAAGGAGTGAGGGAAAAGGAAATTGATAGATATGGAGTGAGAGAGAGTGTGTGTATGGTGGGGTGAGATAAATAGAAAAAGAAGGAGATATGGATGGATATATAGATATATATGGGGGAGATAGGGAAGAAGGTTTCTTGCAGTAGATGCATTGATTTCAGTGTAGATGGTGATTTCTAATCCTATTTGATTTCTTGCACTAGATGAATTGATTTTGGTGTAGATGTTGATTTCTAATGATATTTGATTACTTACACTAGATGGATTGGTTTAATGTAGATGATTTCTAATCCTATTTGATTGCTTGCACTAAATGCATTAATTTCAGTATAGATGATGATTTCTAATCCTATTTGATTGATTTCACTAGATGCATTAATTTTAATGTAGATTTTGATTTTTGGTTATATTTGATTTCTTTTACTAGATGATTTGATTTCAATGTAGATTATTTTTAATCCTATTTGATTGCTTGCACTGAATGGATTTATTTCAATGTAGATGCTGATTTCTAATCCTATTTGATTACTTTCACTAAATGCCTTGATTTCAGTGTAGATGGTGATTTCTGATCTTATTTGATTGCTTGCACTAGATGCATTAATTTCAATGTAGATGTTGATTTATAATTATATTTGATTGCTTGCACTGAATGCATTGATTTAAATGTAGATGATTTATAATCCTATTTGATTCCTTGCACTAAATTCATTTATTTCAGTGTAGATGGTGATTTCTAATCCTATTTGATTGCATGCACTAGATGCATTGATTTCAGTGTAGATGTTGGCTTTAAATCATATTTTCCTACTTTCACTAGACTCATTTATTTGAGTGTAGATGTTGATTTCTAATCATATTTCATTACTTGCATTATATGCATTGATTTTAGTGTAGATGTTGCTTTCTATTATTATTTCATTTCTTGCATTAGTTGCATTGATTTCAGTGTATATGTTCATTTCTAATTTGTTGTATGATGGTAAATTAATTTTAAAGTCATTGGATTAATAGTGTGTGTGCAATGATTTCAGTGTAAGCACAAAAAATTATTGACAATGTACATTGATTTTTGCATTATAGTAATTCAACCTATTAATATTGGAGAGCAAGAGAGACAAGGTATGATGTTTACTACAATAGCTTGAGCTAAATATTTAAATGGTTTACGATTCCAACTGTCCTTTTCAAATAATCAATATGAAAATATGACAAAACTAACATAGGTGAAAATAAGAATAGTAGAAGAAAATAGTTTCAAATCGATCACAATGAAGACTTCGTAATTGACTACATTCTTATTATTCACAGTTTCTATCATTCAATATTATTACATTGTCACTTTGCGTTCAAAATTTTGTTTCATCATTAAAGTTATCTTACAATATTTATCATCTCAACAAATTGAGCTAACTAATCAAATTTAAAATTAAAATGACTCAATGAATCTCAGACGTATTTAACATATTTAAAATGGTTATGTTAATATTAGATGTATTTACATATTATTGATAAAATTAAGCATATGTTCCTCATATTATCGATAGATTTTCCTTGGTCGCGCACAAAACTGAAACCAGGCTAGATCCATCTTAACTCCAGATCTATCAAGCACCGAGAGGGATCAAATCTCTCGAGGTGAAAACCTTTCCTCAAGTTTTGCACTCAAAAAAGAGGTTTTCACCTCGAGAGATTTGATCCCTCTCGGCGCTTGATAGATCCGGAGTTAAGATGGATCTAGCCTGGTTTATACTTTCGGTTGTTAAAGTATACAATTAAATTGGATTTCAATTTACAATATTGAAAGTTAGTTTTATGGAACTATTTTTGTTTTCTATATATATATATATATAGTTTTTGTCATTATTGTGTGATTGATTGATTTATACTTTCAGTTATTAAAGTATACCATTAAATTGGATTTCGAAGTATATATATATATATATAGTTTTGGTCATCATTGTGTGATTGATTTATATTTTTGGTTGTTAAAGTACACAATTAAATTGGATTTTAAATTCACAATATTGGAAAAGTTAATTTTATGGAACCATTTATGTTTTCTATATATAGTTTTCGCTATCATAAAAGTTTTAAAGCTATGAATGCAAATTTTATGAAGTGTTGCTGTGGACTATGGCCCCATGTAGCACTTGTTTCATATGATCACGTATCGCATTGTGTAGAATTGATGTATTTGTTTTTAGTAAAGTTTTACCAATAGTTGAACGTAAAATAATCATGGAATTGTAGACATTGGATGTTACTATACTTCAAGGCATTTACAAAATCAAATAGTTCTTTTGTTTCTTTCAAGGATTCCAATGTAATAGAGGAAACATTGATTTTAACTTCCAAGATTTAGATAAACTTCTCCAATTCCAATTAGCCTACTTACCCTACTTACCGTGGATGTTAATAAATTGAACAATCAAGACAAGAACTCGGTGAAAGACAATTGAAGCCATTACCAACACATTTATTCATCGAATGATGTCAAATATATAATACATATCTCAACACCTTTTAGATCTAGATCTCACTTACAATTGATTAATGGATGATGAAAACACCTCATTCCTCAACACCAATTCCAAGTCATTTGACATAATAAATCATTTCATTTAAACTAATTTTATTCAATATTGTTGTAAACTACTTCCTATAGACACATTTAGCTAGAAACTCTTTGCCCGCGAGCTTGTTACAAATTCTAATCTAACAATGTAACAAATTTTTCAAGCACAACTTTGCTCTTCCTTCATCAACTTTTTAAATATATTTATCATTATGATATTTGATAACTTTGAAATATCAATGAAATGTTTTAGTTCCATCTTAGGAAATTTGAAAAACCATTTCAAAAAAAAAGTTAATAAGATTCGGGGTATTTATGAGATGTTTTGAAATATTTAAGAAAAGAGAGTAATGATTCCTAAATATTTGAAACATTTCAATAAAGTTGTTGAACATTTCAAATATCTAGTGCATGTTTTAGGCCCATATAATAAACCTTTATTTATTTTAAGTTAGACATCCAAACCCTTAATGTGTTCTAAGTAACCTACCCTAAAATGATCCCTAATGAGTAAAATAGACAAGATTGAGTCTTCCCTTGAACACAACAATTAATTTCAATCTGAAGTTTTATTAATGCTGGTGAGAAGTTGAAACAATTTTCTTGAGGTTTCATCACTTCTGGAGTATTCATTGCTTGAGAGTTTTGAGTTCAGAGCCTATTATTTTAGGTAGTGCTTCAAACAACTAGTTTTTTTTTAGCTATATTTTGTATAAAGGGGTCAAGGAAGGTTTCAAATAATTTTTGGAAATTGCATACAAAGTGTAGTAAGATAAATGAGTTCCACACTTTGATCAAGTGTTCAATTGTATATTGCAAACATTTTTGAAATCATCGAGCTACATTTTATCTCTAAGTAGGTTAGAAATTAGTAGCATACAAGTAGTTATGATGAGTGAAGTTGGAAAATTAGCTAGGATTTTGTTTACAAGGTGTTCCTGTAGTGCAAAAGCATATGTAAACAGTTTCTAATGCAAAGTCATCTAGGAAATTTTATTAAGTCAAATTTCAATCAATTTTCTAGTTTTTTATGATAGGAGAATGTGTTTTGTTTTAAGCCTTATTATTATTATTATCTTTTTTTCATTCTTAATTGGAAATGGATTGTATGGCTGGAATTTTATATCAATGTTGAAGTATTATGGTAGGAGTTGAAATTGAAAATCAATATTATGCATTTTTTTCTTTTCAACTAATATTTATGTTCTTTGTGACCTCATTAATTTTAGACTTGGTAACACCATTGCATGTTCAAAATCAATGATTCTACTAGGGAAGGCCAACCTCGCATTAAGCTAATTTTTCCTTTTCTATGAGAATATATTTGTTAAAGAGGATCGTTTTGCATGTTTTATTCCCTAGTACTCTTATTTCTTTATATTGATGACACATGGCATGTCTTATGAGTCTAGGTCCATTTATCTATGCATAACTAAAAATGAAATATTCAATCTCAAGTTACATTTGTTATAACAACAAATATAATTTACAGTTTTTAGGTCTAATTTGATGCCCACAAAAGGATTTTATGTTCTCATTTGTACCCAAATGTAAATATTACTTATGTTTATGTGTGTTTTTTCCTTATAGTTTTTTAAGCCTAATATATTCCCAACATTGATGATGAAGTTATGTGTATTTGAACTTATTTATATGACAAACAAAATATTTTGGATAAAAATGACCTCTCTTCATAAAAAAGGGGTCCATTTTTAGTACAAATTTATGATTTGAGACGAAGTCATGCATAGAATGTGACCTATCAATATTATCATACTTTTGGAGTTAATCGATAGACATAATTATGTGCCCTTATATTTAAGAAAACTTATGATGAATTCGCTTGAATAATCATTTCATAATCAATGAATTGTTAATAAATAATCCATACTAGAAGTAGTAGCAAATATTGATATCTATTGAGTTTGACATGATGAAATTTCTAAGAAATATCATAAAAAAAGGATAGATGCATATGCAAGAATGTATAAAGAAAACCATGATAAACAAAATCCTAATATATTCCCAACATTGGTGATGAAGTTATGTGTCTTTGAACTTATTTATATGCCAACAAAATATTTTGGATAAAAATGACCTCTCTTCATAAAAAAGGGGTCACTCAGTACAAATGTATGATTTGGAGACGAAGTCATGCATAGAATGTGACCTATCAATATTACCATACTTTGGAGCTATTGATAGACATAATTATGTACCCTTCTTATCAAGAACATCCTATGATGAATTTGTTTGAATAATCCTTTCATAATCAATGAATTATTAATAAATAATCCATACTAGAAGTAGTAGAGCAAATATTGATATCTCTTGAGTTTGACATGATGAAATTTCGGGTAAAATATCATAAAAAATGATAGATGCATATGCAAGAATGTATAAAGAAAACCACAGATAAAAAAAATCCTTGATGTCAGTAACATTATCGAGAGGAGGGACATATTACATTTATTTTTCTAAACATATAAAATGACTATATTACAAGGTAATTAATACATTTTCATATCATTATATATGTTTTTATATTTGATGAAAAATTCATAGATATTTAACAATGTTTTATAATTATATGTGTCATTTGCCAATATTTTATAAGATTATATAATTTAGTGAAAGGTTTTCCAAGATTTTAAAATATTATATAATCTAGCAATATAGTACATGATTCAACAATATTTTACAAGATTATATAATTCATTAAAATATTTTCCAAAAAATTATATATACATATTATATTATTGATAAAACAACCTTAAAATTATTATATGTACCAAGAGGATTCACCTATTTATTATACATATAAATTTATCGCTATTAAAAATTTCCTTTGGTTTCCCTACCCCTCATTAGTTAGCAAAGTGAAAATAATATTTAACATGCCCAAACATTCAAGAATGGACCCCGATTGGATCCAACTTCATTTTGGCATGAAATTTGGTTACCCTAGAAGATTTTCCTTCCAACAAACAACAATAAATACCCCAATCGCAATATATTCTGATTCTTAATGTATATGTACTCTTTACTCCCTACGACCCCTCCATATCTCGCCTACTTCAATACTCTCCCACACTTAAACCGGTCCTTTTTCTCCCTTGTTGTATTATCTTGTTCCATCCAAGGGAAAATTTATATTTTATAAGCTCTAACTCAGGATTTCATGGGTCAACTTTCAAAATTATAGATGGGTGTCTCAAGGTGGGCTCCATTTATGACCATTCCCAACTCGTCCATTCTATCTCTATGATTGCATAATCAGGTGGTTAATGCTAAAATACTCGACTACCTTCATTAACTAGTTTTGAGAAATGGGGGAGGAAAATACTAAATTCAAATTTTTTCATTTTGGAAATATAGATTTTTGGTTATGGCTATATTTTTAATAGTGAGTTGATTTCCAACCCCATATCTGATTTCTAATAGTGATATCATTGCTGATATTGATGCCCTCACCTTAGCTAGTTGGATGACAATTTTCTATTAATCAATAAAATATTTTAGATAATTAAAAATTTCAACATAAGAGCTTGAAAATTCACTAGAGCATGTGTGTCGCAATTCCAATGACACTATGCCATAAGTTAAAGTTACAAAATGGGATAAAATGGGGTGTTGAGTATGAGATGTCATGTGTCAAATAATCATCAAGCCATTTGTCAATGTGTCTTCATGACATGTGTAAGCTTGGAGTGTTCGAAATGTCATCCTTGGTTGTGCGATGTGTCAACATCCGACTCCCTATTTTTCATTCAACTAAAATGGACATAAATTTTGCATATGGTGTTCCTTTGAGCCCATTCAAGCTGTGTTAGAACTTTCTTCTCAAGAGCTCTTTAAAATGGACACCTTTTCATCAACATTTAAGACCATCAATTTGATCATTTGGGGCATCCTCCTAGATCAAGTATCACAATCTAGATTTTGAGGGTTTCTTTAAATACATCTTTAACCACCCTTTTAATGATCCATGTATAAATTTTTCATGTATATTAGTTAGGATTTAGATTCATAAACTCTAAAGTCAAAGAGCCATAATGAAAATTTTCTTATGACCTTTAAAATATCTCTGCTTATTTCTTCCTTTGGGAAAGTAGTTTACTCTGTAGTTCTAACCTTCTAGCTCAAATTTGTTTCTATGCATACCAACAACCCTATGAAATTTTGCATACTAACCTTTTGCACATTAAAATGAAGGTATATAAATAAGGGGAAAAAAACCATGTTGTGAGAGAAATTGGAATCACGTGCCCTAGTCAACAAATGACAATATAGAGGATTTTTTTTTTTTTTGCCTTGTAATTAAAATGAAACATTTTCATGTACAAATTATTTCAAGACAAATATATGTAGAAAATTATAACGTATCACTTATCAATTATATTTTTAAGAAATTGTGTAATCCAAAAATGGTCATTATCAATAGATGATCTCCTCCCAAATAATATTTCTCTATATATAAACTTGCATCCTTTGGGTGATAATAACTACGCTAATATATAAAATTTTTGGGGTGATTTGTAGGAAAAAAATATGATAACATACAAGAGAATAAGTGGCAAAAAAACCGACATTATTGTTAGTCTAGATAAATAGAAGGTGAAGCCAGGCGCGCTTATACCTTAGGTCCCATCCACAATGACACCATTTGTAGCATGGAAACAAGTGTATAATATCAATGGGGATAGCTCTACCAAATTTTTTTCAATAGGATTCCTATCATGATTTACTGATGATGAACAAGACCCTCGCGGGTTTACTAGATGATAGAATGCTCATGAATCCATAAGAAATTTTCACATTTCCTTTTCCTCCCATGCATGAAATCCATCTCATGGATAATCCGCTAAGTGGATCTCAACAATATATTAATTAAAGATACTCAACAAAAATCTATTTCTATTCAAAGCATTAATCATACACATGCTATAATATTCTCATTGAGGTGATTTTGTAAAATTATAGAAGATTGAATGTTACAATTTCCTCTAAACTCGTAGAGAAGTGATGAAAAATGGTAAGTTGTATGACAAATATCAAAACCAAGAAAAATACAATACTTATCTTACCAAGGTGTTAAGGACCACATACTGATTTGAAGTGGATATTTTATGTATGCTTTATGGAGAGGTTATCCCAATTTAAGGATTCATGGGTCAGTGCTAATGCAAATAATCACAATGATTAACCATGTATTCAACTAGTGTGATATCCTCTTTGAAACCTTGGAGGACACCATAGGAAATAATAAAGTGTATAGTTAGATATTAGAATTTTGTGATCCATATTGCTAAAGAGGAATGTCTTTCGGATTAATCACATCATTAGGATTTGGTTTTATTACTTCGAACCAACCAATGTATTCATCCTCGTGAAAAAGGTGAAAAAATCTATCAATCTTTCGGAATAAATAGCATGGATGCATTAGGTCTAGATTTAGCCGTTAGAACTAGGCTGCTAATACATGGTAATTAGTTATGAATTAGCCATTTGCTAATTTTAACTAATTACCATCAACTAATTCCCAATGGTTAGTTCCTAACAACCAACTCGAACTGATGCATCCTTGCTATTTATTATGAAATATTGATAGATTTTTTCACCTTTGTCTCGAGGATGAACCACATTAGTTGGTTTGAAACGTCGACCAAATCCTAATGATGTGATTAATCCAAAAGTGTATAGTGTTAGGGAAACATCCAAAGTTCCACACATCGTCTTATTTTATGGATAAAATCTTAATTTTATTTCCTTCTTACACATGGGATGGAATGTCAAAACGAGTAATCCTCCTATTCACATGTATTTCCAAGACCTATGGGAACACATATTATATGTCCATGATCAAAATATAGGAGAAAATTTCATTCCATTGTTCCAATTATTGTTCTATACTCCAATATCATGTTTGTAAAATAAGGTGATGTAGGTAGTTGGGAAAATTAGAGATTGGCATGTATTCAAACACGAGACTTACATAAGTATATAGATCAACCAAATACTCTCACTTGTTCCCAAGGATTTTTCTTGTCAAGTTGGTATTGTAAAAATAGCATAAAGACACTCTCGTATATAGTTGGAGCAATGCTTTCCAATGAAAAGAAACTACCATATCCACCAATTCCTTTAAGCTCCTCGAAATCCTATAAATGTCAAGCCATGGATGGAAAAGAGGCAAAGGCCAAGGCTGAATTCTGCCACGATCCATTTCTGTGTAGGAGAGATTTCACTAGGTAAGGCCCTTAAAATTTATCAGCAAACATTGTTAAGTTTGCAGACATAGATATCCTTATGAATTTAAAACATGGAATGATGAGGAAATCCATAGAATGATCCTTAGTAATTATTAAATTGTTTTTAGGATAGGAGGTATATCCCAACACATAGGCAAACCGAAAAGATAAAAGTTGAAAAGAGGCAACGGTAACAAGTGTAGTATTTGAGAAGGAGAGGTTAGATAAATAAGTTGAAGCACTCAAACTTCAACAAGAAGCGATATCAATAGGGAACTAAAAGGAAAAGGAAGGAACAAGAGGAACATGAACGATTTCAAAGAAATAAAGTAGAGAAACTAAAATGTGATGTGGAAGAAAGGAGAAAGAAGGAAGAAGAGGACAAGAAAACCCAAGAAGAGGCCCAAAAAATTGACCACATGGACATCTTAGGTTTGATATATTAGTATTATAGTTTATTTTATTCAACATCTCTTTGCAAAATTACAAAGTTGGGGTTTAATATTATGTTTATAATATTAGGGTTTATAATTTATAATAGTGAGTTTCATTATTAGAGTTTATAATATTAGTCTTAGGGTTTATTATTTCTGGCTCTTGCAACACCAATGTTTATATTAGTGTTTAATACTATACAATGAGAATGGTAAAAAAAATCCTATCCAACGTCACACTATGACAAAGATCAATCAAGAAGACAATCAATCTAACAATGATTTTCGCAATGGTACATTACATTTCAATTTATTCAACATCGCATTGTTACATTACAAACTATGGTCTAATATTAGGTTTATAATATTAGGTTTTAAATATTAGGTTTACAATATTAAGCTTAGGGTTTGTTATAATCCTAGGGGAATGAATATATTAAATTTAGGGTTTATAATAATAATAATATTAGGTGTATTATATTAGTTTATAATGTTAGGTTTTTATTAGGGTTAACACAGACATTAGAATGGTACAAAAATTCATCCAATGTCACATATGACAAACACACTTCAATGCGACAATCAATTCGATAATCATTGTCAGCATTGTTACATTACATTGCAATCTATTTAACGCCACTTTGTGACGTTATAAAAATGGGTTTAGTATTAGGATTTATAATATTAAGTGATTTTAATATTAGTTTATAAAATTATGGTTTAATATTAGGGTTTATAATATTAATCTTAGCGCTTATTATATTGGGTTTTATAATGTTAGGGTTTAATACCGTGATGTTGGAAATGGCGTAAAATGATTCAATGTAGCATTAGGACAAACATTGTCTTAATGATACAATTATTCTAACAATCATTGTCACAATCTTTTAAGCATTAAGTTGTGTAATTTATTCAACGTCACATTGTTACATTACAAAACTAGGTTTAATATTAGGCTTATAATATTAATCCTAGGGTTTAATATATTAAACTTAGGGATTATAATATTATGGTTTATAATAATAATTTTAGGGTTAAATATTATGATATAGGAATGGTACAAAATCTATCCAATGTCGCATTACATAAATATTGTCTCAATGCTAATAATCAATTTGACAATTATTGCCTACAATGTTACACTACATTGCAATTTATTCAACATCACTTTATGACAATACAAAATTGGGGTTTAATATTAGATTTATAAAATTAGGGTTTAATATTTGATTTATCGTTTATAACTATAGGGTTTAATATTAGACTTATAATATATTAATCTTAGGTTTATTATAAATTTTTTGTAATTTAAGCTAAACTATATTAGATCATAATAGAAAATTTACATAGGCATTGGCCGAGATGGAAAGCGGTGCTTAGCCAATCCTAGCCTTGGTAATTTTCAAAATAAGCATACTAAAGCCACCATAGAGGAAACCATCCTTTAATAGAGTCATACAATCTTGTTTTACAAAATGTTCCGTAAATCATATAAAGACAAAATAGTCTAGTAAGTCATGAATTGAAAAAAATAGTAATGAACCGAGCTACCGCGTACCATGGTGTTCCTTAATCATCCTCTATTGTAGGGTCCTCCTCCTCGATGAGGCATCCATATTCACGTGCTATGGCCTCGTCCCCGATGTAGGCTCATACAAGGGCTTCGCAGGGGCCGCGAGATGATAGGAACAATAGGGTATTCGAAATCTAAAACTATGGTCTAGAATCCATCCGAATCCATGATCTAAACATCCGTCTCCTCCTCCGTTGGCTCGCCGTGAATGTAGGAGCGACCGCTTCGAGGAGTGGGCATCTTAGAGTGCGCACCGAGATATTTTCCGGGGGCCTCTTTTTGCCCCTAGGATTCTCCGTAGTTAATACACCCTTCCCTAGGTGCAACAGTATTTGAGTAGCCTCCTTTCATGGCCGAAGAGGAACAATCAATGATCGTACGCCTACCTGCTCGTGGTGATAGCACTCTCAAAACACACTCGATGGCCGCCCCCGATGGACGACATTGTCCCCGGCCGTGGAGAGGCGCACAAGGCAGAGAGAGAAGCAGGTCCAAGAGTAGGGGAGATGCATAATCGGAGTACACGCAACAAGGGTGCGCAGCGCGGGGGAGGGGGGCACACAACTCGGGGGGCACGCAATGGGTGTCGTGTAGTGGGAGCTCGCTCGCATAGTGCTCAACATGGAGAGGCATAGGAGGATGGAATTCCAATGTGAGGTACAAATGTGGGTCACAAAAAAGGAGGATCTCAAAGGAGGAGCACACATCGGGGAGGGCGCGCTACGAGGGCTCAAGAAGAGGGGGCGCGCAACCAAGGGGAATGCGCAATGGGAAGGAAATGGCATTGAGATGCGCGAGGACGACCGGAGTAACAAAGTGATGAGAGGGGATTAAAACGATGGTCGAATGAGGAGCTCAGCTCATTTTGAAGACCCGTGGCATAAGTGCAAATGTGGTGAGGGGTCATGGCACAAGTGTAGATGCCGTGAAGGACCTGCCCTGCGTGCCGCATGTGATACAAAGTATGGAAGGAGGTCGCACGACAGAGAATCATTATGAATGATTGACGAAATGAGCTTCGCATCATATTAGAGTCGGCGTGTAGGGTGGCATCGCCCGAGCATGGGAGGATCCGTCCTCGCACGATCCGTACGTGTCACCCGTATCCGGGGCATATTAGGTTTATTATATTGGGTTTTACAATGTTAGGTTTTATATTAGGGTTTAGGGGTATTTCGTGACATTGGAATGGTACAAAAATATATCCAACGTCGCATTGTGACAAACATTGTCTCAAAGATGACAATCAATGTGACAACCATTGTCTCAATGTTACATTATGTTACCATTTATTCAATGTCGCATCACACATACCGAAACTCGGGGTTTAATGTTAAGTTTATAATATTAAGGCTTTTTAATATTGGGTTTATCATATTAAGGTTTAAGATTGGGTTTATAATTGATAATATTAAGGTTTTTAATAATAATATTAGGTTTATAATATAAATCCTGTGGTTTAGTATCAAAGCTAAAGTTTATAATATTAGTCAATATGTCAATCACTCTTGTAATGTTTCTAATCCATTTGGTTTATAATATTAATATTAGGGTTTAATTTAATCATAGGGTTTATAATATTAATCCTAGGGTTTAATATTAATCCCTGGTTTATAATCCTTTGGGTTTATTAACTCTCGTGTTTATAATATTAAAAATCACTTGGGTTTATTAATATGTTCAACATAATATCAATATCGTAGTTTATAATCTCAAGGTTTATATTCATAGGATTTATAATATTAATCCTAGTGTTTTTTTATAATACTAGGGTTTATAATGCTAGGATTTATTTTATTCAAAGTCACTTGGTGGACAATACAAAATTGGGGTTTAATATTAGGCTTATAATATTGGGTTTATAATATTAAGGTTAAATATTGAGTTTATAATTTATAATAGTGGGGTTTAATATTAGGGCTTATAATATTAATTTTAGAGTTTATTATATTGGGTTTTATAATATTCTAGAGTTTATATCAAGGTTTAATACCGTGACATTTGAATGGTACAAAATCTATCGAACGTCACATTGTGACAAAACAATGTCTCAATACGACAATCAATTTGACAATCATTGTCATATTATTACATTTCATTGCAATTTATTCAATGTCACATTGTTACATTACAAAAATGGGGTTTAACATTAGGGATTTTTAATATTGGGTTTATAATTTATAATGTTAGGGTTTATAATATAAACTTTAGGCTTATATTATTGATCCTGTGGTTTAATATATTAAACTTAGGTTTATTATATTGGGTTTTATAATGTTAGGGTTAAATATCAGGACATTGGAATGGTACAAAAAATCTATCAAACATCACATCGCAACAAACATTGTCTTAATGCGACAATCAATCTAACAATCATCAAGCACAATGTTACATTATATTGGAATTATTCTAACATCGCTTTCAGACCATAACAAACTTTGGGTTTAATATTAAGGTTTATAAAATTAGGGTTCAATAAAGGGGGTTTATAATCTATAATAGTGGGGTTTAGTATTAGGGTTTATAATATTAATCTTAGGGTTTATTATATTCGGTTTTATAATGTTAGGTTTAATATCGTGACATTGGAATTGTACACAAATATATCCAACGTCGCATTGTGACAAACATTGTCTCACAAAAATTACCCCGAAAATCATTGTCTCCATGTTACATTACATCGCAATTTATTCAATGTTACATTGTTAAATTACAAAACTAGGTTTAATTTTAGGTTTATAATATTAGATATTTTTAATATCGTGTTTATAATATTAATGTTTAATATTGGGTTTATAATTTTATGGTCTAATATTAATGATATGATTTATAATATTAATCAATTTGATAATCACTCTGCTACAATGTTTTTAATCCCTTGGGTTTATAATATTACCTCTTAGGTTTAATACCAATCCTAGGTTTATAATATTAATGTAAGGGTTTAATATTAATCTCTTCAATTTATAATATTAATACATTGGATTTATAATATTAATAATACCTTAGGTTTATAATATTAATATTAGGGTTTATAATCATAAGGTTTATAATATTAATACTAGGCTCATAATCCCTTGGGTTTATAATAATAATGCCTTAGATTTATAATATCAATAATCTACAAATTTTAGATATATGGTGAGCAGTCCTTAGCTAAGGAATCCCTTGATGTGAAGTCATTGTTTCAATTCCTTGCTTTGGTCATGGTGAAGATATATTGGACATGATGAAGATGTAGTCCCACCAATATATATATATGAAAATGGGTTACACTTTTGGGACAAATGTGGCAATGAAATTTCAAAATTTTACTCTTTTATCGAATTGAAGCCTCAAAATTCATATATGGGCATTGTGAATTTTATTTTGGAGTAACAAGAAAAATTTGTTGAGAATAAGGTTGTTTTCCTAATGATATTTTTCGGCAAAAAAATTTAGTGTGGTAAAATCTCGTTAATCTTCCATCAAATGAAATGCTTGTCCTTGCAAATTTTGACACATCTTAAAAGGTATGCATGTGTTCACATAGAAAAACTTAGTCTAAAATGTAATTTAAAAAAAAATATAGATATGAGCATGATAT
Source organism: Pinus albicaulis (assembly GCA_034641835.2). NCBI lineage: Eukaryota > Viridiplantae > Streptophyta > Pinopsida > Pinales > Pinaceae > Pinus > Pinus albicaulis. The sequence goes on along the minus strand of CM076578.1, from coordinate 937,266,357 downwards.
AATCTTGAGAGAACTAGGTTATGCATATTTTTTTTTTTTTTTGATGAAAAATTATACTTTATTATTTTTTCAAATTACATAATATTTCAATTCCATTTTGTAGAAACATGTGTTCACACAATATTTTTTTCAACTATTTAAATAAATTTAAAAACCAAGAGTACCCTTTTGAAGAGGAATCTAAAAGAAAATAGTGGTATTTTTTGAAAATTTTCGTTGTGTTTATTTTATGTTATTGGTTTTTTATTTAGCCCCTTTGAAATTGTTAAAAAAATTTCAAGCATTATGTTTAAAAGAAATTGGGAGTGAAAAATACTGCGGTGAATTCGAAAATGTCAAACTCATATGCCATTGGATAGATGATCCTTCATGAATCCAACATGATCAACTCCACCCACTTCGTGAAAATATTCCCTAAGTCCTCCAGTGTACAAAACGATGTTTGCTAAAACTTTGATTTATATGACCTCAACAACTCTATTAAACACTTAAAGCGTTCAATCAAGAACTTGATTTATAAAATCAACCCACGATCAGTTTAAGAATCCTCGATCGAGCCATTCATGTGGTTAAAAACAACTTCGAGTGAGCCTTTGCAAAAATAAAGCTATCCAAATTTCAAGGAGGTTTTATTTTTTGGGATAATATCCTTATGTGAACCCCACAGATTTAGAATCTAGAAATATCCAAAATTTAATGCATTAATAATTTAACCAAGTTGATATAATACTATTTTACTTAAAATGTAAATTCAACTAGATAGGTTATGAACAACATTGAAATATTTTTATGTTATTAATAAATGTTATTTTTCAATTTGAGATAAATCATGGAAAGAGTTACACACATGCTTGATATTGATCGTAAAAAGTGCAATAAATAGAACACACAAACACACACACACATCATATTATGACTAATCTCTTGTAGATAACCTCAAAAGAAATAAAATAAAAATAAAAGTTATTTGTGGTTTTACATATTGACATCTTTTAAAATTGAATAAAACCGATTTCAATCACATTTGAGCTTTTTAATCAAAACTTAAGATAAAGAATTGATTGAAATACTGGATAGCTAAGTACATTTAGAAAAGTTCATAACAATATATAAAATTATAGAAATGTTATCATATATTGTTTTTTGACCTATATTAGATTCCAATACAATTGAATATCATGTTATGACTAAGCTCTTGTAGATAATCTCAAGAGACAAAATATTGAATACATAAAACTTGTTTTTTGTTTACAAGACATGTTTTAAAATTGAATTAAACTTATTTCAATCCTATTTGTGTTTTTTAATTGAACCTTGAGATAAGGAATTGATTGAAATACTTAAAAGAGTTAACCATTGTTGGGTTTGTGTTATATTATTTCCACGACTAATCATGTGCGCGGGGGGGGGGGGGGGGGGGGGTAAGAGGGGGGCTTACGCCCCCCTAGGCCGGGCACAACGAGGGCTTCCCGCTGTGGGGCAGAGCCCCCCCTTGCCGGGGTTCAGGGCAGCGCCCGACGAAAATTTTGGTCCCACTCGGTGGACGATCGCCGCCATGGTTTTGTGCATGGTTTTGCACATGGTTTTGGGGTACGATAGTTTTCGGCCCCCGGGTATTTTTGTAGATCCGTCAAGGAACTACGGTTATGTTCTAATCCAGGGTTACGGGATAGGGTTTATGTATGCTTCGACATGTATATATATGTGTTGTAACACTAAAAGGAATATAATGAAATATCAAGCCGGTTGTCCCAATTTGGGATCCAGGGAAAATCTCTCGTGTTTATCTATTTTATGTTTTATGCTCTCGCTATTGTTTATTTTCTATTATACATTCGTGTGTAGATACTGCTCGTGGTTAAAACCTACAACCATGCAATGCATATGTAGGTTGCAAAAAGTCCATATATGGATTTTTTTATTATAATATTAATGAATTTAGAATTCAAATAATTTATTTTTTAAATCATTGTAATAAGAAACATATCGATTGCACTAAAAGACACTTTCTACAAACCGATATGAAGCATATTTATAATTCTTTCCATGCTCAATATTAAAGGGATACATGATATATTTTAGTTCATTTCAAGTATCAAAGTACCTACCTTCATAGTAATGTTGTACTTATATCATGTTATGGCTAAGCTCTTGTAATGCATGACCTCAAAAGAAATAAAATTGAATAAATCTTATTTGTTGTTTACAAGATATCTTTTAAAATTGAATAAAACTTATTTCAATCTTATTTGTGTTTTTTAATTGAACCTTGAGATAACCAAGTAAATTTAGGAAAATTCATAAAATTATAGAAACGTATATCATTAGTTGTTTTTTGGTATATTAAATTCCAATACACATATGACTTAAATATCACGTGTTATGACGAATCTCTTGTAACATGACCTCCAAAGAAATACAATTCAATAAAAATTAATTGTTTTTTACCATACATATTTTAAAATTGAATTTAAAAATGATTTCCAATCCTATTTGTGTTTTTGAATTCAACCATGATTTATTTTAGTTTATTTTAAGTATAAAAGTGACTTGCATCATAGTAAGTTTGTACTTATTTTCTTACCTATGAAACCGGAAGTCAAAATTGCTATATTTTTAACAAAGTTACACTATATGTTTTTTTTTTTTGTTTAAAATAGAGAAATAATTAACAGATCCATAAACTAAAATTTAATGAACATACATAAACAAGATTAATAAACATCCATAAAAATGAAATAATGGATGTAACAATAAAATGTCCATATCATTTTCTCAAGAAAGTTGTTTTTTTGTCATAATTTTTTTCTTAATGCTCAAAGTAAGAGCCCCTATCCGCGATAGGATTGATACCTACTTCACAAGGAATGAGGTTGGTCATAGGTGGGAAAAACCATGGTTAGGTTTCGAAGGAACAAATCTTCGTAGCTGCCAAGAACCCCGTTATATGTGTATGTATGAGTGTCTTAACTTGCCCTTGTATACATCCTTACCTTTCGTATATATATTTACTTTTCGGGGTTTCATGCTTCATTGGTATGTGTTTTTTCCTTGCTCAATCAACAATGGTGGTCTATTGTTTAGTATCGCATTACAATACTTCGGCCTCCTTCGGGGCCTGCATTCACAGTGGCCTGACGAGCCGCAAATGACTTCGTTATTTCAATTTCTTCCTCAGCGCTGTACGTGCTTTACATTTTTTATCGAACATGCACTATGGTTAAACCTATGAAGTTTGTTGATTTGGAGTCAAAGCTGAGGATATTATAACCGTTGATTTGTGGTAGCATCATATGTGCTCTAAGTCTCAAATTGGAAGGGAGACTTAGGCACATGTATTCCGCAGAACCCATAAATTGTTTAGGAAAATTAATTTCAGAATAATTTTTATTAAACTAATTAATTATTTTTAAAGGGACCCAAAGTCTAAACTTAGGAAAATAAAATAATGAAAAGGATTAATAAATTATAGTGTGAATGTTCTAGAAAAGGGAGATCAAGTTAAAAGTTAATCTTAGTCATGGATGAGAGATTTAATCAATTTGGAAGTTTCAATGAGAATATTATAAGAAGGAATTCAAGGGTCATTTTGGAAAACACATCAAGACAGAACACTTAGAGATTGAAATTCTTTAGTGAGCAAGGCTCGAGAGAAGATCGATCGAGAGGTTTCTCATAGAGAGGGGCGGTGATAATTTTCAGGGAGGAATAATTCATGATCCGGAGAGTGCATAATAGAGGAGGCGAGGAAGCCACGTACATCTGCATAGAGCTAGTGGCACATAGTTCATTTTTTTGTTGAGGAGACGATAGAGGGTTAGTGCCGCTCCGAGGAAAACAGACATTCCAATTTCCAGCCAAGAAAGAGATACACCATAGAGACAAAGGTAGATACAATCGTGACATAGAGACTACGTAGTGACACATTCACTACTTCGAGAGAAGCAATAAAGAAACTCGTTTTGGGTGTTGATCAATGCGAGTTACCATGGAGGAGTGAGGTTTGTCTCACAAGATTTTATCATTACGCTCGCATGATTGATACGATTGAAAAATCATAGATTTGTACTTAAAATTATCGCATTATATACAAACCCTTAGTCGCCGCACCGATTTTTCCGCATTGGGTTTTTCGGGTACAATTTTCCAAAATAACGTTAATGTATACTTCTGCGCAAAGTAGTATTTTTCCTTGCAATTTTATTGTGAAGGTTGAAGTATATTTTATTTTGATATTTACCATAACATACATTAAATAATTTTTTCAGTTAAACAAATAGAAGAAATTTAATTAGATGTTGTAGTAGGATTCTGGATAGCGGATTTTTCACACTAACAATTTGGGGTACATAGCCAACGAAGCATAACTTGGCCAAGGTGGCTCTTTCAGCTCAGTCTCCAGATGGAAGGCAGGGAGTTGAAAGGATTTCATGGAGTCCAGTGGACAATTTTGGTTCTTTGGGTGTTGTTGACCCTGGTATTTTTAGAACGGTTTCTTGTGGTCTTGACAACTGCCTGCACGCTGGTTTGAAGGTTACTGATTTCGCAAAGGCATGGTCGATAGCAGTAACGACGATTTCACAAGTAAGTTCCCGACTCTCCTAACAAACCCCCATATCTATTTTCCCATCGAGTGGTCTAGAGGATATTATTCATAGTTTTGTTTTGATATCGTATGTCAGCCTAAACTATTGCTTAAATAATACTGGGGATTGGAATGCGTTTTGAGGGAAACCATCCACTGGTGCCCATATAGGCATGGGGTTAGAAAGTTTTTAGTTGTATCTGGAGTCTTTTTCCGAATAACCTCATGTTTTGGAAGAGGCGCATGATGAAACCCTTCCCCATGAAATATGACAACCCCATGAGGGTTTTAACAAATTTTTGCATAGAGGGGATGCATGGGAGAATCTCATGCCACAAATAGATTTAAATGGTATCTATTATGAAGCTCCTATTGATCTACCATTCCAAGAGGTGGGGGATTTCCCTCAGGGAATAGCTTCCGAGCCTAAGAAGGACTTACAGGTTCCCTGGGTTCCTCCGACCGGTGTGGAGCAGGTGGAAGGGTGGCTAGGGCCACTCGAAGAGGAGGGCGAATATGTCACGAAAGGTTTATCACTCTTAGGCTCGGCACTAAATGGTCTTCAAGCAGGATTAAAATGATAAAAAGGGAAAATTATCAAGAAAAAATTGTAGTGCCCAAATTTGGTTTTGGGGGTAGACATTCAGGTCAACAGAGTGATGGAAACCTCAGAGACCATCCTGGTGGGAAAAGTGCATAGAAATTTTGTTTCTTCTCAATATATTTCTAAATGGATTAAAAATTTTTAGGGAGAGGCATCAGATAAGGCAGTGGAGGTGATAAATATGGCAAAGCGTTTGTTTATGATCAATTTTACAAACAAGGAGACTCTAGAATGGGTTCTTGCACGCAATTGGGGTTTTGGCATAACGCCGATTCTCTTTAAGCGGTGGATGCCCCTATTTGATGCACAATGGGAAAAACTAGAAGAGATCCCGGTCTGGCTGCATATACCAGCTTTTCCTCTACACTTATGGAGCATGGAAATTTTCAGGGCTATTGGGGACAACTTGGGCTCTTTTTTGGATGCATACATGATATTTCAGATTAAAAAATGCAGGAATGCCGCTCATATCCTAGTTCATCTTGTCCCTAGAGAAGGTATGGTAGAAAAAATTCAACTACACCTTGAAAAAATCCCTTTCTTTCAGATTATTGATTATGGGAACTTACCTTATAGGTGACATATATGTCACAAACATGGTCACTTGGCTAGAGATTACCTCTGGGCATCAGCAGGATGCGTCGACACAGGGGTTTTATCAAAAATGAAAATCGGGCTTAGGTCGAACAAGATGATGGGGGCGAACATGTATATATGGAAGAGGCGGTGCACCTACAGGAAGATGGGCTGATCCCCATGGAAGGGATGGAGGAACATAATGATCATCTGGAGATTCCACATGAACGGGAGATGAACCATGTATAGGAAAACCCTGGAACTATAGAACTTGCACATGTCGGGGTGGGTACTATTCCTCGAACCCCATATTATATACATGATACTCTTGATATTTTATTAAATGTTATAAAATCACCTGGTCCTTCCAGGCCTAATGTGAATGAGCCATTGTGCATAAAAAACCTTTCTCTGGCCATGGAAAAAATTATTACTTCCATCCCTGTATTATCAAATGATAATTTTACTTACAATCTTCATCCGCGGGATAAAAAATCTATGTATGTTGAAGCCATTGGAGGGTTGGGAAGCCACCCCGTACCTGATAAGCCTAGGAAAATGAGGGCTCGTAAAAATAAATTTTCAAAGGACCAATTAAAATCAATGACAGACATTGTTGATGGGAAGAAATTATCACTCAAAGGGGAACTTAGAGAAGTGCAATACCCTGCCATTTTTTATAAATAGTTTTGCTGTCTTTTAATAGTAGAGAGTTTGCTAGAAACCATAAGAAACTAGCTCTAAAATCTCTTTTCCTTAATTATAGACCTGATGTGATTATTCTCCAAGAGACACTGGGCTTAGGTGAACTAGTTATGTCATGCCTTAAGAAATTAATTCCTGGTTGGAATTTTGTGACCATTGGTGCTTAAGGAAGATCATGAGGATTAACTATGGGTCTCAAAGACAATGCTTTAAAACCGAAAAATTCCTGGGGTTTTGAGTTGGTCATTGGTGCTGAGGTTTATTCAATTGAATTATCTATATATTTCACTATTATCAATATCTATGGGATGTGCGAGGAGAGGATATATTTCTGGAAAAAATTAATCTCAAAGTCTTACATGCTTGATCTTAATTTGGTGGTGGGAGGTGATCTAAACTTCTCTTTAGCCCTGTCTAAAATATGGGGCCCTATGGTACAAGATGACCCCCTTGCATATTTTTTCCTGAACAAATTAAGATAAGGGCGCCTCATTGACTCAAATCTAATTAAAAATTATCCTACATGGAGGAACATGAGAGTGGGGGATGCCTGAGTGGCAAAGAAACTGGATCGTTTCCTCTTGAATGAATATTTTTCAAGTTAGATCACAAGTTTTAAACAATGGGTCAGGTCTGGGGAGGGAATCATAACACTCTCCCATCTTACTTGAGATGACAAACCTGATTCCCCTTTTAAGTTCAATCCAGGATGGCTGAAGGACCCAAACTATATTAGCCTTGTTCAAGAAACATGGAGCCCTTTGGATAGGTCTGGGATTAGATCCCATGCATAATCGCTTACGAGTAATATGAAAAGACTTAAAAATGAGAAAATATCATGGGCAAAAGAGAAACTGAGAAGGGATGCAACTGACCTTCGAGAGATTTGGGAAGGACTCGAAATAATGGAAAGTATGGAAGCAGATGGAAATGAGACTGAGGAGAAGAGGGATAGGATAAAGTTACTATAGAATAGGAGAAGGAATATTTTAAATGATATTAAAGAAAAATGGTGCTTAAAAATACGAGCCATTTGGCTCTCATTCGGGGATGAAAATAAAAAATTCTTCCAGAATTATGCCAAAGGGAGAAAAAAATACAATACCATTTAAGAACTTGACAAGCCAGGTGGAGGCAAGGAAAAATATTTCAATGAGCAAGCAACAATGGGAAAAGACAATTTCAAATCACTATTCAGAGTTCCTGAGGGAGCAACAATTGTGGAGGTGATCCAGGTCGCCCAAATTTTTCCCACATATGACAAGGAGGAAGACAATGAGAGGTTAATGGATCCTCTTCTGAAATTGGAATTTGAAAATGTTCTAAAGTCAATTCAGAAAGACAAGAGTCTAGGGCCCGATGGTTGGACAATGGAGTTTTTTCAAAATTTGTATGACTTGATAGGGGATGAGATTGTTGGAGTGGTGGAAGAATCAAGAAACATGGGATTTATCCATGAACCTTTCAATTCTACTTTCCTGGCTCTAATTCCTAGATCAGACTCCCCAACATATTTTGATGAATTCAGACCTATATCCATGTAAACTTGTATTTATAAAATCATTGCAAAAACCCTTCCCACTAGACTGAAACCTATTCTCTCTAGCAACATCTTTGAAGAATAGTTTTGTTTTCTGGATGACATGCAGGTCCATGAAGCTATTGAGGTGGCCCAGGAATCAATGCGTAAAATTAAGAAATCAAAGAAAAAAGGTATGATTGTAAAAATTGACCTTTCAAAAGCATATGACAGGATCAATTAGATTTACCCGAGACCTCTTCTGACACATCTGGGCTTCAATATTGGTTTCATCAATTGGATTATGGGTTGCATTTCTAATGTTTCCTTTGCTGTTATTATAAATGGGGTTGCTTGTTATTTTTTCCACTATCAGAGAGGAATCAGACAAGGATTTCCCCTCTCCTATTATTATTAGTTTCATAAGGCCTAAGTCAAGTACTTATTTCGGCTAAGAGAAGAGGAAACCTAAAATTTACCTATTCAGCAACTGGACCCGAGGAGATGTAAACCATCTAAAGTGTTCTTTGGAAATGTTCATAAAGGCCATTGGAATGATCATAAAATCTCATAAATCCTCAAATTCCTTTGAAGGCCTATCATGCCCTGATCTTGAAAGGATCACTACTCTTCATCCTTTCATTTTCCACCCTATGGGGGAAAGCTTGAAATACTTGGGTTTCTATCTAAAACCCGACTCCTACAAAAAATATTACTAGTATTGGTTATTGTTAAAAATTGAGAATCGTATAAACCTATAGAGTTAGAAATGGTTATCCAGAGTAGGAAGGTTGGTACTCATAAAATCTGTGTTATTGGCCATCCCGGTGTATTAGATCGCACTTTATTGGGTTCCAAAAGACATCCTATACAAGATCAAAAAACTTTGCAGCTAATTTTTATGGGTTGGGAAAAAGGAGGAAGCTTTCATCCCATGGGTCACCTAGGATAAAATTGTAAGGCCAAAGGAATGGGGAGGGTGGGGCATAAAGGATTTACAACTCTTTTCCTCCTCTATTGCAACAAAATCTGGGTGGAGGCTCTTGAACGAAGATAATCTCTGGATGAAAATGGTTAAAAAGAAATACATTGATCCGACTCCCATGGATGAATGGATTCGTATGCCAGGGAAATAATTTTTAAAAGCATTTGTCATCTGGAAGGAAACTATAGTATCTTTCAAGATTGTGGAAGAAGGATTGGCTCAACATGTGGGAAATTGGGACAAATGTGGAATTGACATGGATCCATGGGTGGGTTGTAATGAGGCATATGTCCTATCAAGAGGGATTTTGGACTCATTACATTCAAAATGGATTGTATTCATGAACCAAATCACAAAGCAAGAGACTACTACAATCTGGCACCAGGGGTAGAAATCGGTGGGGGACATTCAAACTCGCCCAAAATGGTGGCATGAGTGACAATTATTTTTGTAGGAGCTCATTCACACAAATGTCAGGATAAAATACTATCCAAACACCCTTCGATTGGTTCACACACAGTCTCGTTATTACTCCCCAAATTTTGGATATGATTACTTGATGAAGTGAAGGGGATGGGGGGCTCAGGATTGGTGGAGCAAGCCTATATGGAAGCTGAGTAGCCCAACAAAAACAAGACTGTTTTTCTGGTGTATTTTAAGAAACAAAGTGCCTTCCTGGGACATGTTACAAAAGTAGACTAAATATGGGTCAGGTTGGTGCATTCTTTGCAAAGATGTCGAAGAATATCTTGATCACTTATTCCTCAAATGTCGTTTCTCTCTAAAATTATGGGAGTTCACTCTCTCTCTACTAGGCATAAGCATAATATGGAATGGGGCAAACTGTAGGAATGCCTGGCATAGATGTTGGCTCTCCTATACAAGTGAACACATCCGAAATATTCCCTTGATCATCTCTTGGGGGATTTGGCTTGCCAGAAATAAAGGTATATTTAAGGAAACATCCTACTCTCCCTCAGTGATTGTAGCCGGATGTGCTTCGATCTTTAATTTTTTCCCATCCACTGACCACAATTAGCAAATTAGAAACATCAACATTGAAAATTCATTCATGACACCCCATGGGATTTTTTTGATGGGGCATCGAATGCTAAAACAAATGTGGTTATGGTTTGGTAATTCATATAAATGGAAAAAAATCCTTAAAAGCTTCTGTGGGCATTGGTACATGCACAAAATATTATGCTGAATTAATCTCACTAAAAATTCTCTTATGCTGGCTCATTCACTTGGGAATTGGAAATGTTCAAATCTTTGGTGACTCCATGAATGTCATAAATTGTTTCAACAATACTCAAAGATGTCAAAATTACGTTTTGATACCCATCCTTCAAGAAATTTTTGTTTTAAAGTTATCTTTTGATCTCATTATTGTATGCCATATCTATAGGGAATGTAACACCTCAACCAACCTCCTATCTAAGAAGGGCATTCAATAGGATTTGGACTCGTGACGCATAACCGAGACTACTGATGGTATTGTGCATGTGTCAGACAACAAGCCTTATCTAATATAACCTTTATGGGGCCACTGGTTTTTTGTATCTCTTTTTTATATACTATTCCAACAACTTTTGATGTATTTTGGATCTTATATGACACTCTGTGGTGTATCTGTTTTTACACTTTTGAGAAAATTTATCTTATTTTTGGTATTATGGGTTGTTTTCTCCTTATGGGGAGGCCTATGTTTATTTACTTTGAAAATATTTATAATGTTATTTTGGATTGTGTCTAAACTCATGTTGATATTTTGGACAATTTAATTTTTCCCTCATGGGTGGTCATACTCTCTCATATGAAATGCTTATAGCATATACAATGTAAATTTTTATCTTCTTAATAACAAGTTTGATTTTTTCCTTGTAAAAAAAATAAACTGTCCATATGAAAATATATACAAATTACATCACATGAACATCCATAAACTAAAATAATAAGCATCCATATACTGAAATAATGTTCATGTACATCCATAAACTATCCATGCGTGAAAATATACAAAGTCTATATCACATGTGAATGTTCCCTATGAAATGGGCCTGAAAATATACAAAAAATACACTCTAAGTACCACCAAAGCTATTATGTGAGTTCCATAGCACAAAGTAATTGTCCATAATTCGATACTGCAATATAACACACACAAATTCAAATTAAATAGATCTTTATTTGTACAAAATAAAAATCTAGAAATAAATTATTTTCAACCATATTTAATTACATATGCATGAATATACTAACCTTACTCGAGCCCAAATGCAAGTCGGGTAGGATGGGTTTCTGATCAATCTAGTTTTGGTGCTCCCCTACCCGTGGCTCAAATATTGGGGCTTGCGTTGATGGACGTGCACCGTCAATGCATCTATACCCAACATCCAACTCATGCGTCCACATAACTACAACATCAACAACACTCTGCATATGGGTAGGTGTATCAAATGACAAAGAAAAATTATAATTAGTCTACAAATTAATTTGCATGCATGTAACTTAAAAAAAAGGAAATGTTGAAACATTAAGAATAATTTTTTTTTACCTCAAATGCTGGTCCATGTGGCTATATATAATGACTCTCCTCCACATGAGTGTTATGATTTGGACACATATGTGGAGAAGAATCCATGGAAACATGCACTAGTGGAGGCCGCTCTGGCTTGTCAAATTCCCCCTCAGATTATCTCAAAATCTCGTCCATGTAGTTGGGATGTGTATACATGTTATCATGTATTAATGTAAATTAAATATATAAAAACTAAATTAATATAAAGAATGTATAATTTGACGATAAGAGTCAAAATTTTTGTATATGTGTACCTGGTTTGTGTCACGCGGACCGTGCACCCTCCAAGTGTCACAGATGACATCATGACACATACGTGCATATGAAAAAGTTGGTAAACGGGTAGAATCATGAGATATGAATCATAATATAATGGAACTGGTGGGTCAAGAGGCAACGATGGTGGTCTGCTCATATCTCCACCCAATGTGACTCGTACACTAGCTAATGTCATTCACATGCTATCTGCAATGGTATGCCTAGTCTTTATGCCAAGATACGAAGTCTCCTCTAGATTTTTTGACAATACAATGCTCTGATACAGTAGTGGAAACAATCTCAGAGGTGGTGGTACATGCCTAGGGTCCCTATGAGCCACGACACGATCATAGTTACGTCCCAAGCCGGGTCTATAAAACTCAGATTCGATGTTGGTGTAATTCAACCACATATGTAGCATAGACTCCACACACACACACACACACACACAGATATATATATATGGTTTTCAAAGTAAATGGGGACCTTGTTGTGATGGGGGAACTGACCCCAAGCTCCAATGAATCGATCATAAAAAAAGGGGCTACATGGACATTCTTAAAATATTTGAGTGGAATCATACCTCGATGTCTAGCATGACACTCCAGAGGGATGCTAAACAACTCCCCATGAATATAAATTTCCATGGTTGCATATTTCACCACCTCTAAAGTATCTGGGAGTCTAATCTCCATCCTCCTAATCCTATGTATGGAATGTAGGAGGTGGCCCTGTGGGCTTGTATTGTGGTATGTATTGATCAACCTATTAATGTTGTCCAACATCAAAGTCAAACTATGTCTAGTAGGTGAGGTAACAGGTATTTTACCAACTCTCGTGTGATCCATGTATGCTGGGCCTTAACATCCTCTAGTGTGATAGTGGATGTAGCATCGTCCCACAAAGGGATATACATTGCATTGTGATCCTCAAATTCACTCCACCGAGGGTTTTCAAATCATGAACATAATTTAACATATATATTGTCAACTAAGCACAATAAAATTTACATTAAATTAAAAAACATCAATTGAAGATGATTTTAAAAATGAAATATAATTTCAATACATAAGCACATAAAGTTTAAAGAGGATTTAAAAATGCACCTGTAACATGTGAATATGGTCCACTATATGTAACATGATTGTCAATAAAGAAAAAATCATTACCTCTAATAGTCTGACTGGTGTTGGAGCTAGGCTCTACGAGTGGAACACACACTTTGGTTGTGCTACATGATTTATCACAAGCACAAACTTGTACAAGAGATCCCCCAAAACTCCAACAAATTGCAGTTGAGAGGCGTATAGGAGATGGATTTACATATTACATATGTTACATATAGTTCATATATAAACTAATCCAAGAAAAAAATGTTGACCAAACTATTACATATAATACAAAACTATTACATATGATACGTATAAACTAATTCTAGAAAAAAATATTGACTTATAGAAAATGTTGACAAGAAAACCATTTCTAAACTCAAGTAGAATAATCTAGCCCGAAGTCCTAAACTTTAGAGTATCTTTTTTGATAATTTATCAACCAAAGTATTGAATTCCATGTAAACACAATTGAAATAGGTGATCAAATCTAACTTCACACTTTTTTCCATTTCTAAATAATGCATTTTATTCATAGAGCTTAAATATGTAAATATATGTAAAAAATTGAAATAAACCTATTTGCAAAACTAATAAAATTTCATGCCATCCAAATACTCCATAAGATTGTATGTTCTTTTAATGTTTGATTTTGACACATGACATGTAATAGGTGTAAGCGCACGAAGACAATTTTTTTATGGTACAACACACTACATAATGAAACAATATGGTACAAATTAGAAAATAATCAAAATGTTTTTATTCACTTTAAATGCACTTTTCATCATGGATTTAATGTATGTATCAATGATGCATTGTTGAAACTTAAACATATATATAGTTATATAATTATATAGTTAAATGTTATATATGTGTGTGTTATAGTTATGCTATATTAAATGTTATATAGAGTTATAATTATATTATGCTATAGTTATGCTACATGTTATGTTATAATAGTAATGTTAGGTTATACATTTATAGTTATTTATAGTCATGTTACATCGTTAAATACAATTATATATTTAACTATATATAGTTAACATAACATAACATAGTATATATAGATATAGTCATGTTACATGTATAATATGTTTTAGTTATATATGTGTGCTATATTAAATGTTATATCTAGTATGCTATATATAGTTATATGTTATATTAAAAATATAAAATTATAATTATAATATAATAAATAGTTATAGTTAAGTTATAATTATAATATAATAAATAGTTATAGTTAAGTTATATATATATATATATATATATATATATATATATATTAACTATATAATTATATTAAGTTATATATATAGTTATGTGATATAATTAACTATATATATGTTAATTGATATGTTATAATTATATATAGTTATGTTATATATAATTTTGTGTTTATATATATATTTTGTCAATAAAATTTAATTAAATAATATATTTTTCTTTGGATTTTTAATTTAGATAATATTTTATTTAAGTAATTAATTTTTTAATACTATTTGTACTATATTTATTATTAAAAATATATTAAAAATATGAAATAATTTTTTTTATTTGATAAATAAAGGTTCATATGATCAACCATATTTATTATGTCAATCTTAAGTTTCTATTTATTTTTGTTATATTTTGATTTTTTTTTATTTTATGTTTTGGAGTATTTTTGGGAATATTTTTTGTCAAATTTGTTCTAAATTTAAAAAGCATTATAAATAACAAAAAACTATTTTTTTTTTGAAAATTTATTACTCTAAATTCCTAAGAAAAACCTTCAAAACATAAAATAATTAGAAAATAAAGTTTTTACAATTTAAAATAAGAAAAAAATCATAATAAACATGCTACCATTGCAATTATTGAAAACTTATACAATGAAATGAAAAAAATTAAACCCTAAATTATAGTTTTTTTTGTGGTTTTCAAGGGTTTTCTTGGTGTTTTTTTGTGGTTTTATATGTTGTTTTTTTAATTTTCAAGAGTTTTTTTGATGTTCTTTTGTAGTTTTCTAGGTTAGATTTTTGGTTTTTAAGGGTTTTCTTGGTGGTTTTTGCATGATGGGTTTTCATTTCAATTCGTTTTTGCAAGAAAAAATAATTCAAATAGAGAAAAAATGATATGAAACCTATCTTGGCCTTAAGAAAATGCTTGGTTTGATCTTCAGGGACATTGGTGGGGTCACTGTGTAGCCGGATCGAGCTCCTCCATCTCAGTCAAGCTCCTAAACCCTTGGTCGAGCTCTCAAACCATCGATCGAGCTACCTTCTGTTGGCTACCTATAAAATTTGTTATATCAAAAGGTGGCCAAA
Source organism: Pinus albicaulis (assembly GCA_034641835.2). Taxonomy (NCBI): domain Eukaryota; kingdom Viridiplantae; phylum Streptophyta; class Pinopsida; order Pinales; family Pinaceae; genus Pinus; species Pinus albicaulis. Next base: position 937,251,123 of record CM076578.1, on the reverse strand, counting down.
ACGTTTTTTGAGCCTTCAAGAAACACTTTTATTGCTAAAAATATTATCTCTTGAAGAATCTTGAAGACATAATGCCCTTGTTTCAATCTTCATTACTGTTCCCATTTTTAGAAATCAGAAATTCTGTTGTTTCCATATGTGAAAATATTGCTGCAAACACCTTTTTCCCTTCCTTCCACTCCAAAACTAACCTCCATTTTTACCCCTTTCATTCCTACAAACTTCCTCCATTTTTCCCTTTGTTTCATTTCCCCCTTCATAAAACCCACCTTGCAGAGTTTAAAACTCACTTTTTGACTCTGCCGAAACCTCCAAATCCCTCTAAAAAGTCTTGAAAATATCATAAAAAACAAGTGCTCTGACTATGGGTTTAAGCCCCTTTGGGCTAAATCCAAACCACTCCCCCACCGTATGCCCATGGTGCTAAGACCAGACACTAATTCCTTTTCAACGCTTATTGCATCGCACAAATCCGAGTGCACAAGTCTTTGTACCATGCCGAAAGTTTCGATGCGATTCAACCCTGTGCTTTTATCCTCCGATCACATTATTATCTCATAAACCCTTTTGGCCCGCACCCGAGGCTTAAAACGTTGAAATAATCCATCTCCAATGTGTTGTTCCCTTTGCAAAATAAAAAACCCTCTTACCTAAGGTTTTGGTCTAACCCGCCAGAGCCATGTGTTATAATTAAAATGGGTAGATTGAAAAGTCCCGAAGCGCAATCGCATCGGAGAAATTCACAATGGGTAGATTGAAAGACCCGCATCGAAACTTCCAATGCGATTAAGTCCCTTTGTTAAAACCCCGCCCCCTCCGCTTTCTACTCCATATAACTTTCACCCGGGACCACATGTTAAAGATCCCAAGGCGCTAATCGCATCGCATATATCAAATGGTTAGATTGAAAAGCCCGAAGGCCCGACCTTCCGATTGCGATTGGCCCTTTATTGCATACGCCCCGGGTGTATTGTATTCCATATAGACCAAGGCCCCGCAGTCGGGCGCGAAACCATATCATAAATATATATCCCGCCCATACCATAAAAAATTTGTATTATATTGGAATTTTGGGTTTTTATGTTGGAAAGGTTTTTTCCACAGGTGCAAAATTTCGAACAATGCCGACCGTTGATATGAAGCCGATCAACGATCAATGCACAATCGCATCGCAAATATTTGTCGAAGCGCGGTAACATAATGCCTCCCTCGATTGGTCAACCTCCGACGAGTCCTCCGTCATCGATCTGATCTGCAGATCGACGATCCATAATTAATCGAGTCGGCGCCTCTCAAGTTTCTTCCCCCACCGATCGCTAAGCCCCGATTATATCTGGGCTGTCCACGTGTCCACATTGCGCCTCACGAATTTGGTTTAAATTCATGCGCCCCGCTCATAATGTTGTTTTGGCCAATCACAGCCGTTGATCTCTGCAGATCAACGACCCTTATTAACCCTCCTTTCACCATTGCATTATTACATGTTAGCCCCAGATTTAATCCTAGTCGTCCATCTTTTCTATCTAACGGCTCATATCAAACCCGATAGGCCTGCCTCCTGTGGGTCCTGTCCTCTTCAAGATTCAATCTCCGCCGTTCAAATATTAGATCCAACGGCTCAGATTAAAACCACCCACCATATTAATGCCCGCGCATCTATCTTGTATCGCGCTCATTCTTTGCCATCGGATCTGAGGCCCCAGATCTGACGGTCCATATTCCAAGTCATGTAACTTTAAGCACGAACGATAATCCAGAAAAATTACGTGATATAAGCTATTTTGGAAATACACGTGTCGGGCGGGGATGCATATCGTGTTCCAAAAGGCAAAAATGCCTCCCCGCCCTTTCGCCGCGCGAAAACAACTGTTTACCTCATGAAATCACCTTCCTTCTTTATCCTTTGTGTGTTATCGCGCGCGCCCTCCACCATTGATCTCTGCAGAGCAACGGTTCGGATCTAAAATTCATTTTCACCATCGCCCTACGCCTCTACCAAGAGTTTTAACACGTGATCTCCACCATCCATCTCGTGGGCCGGTCTCATCCGACGGCCCATGATCACCCTGAAACCCCACCTTTATTTTGATCATATTTTTTTCGAAATAAAGGTTTTAACTCTATTTTATTCACATTCCTCTTATTTTCCAAACAATGTGGCTTCTTCACGCTGTTAAATCAAAACCAATCACCACCATTGATCATTGCACGATCGACGGTTCCAACTTATTCTTCCCTTTGCTCTCCTTTTAACCTTCTCTTAACTAACCTCGACCGTTGGATGATGCCATCCAACGACCACGCTCTCTGCCCACACCTTCTGAAGCAGTAAAACCCAAATAACGCAGGATTTCATGATTAGTTTTGTATTTTGCAGGTGTTTAATGGTTTATCCTTTGTGTTAGAGAAAGGCCGAAGGCCGGGAATGACGATTTCCATGTTGTTGATTCATGAAAGAAAAACCATTCGCAAGGTTCAAGATCCACGTCTCGTCGATGCTTCATGGGAATTGATGCCTTGTGAGCCCTACGCAGCCCTACACATCAACAAGACACACAATAATGCATAAAATAGTTAAAAGAGTATCAGTGTCAAAAATTTAAACACAGCAGGAATAGAAGATTGAAGAAAATTTTGGGGGGATTACGGCTAAGATTGATTATCAAAAGCCTAATCCTCCAAATTAAACACAATTAAAGAAAATCATAAGTGTTTATCAGACAGAAAGGCCTCCACCGCCACATCAGAGGCCAATTGATTCCTCTCAGCTACCTCAAAGACACCTGTGCCTCAAAGCATTCAGATAGAGGCCGAAAATATTGATCAAAATAAGATATTTTCCTCAACGTAGCCGAACAGTTAATTCTGCTAAGGAACTTAATGAAAAATATCAGCAGAGTTACTATAACATGACACAGAGCCACAAAAGTAAACAAAAGCTCCCACCGAGCTTAATCTTTAATGTAAATCAATTAATACAGGAAGAACATATGTAAGCTTCTTCATCGAGCCCCTCAAAGGCCGAGGAGTACTAATTCTGTATTAATTGACTCAGGAGATATTTTTTAGATCCCACCTCCTCATTTTTTTATAAATGCTTCTGTAGAAGATGAGAAGTGCGTTGGTTGGTCACTAGTTGTAATACTGAAAACTCTCTGAAATAATATATAGTCTGTTGAAGTTGAAGAAGAAATTGAAGTCTTGGAAGCTTGATGATGTTGTGACATGCTTGTTCTTGAGAAGGCTCTATCATTGGATCCCTGAGCTTGGCTGTTGGTGATGTATTCTGAACTGTCTGTTGTTTTTCTTGTTTTAATTATGTTTCATAATTTCTTACTACAGTAGGATATAAAGTTTTAGGCTAAGAAATGACTCTTGGAAGCAACTTAGACCTGTTCATCCTTCACTGTTTTATGTTTTCTTCTGCTGAGGTATTTTAGAGTCTCTAATCTCTCTCTTTAGTCCTCATGCTTGTTTATTTCTCTAATAGTTCAAATAGTTGGTTCCAGCATGATTTATGGTTTTCCTTGCTTGTCTGCTGCCACTTGAAAACTGTTATTGAATTCTCCCTTTGAAGTACCATTGTTTATAGTTAGCCAAGGAGGTCTATTTTGATCATACCCTTTTTCCTTGCTTAAAAAGTTGTTTTAAAGGTCTTTATAGTCGTGATCATAGATGTATTAGTGTTCCCTCTTCTATGACTGTAATTATCAGTGAATATTTTATGTTTTCTAAGTCATTTGAAATAAAATCTTTGAGGAAATAGGGTGTTCCCTGAATCTTAGATTTCATTTTAAAATTTGTCTTGAAGTCATTATTTGCTTAAAGTGTGGTTTGTATAATTCATGGTTAGCCCTGTCTATCAAATGCCTCTTTATGTTCAAGTTATGTTTTCGAGTTCCCTTTGTTGAGAATTAAACTTCTCTTTTCCAAACCATTAATGTCCATCTCATTCACAAACTAAAGGATCTTGTGGCTAAGTTAGATTTGCCCTTTGATATCCCATGTCCACTTATGAGCCTGTTACCAACTTCATTTTGACTCCATTGCCCAATGAAACTGACACTTCTTTCTTTCTACCTATCTTTCCTAGACCTTTCATATTCTGCTGTACCAATTCAACCAAACAAACAAGCCAAACAATCACTTGCACTTAATAGCTAGTCTAAAATAAATACTTTAAATAACACAAGATAAGCCTTTTCTAAAACAAATAATTTGAGAGATCCGTATCTAAGAACAGGAGGACTAGATCCTGGAACTCTAAAGGTTGGTTCTGATGTTGCCTTGTCTTTTGATTTTCCAAACTATCAAAACACGGGACACCAACACCTTCTTCATCAACGTTTGCACAAAATGAGTTGTGTAGACCATGATCATGGCTTTTAATGAAAAATAGAGGCTCGATTGAGCCCTAGAGCTTGTTCGAGCCCTGAAGCTTGATTGATCTCTAAGGCTCGATCAAGCCTATAGCTCGATTGAGATCATGTGTTAACTCGGGTTTCAAACGAGTTCGATTGAGGGTTTGTTTAAAAGCTCGATCAAGCTACCTCTAAGCCCTCAAGCAGCTCAATCGAGCACTTAAATATTACTCAATCAAGTGCTTAGAATGGCTCTATTGAGCTCCCTTTTTTCACCAAAATGTGCCTTTGCTGTGCCAAAAACTGTAACCCAGCTCCATCCACACACACACACACACACACACACACACACACACACACACACACACATATATAAACAAAACAATAGGAATATTTATATCAATAAAATTTGGGAGAGGGACCAAAACCTTTACATCTAATTTTTGTTACAAAATACATTTCTTCATCATAGTAAACTGAGAGCTTACTAGCCCTTGATATGGCAAATAAGTTCAGAAAAAAAACAAAACTGCTATATATTTTGCAAAAGGGCCCAAGCATAAGTATGCATTTATAAAAAAACATAGGTAACAAGTAAAAGTGACAGAAACCGATGACGTAGCCAAAAAATCTCCAAAGAATAAGACAACATTCACTTGGTGTTGCGACCACCCTCATTAGGCCCATGAGGTCAATTAAGTGTTTTATGTTCTACGGAAGTCCCAAGATCAATGCCACTATGAGACATTATTACTGCAGTGGATAAGTAACTTCCAACACATCCACATGAGTGCTGAGAAAGTGGATTTCCTCCTTCAGAATATCCAAAAAGTCCTCCATTTTGGCATAGAGAGAGAGAAATTTAGCCTCCAGAAAGAGATATAAAGAGCATATTTTTCTTTCCACCATGTCTTCAAGCATTTGAATATAAATGAGAAAATCCTGAGAGGTATCCAACAACCTATTGATCACATCTTCCACTTCAATGTTACCGTAAGGATCCAAAGTGCTATCCATTATGAGATGGAGGCTTGTAATTCTACAAATTAGTGTGAGAATAATATCTTTAGAAGTCCCATTCCAACAAGCCAAATGGATTGGAGAATGATGAGCCGAAATACAAAAAGTAGTAGTAATAAACTATGATGGGCACCGAGAGCCTGAAAGGTGAAATTTAAAGGAGAGACCAAAGCACAACACGAGCCATCCTGCAACGATAAGACCCAATTATCCATATAAAAATCAACAGTGTAGTGGAGCAACGTCAAAGAAATTCTATAGGATGGAGGAATTGAATTCATTCCACAGAAAATTTCACTGAATTCCTCAACCTGCTGAACCTGTAATGACCCAAGCCTCATGTCAATTAAATGTACAAGACCTTCAATATGAATTGATGTTGGAGTAAGCAACCACTTCTACATCGCCAAAAGAAACTTGAGGTGAATTTTAAAAATATGAGACTTGATATGGGGAAGGGATGACTGGAAAAAGTATTGTTGGGTCCATAAATCCACTAATGAGTCTTGATTACTCTTCGACATCCATGATTTTTTTGAATTGGGAAGGGACCAGAGAGATCTCTCCCTCAATGTCAAATTTTTTACTTGAATACTCAACATGTCAAGGAATTGGAAATATGTCCCACCCTCAGTTCAACTAGAATTTCTCATTGATTCATGATGACACCCCTTTTGGATAGCTCGTTACCCTCCTGATTTAGGTGTCTAAACATACGATAAAAACTATCTTGATCAAAATGAGAATTCAAAGCAATAATTCTTTGGCTTAAGGTCACAAACTAACTGGTAATGACCTTCTTAGCCTTTGTAAGATGTCACATGAGAAGAAACGAATCCCCAAATACATTAATTTTAGAAAATTAACAATACTTGGTGATCTCTAGACCCTTCCATAAGGCTATGAATTCTTCTTGATTATTTGTGGCGATTCCAGGTCCCAGAGAAAATTGAGATTCCAGTTTTTCGTTGGGGCCAAAAATAACCCCTCCTGCTCTAACCTTCCCCGAATTTCCACTAGATTCCCCATCAAATAATAAGGAGAAGAGTGACTTATCTTGTTTCCATTTTATGAATTCTTGTTGATTCAACCTTATACGCGAGATCCTGTTCACTTTAGGTCAGAGTTGAAGTTTAATAGTGGTATTGGGGAGCAATCTGGATTTGACCCAATCACTTTCCTGTAGGTTCAAGTTTTTGATATTGATGTTGTTGCAATCATGAGTATATATGTTCTCTAGAAGCATGGTTAGATCTTCATATGCAACTTTCAGAGGAGAGGGGTTTTCCTCTTTAAAAATTTCCTTGTTCCGAGAAGTCCATATTTCCTAGCATAATAATTTTGGCATGGTTTCCAAACAATGGATTAGGATGGATGGTGACTTTATTGCCTAGGGGTACTACCTTTTCCAACTTTGAAACATTTCCTCCCATGGAATTTGGATTATGGAAATGGAGTGAATCAGGCAGTAGGAATTTATCCAAGTCTCCAGGGAGAAGGGGAAGTTCCAAAAGAGATGACGATTTTTTTCCTCTTCCTTGCAACATAAAACACACTTGGATGGCCCATTGATATTTATTTTTTAAAGATTATCTGCAGTTAGGATTTTCCCATGAACATGGGACAACAAAGGGTGTTGAATTTTGGGATACTGTGTTTTCTCCAGATCTAAGAACACAAACAACTCAACTGGGGGTGAGGTAAACACTTCATTAGAGGGGAGTATCCAAAATAGACCAAATATTTTTGAGAAAGTATTTTTTCCCATACTCAACAGTCCTTGAAATGCTTCGAGATAGGGTCCATGCCCTTGATATAGTGCATCAGTATGTGCCATAGAGTTATCATATGAGGAGGGAGGTCGAGCCTTTCCTATCCCTTCCAATGGCCTTGATTGTCCTAGATAGAGATAGATTTTAGCTTACTATAACACTTTACTTGCATCTATTTCCTTAAATTTTGGAGTTATTCTAAGCTCCCATGTGGTCCTAAAGGGGAGAAATTATCATTCCAAATTTTAATTCGAGCCCCATTTCCAAAGCTCCAACTTAAGTGGTCAACAATTAGAAGGGAAAATTCCTTGCATAAAGCCCATATCTTAGAGCCTGAACTAGTCCATGAGGTAGATTCTGCCCTTAGCAAGGCAATTCCTTCTGAAGTATTTTAGGACTAAGATCGTCTTCCACCATTCCTTTGTGTTAGCTATTGTCACTCATAAGTTTTAACAATTTCATTGATAGGGTCTTACATATCATTCACCTAGGTTCCATGTTATTTTCATAGTCAAATTCATGAAATTTATAAAAAAAACACGTGACATGGTTTACCCTAAGTCTAAACCCACCATGAGTCATGTCATGTCAGTAAAATCCATTCCATGTTATTTAGTTTTCACACCTATGCCTTCATATAAAAAATTAAGACAATTCTCTGTTTTTTCACCATTTCGTAGCGAATACAATGGCAGAACAACATATTTAGCTACGGAATTACCTGACAATTCCATATTAGATCTGTCATAAATTTAACTGTTTTTGCTATGAAACTGTGTTTTGTTACAGAAAAGACAGAGCGGTGTGAGGTATCAAGTTTTATATGGTAAAGGTTAGAGGCGAGGTCAACAAATTAGTTACCATGATCACAAGGCATGCAAGATTGTGATTTTTCTCATCATTGCCTTTTGTGGTCACATGTGTCATAATTATCCCTCAAGTTGTCGAATTACATTTTAAATCTTGCCCCTAAGCTTCTCTCTGTCATTCATCGTTCAAAATCTTGCATTTAAAACATCTCAGTGTCATCCTTGAAGAGCCGGTTCACATCACAAAACAACTTGCTGTCTCGGTTTATTCATCTGCAGGTGTCACTGCTAGGAGGCAGTGAGGGTATAAATGAGAAATGACAACAAAGAAGAAAGTGAATGAAAGAGGTTACTCTGTGAGGTACGAGCGTATGGATTTAAAACTATTGAATGAAGATCCCAGTGTCATGGATGCCTTCAGGAATGTTGGTTGTCTACAGTTCTGTCAGAAGCTGCAGGTTTTCATGCTCAAATATCCAGATAATTCATAGAAAATTTCACAGGGACAACCTCAAAGGTTGGGGTATTGAATTTCATAGTATCACCTGATACTATCTATCAAGCTACAAAAATACCCAGAGGATGTGAGGAATGGTTCAAGGGTACAAAATTAAAAATGTAGAGCTGTGAGGAATTTTTCAAACAAGAGCACATAGGGGCTGACATGGGAAGTGGCATCCCCAAGAGATATATGAAAGAAAATTATTCAAAGCTATTTTTTGTGTTCCAGAAGTATTTTACCTAGGAGGGGAGGTTTCACATGGTCTACTTTTATCACTTCAGGCTCCTTTTTCATTTCATTGGTAAGAAACCACTTGATTTGCCTTTATTTTTATTCAGAAGTTTAGGGAAGATGTCATATAAGGTCCAAGACAAGGCTAAGGGTAGTGAAACATCAATTTTCCACCATGGCCTGAGAAAATCATTAGTGCTGGAGAAATTAAAAAAGATAAATAGAGATTGTGCATCTTTTCTCTTCCTGAGTGGATATGAAGTAGATTCAGTGACACCTAAAAACATTTCAAAGCCAAAGGTCACTTCATCTCTAGCCGTGATGGAAGAAATTAATGAAGAAGGAGGAAAACCTACCATGGAACCAATGGATATTGAAGTTGAACCTATGCCAGAGCCTCATATCCCATAACCATCACCCACAAGTCAAAAAAATAAAATTAGTAAACATAGTAGCAGGATGATAACCAGGAGCCAAACACTTGCCAAAGGAAATCTTGAAGACATCCTTCAGGAAATAGAAATTGAAGAATCTCCAATTTTCCAGGAAGAAGACATTGAAGGAGATAGAAGGAAGAAGCAGAAAGGTAAGTCTGTCAAAAAATTATATTTTGCAGGAGAAGATGTTAGTTTCATTTTTTAGCCAAGGAAACCAATGACCAGGTTACAACTTGCAAAGGGTGCCATGGAGGGCAAGAGAGTAGAGAATATTAATGAATTCAAGAAGCCAGAGAACATTATAAAACTATCTCCAACAACAAAAGAGGTCTTTTCACAAAGGAAATGAAAAGAATAAGTTGAGGAAAAGACTGAAGTAAAAATTTTATAGGAACAAATAAGAGAGGCCAGGGAAGAAGTAATTGAAGTCAAATTGGAATTAAAAGAGGCCAAGGTAGACAAAAAAATAATGGTATACTTTGAAAAATAAATGAAATATCAACTGGAAAAATATGACAAATCTCTGTCAAATGCCAAGAAGATGCTGAAGAGAAGTGTTCCTCTGAGGAAAGTGGTGAAGAACACTAGGAAGAGAAATATGTGGTTGCAGTCTAAGAGACAAAATCTCAAAGGGAAGGTTAAAGAGTTGGAAGACCAAATGGATATGATCCAAGAAGAACAGAAGAAAAGAGGGCCGAAGAATAGAATGGTAAATGAACCTGAAGAGGTACAACCAATTGTTGCTAAAGATGAAATACCCAAAGCCTAAGGGGCTGCTCTAAAATATTTTTGATTAAGTTTACAACTTGCAGGAAACATAAAATTTGGTTTAGAAACTGATTTATAGAAGAAAAGTGACAAATTTGTATTTTCAGCCAAGTTAGGCAGTTTTGTAGCGAAGTCCAGGCTTGAGGGCCGAAATTTGCTACGAAATTCCTGTAGGATGATTTTTACTTAAAAAACCAGTTTTGATGGAAATCTAAGGAGGGAAAGTGATGGTATTTAGCTCATATGACCCGAAAAACATATATTAATTAGAAAATAAGGGAAAAAAATAGGTTGAATAGAAGAATTAAACATGCTACTAAATTTCACTATGAAACTACCTAAGGTCACTCTGTTTTTGCAACGCCGTGTTTTTAATGGGGCTTGAAGGTTTGAAAATCATGTTGAAGAACGAACAACCACCTGGAGACATACAAGATAACAATGGGCCATTCTAGCATAGATTCACTACTCGACAGGAGTGTCACTTATCCAGCTCAACATGAAGACAAAGATTAAAGTGGTGTTTATATTTTCCTAAAAAATAGGATTGTTATTTCCTAAAGCTATGGGGTACATTAATGTCTTAGTGATGGTGAATGCTACTCAAGAATCTCATCCTTATCAATGTAATTGTCCCACTATTGAAGAAGTGAATGTAATAAATGTAAAGCATAGTCCTATTAGAAGTGCAAGTCTTTAGAGACTAGTTGTCTTTTTCAGTTCCAAAAATGTAGTTTCTAGTTATGTTAGGTGTCAAAGTTATGGTTCGATGATTTAGTCAGCTGGGAAGATATTATGTAAGAAAAAAAGGTCTATTTAAATATAGGAAATCGAATCAGAAAGGGTGGGAGAATACTTTTTGGCACTACCACTATTGTAAATTTTTATGATTAGTAATAGACAATGAATGTGTTTCTACTTCACCTGAGATTCTTGGGATGTTTCAATGAGTTTATGTCTTATGTTTCCCTTTATCTTGCTTCCAATATCTTAATGTTAAATTACTCAGAATTCATGCTATTCATTCTATGAATTCCTTTTAGCATTGAGCTATTGATTATTTCTGTGTGTTAGTGTTGTCCTTTCATTGAAACAGAAAAAACCTCAGTTTCCATAAGAATATACACTTGTCATTGAATTCCTTCTTGCTGACTCCATGAGCCCAATGGTAGTGAAATATATTCCATTTTTCACCTGCAATCAAATACACTAAGAGAATCATCACAGAGTTAGCCATTTTATTCAAAACCTAATTGAGAAAATCATTAGATAAGTTGAGAGAGCCCTCTCAGCCTGAAGAGGTTAATCCTCAATCAAAAGCTGGTGTGAAAGAGTTACTCTAAATTGTATGGTGGAGTAGCCCATCAGTACCAATTTAGTGATAACATCAACAAATATTCTTCATATAGTTTTTGCACCAAGAGCCATATTCATGTATAGAGGATCTCTCACAGCCAAGCCTCCATTAACCCTGCGTTGACAAATTGTGTTCCACTAGATCAAGTGGAATTTCCTTTCATAATTTTTACCACCCTACCAGATAAATTTGTGGATTAGGAAACTCATTTGCGTCAAGATATATTTGAGGGATGACAAAACTGAGCAAATATAAATTAGGAGGGAGGAGAGAACAAATTTTTCAAGGTTCACCCTCCCGAATGTTGAAAGCCACTACGCACCCAAACCTTGGATTTTATTTTTGAATTTGTTAAGAATTTTACCCAAACATTCCAAATATGAAGAGCCAAGTGAAATCAGAATTTCAATATATTTGAAATTATGCCACTGAGTCATCAAGGATAATTCAAGCACCTTAGTAATCCCTTGGAGAGTTTGAATGGTGTAATTCTAGCCATACATTTGACTTTTCTTCTTGTTGATAAGACCTATAGAGAGAGCCATGTATTTATATAATATCTGCTTGAATCAAACCACAATTTTTTTGGAGGAATACCCCATTAGAAGAGCATCATTTGCATATTTTGAATGGTTAAAATCTTTGATATTGTATGCAATGCATAAACCTTTTAGTTTTCCTTCAGACTTGGCCGCTTCCAGGTTCCTTCTCAGGGATTCATCCACAAGGATATAGAGGAGGGGGGAGAGAGGGAATCCTTAATGGAGGCCTATGGATGCAGGAAAAAATGGCAAGGCTGACCATTGAAAAGAGGGGTGATCTAGAGTCTACAAATGCAATATTTTATCTATTGAATGAAGTCTCCTCCAAAAACAAGCTTTTCTATAATAAAAAATAGGAAGGAATTGAGAAAATGGTTAAACACTTTCACCATATCCAACTTTATAACCATACTAGGATTTCCAATGAGCTGGCTCGATTGGATAACCTTATGAACCAAAATAAAATTATCCAATATTTGTCGGTGTTTTAGGAATCCCCCTTGGTTTTAAGAGATGATAGTGGGAATGAGAGATCTAATTCTATTGGTTATGATTTTAGTCAGGTTCTTATAAGATAAATAGCACAAAGTTATGGGTATGAATCTTGAAAAGGAGGTAGGATTATTTTATTTTGGAATGAGGGAAAGGAAGGAGGAGTTGGTGCTCCGCCCCCCCCCCCCCAACTTCCCTTTACTTCTTGAAGAATTCAACATTCTTATCATATCTTTTTTAATCAAAGTCCAACAGGATCAGAAAAATGAGTTGGGGAAGTAATCTAGAACGAGGGATTTATCCAAATCTAGAGACCATATAGCCTCGTTGAAGTTCATTTTCCTCTATCGGGTTCATTAAATGAGGGGTTTTCATAATTAGATACAATAGAGGGAAAAAATAGATGAAAAAGTCAACTTCTGAGGGATCATTCTCTTTGTCCTCGGAATATAAATTTTTGAAAAATGAGAAGGATTGTTGTTTAATTTTCGGAAAAGAGGTGACCCTTGGATTTCCTTCTGGGATAATCTCCTTGACCTAATTTATGATCTCTCATTCCTTGATTGTTTATGGAAGAAATATGTGTTACGGTCACCTGCCTTTAACTAGAGGCTTTGTGACTTCAAGCACCAATATTCCTCCTCCTGTCTGTTAAGAGCGAGATTGAAATTTCTTATTTGTTTCTCCTTTTCAAGGTTCTCTTCCCTGATCAAGATTGATTCCATTTGAGCTTGATGATTTTCTAGTTGTTTAAGTAACTCTTCTTTCTCATGACTAGGAGGCTTGTAATTATGCTTGTCCCACATTCAGAGAGATTTATTTACTAATCTAAATTTCATCTCCCATATAAAGGTCACGAAAACCTTGATTGGTATGTTGCATGCTTGTTTGATTAAGTCTATGAGTATGTTGATCTGGAGCCATCTTGGATGTCTAAAGGATCAATTATTAACTCAGTGGTCCGAATCTCCTCAAGCCAATATAGTGGAGTAACACTATATACCTTTGAGTATCCAAATTATATGGGTAAGAAAACAATCGAGTCTAGTTGCTAGATACCCTTTTCTACTTCTCCTATTTGAAGACATGAACTTTCCTTTTTTCGGGACGATATCCATTAAGTCCCAATCGCTTATGAAGTCTTCCTTTTTTTCTTGGAATGGGTCCCAGACAATGGAACCACCTCTCTTTTCTGAAGGGAAGAGAGTCGTGTTAAAGTATCCTCCGAAAATACATGCCTTATGTCACTATCCCTATTTCAATATTGATAAATATTCCCCAAATTCTCCTTTTTCATAGTAAGTAATAGGGGAATACAAATTTACGAAGGAGAAAAATTCTTTTGACTGGATGTCCTCTAAACGAAGTGTGATCCAAAACTTCACCTTGGTAAAATGAATATGTTTAATATTAAGGGTATACAATAAGATAACTAGGCCCCATAGGCGCTAGAGGAGCTTTGGGCGAACCCTGCACTGCTATTCCAGAATAACCTTGTTTGAGCTTAAATCTCTTGTTCAGTCAACTTGGTTTCTTGAAGAAATAATCTGTGGCTTTTGTGTCCTTATTAAATATTTTGTTTTCTAGGAATTAATAAGGTTTCCAAGGCCCCTTATCTTCCATGAAACAACTTTCATTTGGATTTTGAGATGGGCGACTTACCTCCTCTAACTCTATTGTTTCTTTTCCCTATGTTGTTTACATTATTTAAAATCTTGGTGATTTGAGATTGATTCCCCAACTTGATATTTTTCTCTGTTTCAACTTTCCTCGCTTCCATATTGGTGGATCTTCCTTTTTCTTTGAGATTCTCGATTTCTTTTCTGGAGGAATCATTGGACCATTTAAAAATTTTCTTTGTACTTCTTGTGAGAACTTGACTGTTTTCTTCCTCTTCTCCATGTGGCTCATTTGTTCTACACTTCAATATTATCTCCTTTCCATCAACAGAGAGGGGAGTTTCGAGAGATTTCTAAGGAGAGGTATGATGAGGGATTTCTTGCACTTTTTTCGCTACCTAAGTGATCACCATTTTTTCTTCTCTTACTTCTATCTTCGGAAAAAGCTCTTCATTTTCTGCTAGTGGCTCTTGAAATTCGAGTTCTCCCTCAGATAAAGAATCAAAGGGATTACCAGCCTGAGGAGGCAATGTTATGAGCTGATTTATTTTTCAAGCCTCCTTATCCTCTATTTGCTCAACACTTTTGAGAACACCACTTGTCATCTTGGGGAGGGGGGGATCCATCACCATTTTTCTCTCTATTCTTCCTATAGTCCTGGGAAAAGTGCCTATAGTCATGGAAAATTTTTCACTTAAATAGTAGTTGTTCGTAGTCTTATGATTGAACAAAATTCCACTCTCCCTAGGTGAGGATTATCTCTGAAGGAAGGCCTTGTTCCAGGTCCACCTTGACACAAATATTCACACAGGGGAACAAATGTACTTTTCATTCAACCCTGTTAAGATATCAAATAACACCATTTCCAATGGATTTCAAGCATTCATCACTCTAGTAATCAAGAGGGATACATGGAAATTTAACCCATACTGGAAAAACCTTTGGGACATCCTCATTCGAGTTGAAGTAGAGAGACCAAGAATTTAGGTACATGCCTCTGGCGCAAAAGAAATACAAGCCATTACGGAATACCATGTCTCGATATTCCTTGAACTAAAATAAGAGTGCGAAGAAACCGTTTCCCATTGCGTACACGACAATATTTCCTTTCATATTTTGTTTCCAGGATCTGTTATCCCACTACTCTATCAATTTTGGAGAGGATCACATGCCCATGAACTTCTCAACCAGTGATTGGTCATAGAAAGTTAGTGAAGTCCTCTAGAAGCTCCGAGGAAGCACAACAGAAGGACTATTCACCACTTTTTTCATGAATCTTTGCCGCGTCTCCTTTGATTGAGGGTTGGACTTGAGATTCAATATCAAGGCGTAAAAGGCCTCTTCTTCATTACAGGGAGGTGCAATGCCCCTCTGATCCTGTCGCCATTGGAATTCAGTGAGGAGGCCACTGATGTGTGCACATGAAGCTTAGGGTTTTAGAAATTCAAAATAGAGGAAGCAAGAAAGTGATAGAGTAGAAGAAGAGACGAGTTTATAATTTTATTAATCCATTTGGCTTATAATTAATCCCTTGAGTTTATAATATTAATAATACCTTGGGTTTATAATATTAATCCATAATATGCATAATAATATATAAGGGTTTAAAATATTAATCATAGGTTTGATATATTAAGTTTAGGGTTTTATCTTTCACATTTGCTTCCAATTGTAGAGCGAAGCAATCACTCCCGTATATTTCCTTTGAATATAGTGCGCGCAATGAAGGCATCAATTTCAACCATGGAGCTAGGATTGTGGGCTTGGGTTTATAATATTAATATTAATCCCATATTTATAATATTAATCACTAGGTTTATAATATTAATCCCAAGGGTTTATAATATTAATCCGTTGGGTATATAATATTAATAATTCCTTGGGTCTATAATATTAATCCCTTGGGATTTATTAATCACTTGGGTTTATAATATTAATCCCTTGGATTTATTAATACCTTGGGTTTATAATATTAATCCATTGAGTTTATAATATTAACCCCTTAGGTTTTAATATTATCCCTTGAGTTTATTATATTAATCCCTTGGGTTTATAATATTAATACCTTGGGTTTATTGATCCTTTGGGATTATAATATTAGTAATCCCTTGGGTTATAATATATTTTTTAACAAAAAAGAGTATTGATTTTAATTATATCGGTGTCCGATCATGGAAATTACCTAAAAAATTACATGATCAACTTGTTCTAAGACATCTAAAGTTTCAAATTTCTTCTAATGTCCCTTACCCAAATTACAACAAGAAAAACTTATCGTACCAACACTCTTATTTGTCTAGTGGATTATATTTGACAAAATTGATACAAAATGAAAATACATTTAAACCCAAACATGACATAAGTGTTTAATCTTTAGGATACTGGGGCCTGTTAAGGTCAATGTTGTGGTGGGTCTCTCGAGAAGCATTGATTAGATGAACCACTAGTAACCGAAGTCCCGTAATGATGCTTCTTATAGAGTCAATTTCATCTTCTAAGTTGGATTTTTTTTTTTACAGAGCCATAAGTATGTCGAGCTGATTGCATTTTGAAGTTTGCTGTTGATACATCTGAACATTTAAATCACAAATTTCCAAATTAAAAGCATCATTCCCTTTCTTAAAATAATCATAGAAATAAGAAGCTGAAGACTAGGTTTCAGGAGAGTCATAATCCATGCTATGGATGAAATAAGTCATATACCAGGCATGAGAAGTTGTTGCACCAAAGTTGCAGAGAGACAATTGCCTAGAATTTCCACAGGAAAATGTTTTTCCCGAAAAATTCCCACTTGACAACACACCAACAATACTGATAGAAGGGGTGAGTCTTATATTCCAAAAAAATGAGAAGAGGTTCCGAGCCACGACCAAATTCACAACCAAGATGAAGACTGAAGTATAATTGCAGAATAAGAGCTCATTTCCATTTAGAATAAATAAATTTAAAATTAAGAGGCTCACCTTCAATCCCAAGATGCAGAAGTGCCAAAAAAACCAACTACAGTGGTGCTGCAACCCACCAGCTTGACCTTGTAGAGGACAACCCTCAGCCAAACATGAAGCTCATTGTAGAGCTTCTAATAATGCTAGCGACTAGACGCCACCCTGAAGATGAAGGAGACCAACTCCAAATCTCGCCGACCGAGTGGAATTCTAAACCAACACTGCACAGAGCGTGTAATGAACCCAAGGCTCCTACAACAAGATTTATGCTTCTAACACCATTGAAATTGAAACCAAGCCATCAAATCAGAATGATTGTTCCTTGAGCCTGGGAATAGAAATCATCATGAGGTGATCCAAAAATATGCTATCATAACTGTTTTAGAGATCAGGTGTGCGTGAGGGTGTATTCCATAGAAAAGAGGAGGGGAATAGCCAAGATCGATGCATTTTAGTTATCAATGCTGAAGGAAAGGGAGGAATGTGGGAAGGGGTACAAGGGCGCTAAGGAGAGGGGCAGGGGATATGGAGAAATAAGGGGTTAAATCATATATGTCATTATGGAATTCAGACATATCCAATTACATCATTAATATCAGTTTGTCCTTTATGGATTAGACAAGCTCTATTGGCCTAGAGATCAGCTTCAAAATTAAGGTTTCTAAGAATGTGGAAAGAGGAGGTATTGGAGAAAGAGGAGAGGATTCTTTTTATTTTGTGAAATAAGATACTAAAGGTATTGCCTTTGGGAAGAGAACCAGTTCTCATGTGACGAATAGTTATGAAGGAGTCACCTAATATAATTATATCTTTGATGCCTTAGTCTTGAGCAAGAGAGACTCTTAGTAGGAGTCCATACATTTTTTCCTGATTATTAAACTTTTTCCCAAGTCCCCAAGAGTTTTTTTCCACAATATTTCCTTCAATATTTATTAATCCCTTGGGTTTATTAATAATAATCCATGAGTTTATAATATTAATAATCCCTTGGGTTTATAATATTAATCCCATGGGAAAATTTTTATTCCCTTGGGTTTATAATATTAATCCTTTGGGTTTATTATATTATTGATAATGTCAATAATATTATCATATTATTATAATATAATTATAATTGTTATAAATATTATTATAATTAATATCATAATTATAATAATATTATATAATATAATAATAATAATAATAGTAATAATAATATTATTGTAATTATATATTTATTAATTTTAATATTAATATTAAATCCATACCATTAACGCATATCAACATATATCAACCACATTTACTAATGTGGTTGTGCATGCCATTGATATAACCAAATTTCCCTCAGTAAGGTGGTACCTCTCTTTCCCTAGCCTTTCCTCTATCGAAGGGTGAAAGTGGGGCTGTGTCGCACTAGAATGGTCATTAAACAGAATTTTGAGCCATCGGTGTTTCCCAAACCATAAGAAGGTTGAAACTGGCACTCCAACATGATACAATGGCCTACGAATTTGTTTCTCTTGACAACGAACCAAACTTGGAACTACCCTACCTCACTACCAGGGTAATATTCCTAATTAGGAAAAAAAAATGATATGCAAAGAAAATTACACATGCAACAGAAAATTTCAAAACATTCAGTGAACACCCGTGCAAACTCTAGAAATATAAACCAGCTGAGCCATTTTATTAAGTAATTGGAGCAATATTACAATAGTGTGGAAGCATTTCACCTGGGCTTGCCTCAATGACAAGCTTGACAAGACCCAAGTTATAAAATAGCAAGAAAAAATGATAGAATACCTTGCCCCATTGATGCCCTGCACTGCCCCAAAAAATTGTAATGTCTGCTGGAAATCCCACTACCGTTGCTCAGAAAATTCTATAAAATTAACCCCCAAGCTCCTTAGAAATAACCCACCAAAACCCATAAAGGGTTTGGTCTAGTTTTGACCGCCTATGATTAGGCCCCAAATATCATGCCCTCCTCTAACAACTGGAAAATACGGTATGCCTGCAAACACCTAGAAATGTCCTCCAAATCACTCCCAAAAGGCTAAGCTACACTACCCCAAAATTTTCCTTACCTATCCCAACAAAGCACAACTCCAAATTTTGTCCCAAAAGATCCCACGTGTGCCCAGTTAAAAGCTTCCGTGTTGGTGCTAGATGCAATAAATCGTGTTGCCTTTAAGCAATAGTAACCTAATCCAAAACTTGTCTAATAGTCAAATCCTTCCCTAAAATTCCTATGCCAAATTTCTCCCGAAAATCACTACTCGGAAGACAGCTGAAATGGGCCAAGAATATTCCCTCATGCTTCCTCCCGGAATACAAACTAGATGAGTGAGTGGATGTGTGTTTAGCTTTGAATCCCTCCAAACTTCTCTCTAAAGTGGTACGATTTGACCTCCCTATGGTGGCACTCGAAGTCCCCTGAAGAAAGGGTGAGATCTCCGCTTGGAAAACTTGGTGTTGAACAACAATGTGTCCCTGCTAAGTAATGCGAGCAAAAAAAGTAAGTTTGATTGAAAAAATATCCAAAATGAGGTTGATATTCTCCTATATATAATTCCTGAGCTTCATTTTCCCATGTGGGCCCCTCCATCTAGCTCTTCGACCTCCCTTCCTTGGTTATCTGAATTTCTCCCTTGGTAAGTGAATTTTCCCTTATGTGTGTGGCCCCCACGCTCCACCAAAAAAATATTGTAGAAATTATACAATATGCATGTATATTACCAAACTCCCCTGATCTAACAATTAAATCCACTGTTACATACATAATCCTTCTACTCAATTCTTTGCGGAAATTAAATCGTCAATTGCAAACATATGAAGAAAAATCAATCGCACATAACAAGGTGTCTTACCGGGAAAGCTTAAAGCTAAAAACCCCAACTATCATATATTATGTATATCATGGAATCATGAAACAATCTCATACAAAGCTCAGCTCATAGAGCTCTCAGTACAATATACAATTGTCTCACACTGTCATACAAAATTTGGTTCACACATGCACCAATTTACTACCTCCTGACAGCCTGCCTCCACTGCGCAATCCCTGCTGAAGAAGATCCCTGAATGAATTTGATCTTGCCTTGCCTGTACTACACAATACTCATTAGCAACTCCAATGTGTGTGTAGATGCATTGAATGCATCACTATAGTCACAACTGATAGTCAAACACACCCTTTCACCTATCTCTCCACTAGGTCTCCACTGGATCTGACATGTAAGTAGTTAAGTGTTGTATTTCTTCAATTGCAAGTAAGACACTACTTGTGAATTATTTAAATAATTAATTCACTCATGTTTCACTAGTGTATCTTTAGTTACAACTAGCACAACTGAGTTTAACTCACTTAACCGAGTTAAACTAAATAACAACTCCCATAACTACTCTTCCAACTCTGTTACAACTGTGTCACACTCAATTACTACGGAGTCCATCATGCATGAGTCACCAAACAACCTTGCAACTTGTAATTCCTTCAGATATATGGTTTTCCACATCAGTTAACTAAAATCAAGTGCTCCAAGAGAATAAGTTATTTATTGTCTGATTATCATTAAGGGCTAATAATAATCGACATGCATTTTATTTTAAGATATGCGATCTATAAATAGACTTCGCCCATGTTCTAAAAATAGAAAATCATTTAAAGATAGAATTTTATCAACCATCTAGAATCAACATCCTGCTAATTCTAGAATATGCTCACCATTCTAAAAATAGACATACACCTAAAAATAGCCTGCGGGCCCACCTAGTGAAGGTGCTTAATTTTCACTAGGATCATCATCTTGTTGAATCTCAACACTCCCTCTCAACAATAAAAGGATTATCCTTCACCCCGATCCTGCCTCTATGGTATTCGAATTTTCTTCTGGTGAGTGCCTTCGTCAGAATATCTATATCCTGATATTCCATAGGAATGTGTTGAAGCAACATGATCTTCTGCTGCACACAATCTCTGATATGATGATACCATATATCTATATGCTTATGTCTATCATGGAACACATGATTAATCGAGAGTTTATTGCAACTCTGATTATCACAATGAATCACTGTAGTATCTAAATGAGAATCGAACAAACCGACGAGGATCTTCCTCATCCAGATAGCCTCACACGCGGCTTGAATTGCTACCATGTATTCCAATTCCATTGAACTGAGTGACACATATCTCTGTTTCCTGCTGTACCAAGAAACAAATGTAGATACAATATTGAAAACCCCTCCTGATGTGCTCTTTCTGTTTGTTGGGCTGCTTGCCCAATCTACATCCGTGAAGCCATGCAACTTCACCTCATCCATCTAACTGTACCATAAGCCATACTCAGATGTGCCCCTGAGATATCTCAGGACATGCTTGCCCGCCTTCCAAAAGAGCTTGGTAGGCTTAACCATCGCTTGAATAATCTGGTTCACCGCAAAGCATATGTCCAGTCTTGTATTAACTAAATACATGAGCGAACCCACCAACTGTCGATAGACAATAGCATCCACTACCTCTGTCGATGTAGCGTCCTCTTTCCTCCAATTTCCTGGAAGAGGAGTATCCATGGGTGTGCAGTCCTCCATGTGAAAATTATCGAGTATCTCCTAAGCATACTTGCCTTGAGACACAAAAAATTCACCTTATCGTTGCCATATTTTCAATCTAAGGAAATAATGAAGGAGGCTCATATCCTTCATCTCGAACTCCTTTGCAAGGTCCTCCTTGCATGAGTGTATCAGTTGCTCATCACCAGTTAGTATTAAATCATCAACATAAAGAAAAATGATTAAAATCTTACCCTCCACCACAATCTGGTATAGGTTTGCATCCGCCTCACTCTTGGTGAATCCAAGTCCAATGAAATAGCTATCGATCCGAGTGTACCAAGCACGGGGTGCTTGCTTAGCCTATACAATGCTATTTTGAGTCTGCACACATGTGATTCGCTGCTAAAGATCTAAAATCCTTCAGGCTCCTCAATGTACACTTTTTCCTCAATGATCTCATTAAGGAACACAGTCTTCACATCCATCTGATGAATGTGCCAACCCATCTGCGCTGAGAGAGCAAGGATGGTCCTTATGGAAGAATATCATGCAACAGGTGCAAATATTTCTTCATAATCAATCCCCTTGATCTATGAGAAGCCTCGGGCAATAAATCTTGCCTTATACTTCTCAACACTCCATCAGGAGCTTGATTTACCTTGCAGATCCATTTTGAACCTACCACTGATTATAAACTGGCCTTGGAACAATTTCCCAAGCATTATTTCTGACAATGGAGTCATACTCCTCCACCATTGCATCTACCCATGTGGGCTCTTGCACTGATTCCTGAAAATAATATTGCTCTGTCACAATACATTTTCTCATGATAGCCATGTATCTAGTGAATCGGTTAGGAGACTGTCTCTGTCTGCATTATGAAGTGGGGGCTCCTACATTCTGTGCCGCATCAAGCTTCAACCTCTCAGCTTCTGTGGTACGCCTTCTGCCAATTCTGATGTTTGGCTCTACGTGAGTGGAATCTGCCACTCCATGATCCTCCTCCTATGGTTGATCCACATCTTGAGGCTCATCTTTAGGAACAAGCAATTCCTCCTCTGCACGCAAGTGTATCTCCCTCTCAAGCGACAACTTCATGGCTTTCTCCTCTTTGAATTTCATATCCCGTCACATCACAGTCATCCGACTATTTGGAAAATACACACGATAATTATGGGGCATTTTTGTGTACCCCACAAATATCCCAACTTCTACAGTCGACTCCAGCTTCTTCCTGGCGTTCTTGGTCACATGAACATAAACAAATGAGGCAAAAATCTTAAAGTGAGAAACATACGGTTTCCTACTAGTAAAGCTTCTTCAGGTGTACTCATGCCAAGTACTCTACGAGGACAATGGTTTGGCATATAAACCGTAGTGTTGCATGCTTTCTCCCACAAGTGCACTGGTAGGCCCTGAACATGCAACATAGCTCGTGCAACACCCATGATCGTTCTATTCTTACTCTTCGCGACCCCAGTTTGCTGTGGGTTATGAGGCGCTATGAGTTCTCTTCAAATTCCTTCTTTGCTACAGAAGTCTTTGAATTCGTTCGAGATATATTCACCACCATTATTGCTCCACAGAGCCTTCACTTGCTTCCATGACTCTTTCTCCGCCAATGCTTTAAACTCATAGAACTTTGAGAATGTTTGATCCTTCTTCTACATGAAGAAGATCTAGCATCTATGAGAATATTCATCAACAAAAATAACATAATACCTGTGTTTTGCTGTTGAAGCAACCGAGAATGACCCACACACATCTGTGTGAACTCTCTCCAAGATCACCGAAGCACGGTTCTCCTTTTCATGAAATGTAGTCTTCACAAAATTATCCATAGTACATCCCTTGCACTGATCTATCTACGCAAGTGCACCCTTGGGAAGTCTAGTAGAAATCTGTTGCAAAATCTTTAGGGCACCATGGTGAAGATGGCCCAATCTCCTGTGCCATAATTCACCCTCATCTTAGCTCACCACTTCTTCTTCTTTGCCCACCATTGCAGCACAACCATCTACCTCTAGCTTGTATAGATTCTTAACTCAAATCCCTATCCTCTTTGTTTGAGCCGTTGTTTTATGTCGCAGGGAAGCTTTTCCATCGCTGAAAACAACGTCATAACCTCTGTCCTCCAACATCACGACTGAGACCAAGTTATTCTTTAGACCTGGAACATGCATAACATCTTTCAACATAAATGGTTTACTTGACTCCCTCTCAAAGGTAATGGTACCAATTCCGTTCGGACTGGATCATCCATCGTCGCCCATCTCTATATGCATTTGGAGATCTTTCTCCTCCAAGTCACTGAAAAGATCCTTATCTCCCATCATGTGGATGGAAGCACCACTATCAAGATACCCCACCGATCCCATTACACTTGAAACCAAGCATGCGATAAAAGATAAATCAAGTTCAAATTGTGAGGCAAGGGCCTCACCAGTTGTAGCCCCAACAAACTTATTGTTCTTCTTTTTCTGTGGGAAGTTAGTGGCGAGATGCCCATGTTCAAGACAGTGAAAACACTTCACCTTGGACAAATCTAGCTTCTTGCCTTTATCCTTAGATTTTGAATGGGATTTATTTTTCTTCCCTTTCCTTGCTTTGGTAGCCAAAGAAAAATCCTCTTCATCATCATGTTTTGATGAAGAGCCATCCCTGGTACTCTGCCTTATCTCCTCCTACACTAGATCCGACCAAAGTCGCTCCCAATCCGGCAGTTTCTCTCGCCCATTGAAAAAGTCTTGATAACTATGTCAACTCTTCGGAAGTCCAAGGAGAGCCAAGCTCACCAAGTCATCATCAGAAAATGTAATTCTGACACTCCCCATCTCATCCCTACATTGGACAAACTTCATGAGATACTTTGGAATACTTTCGCCCTTCTCCATTTTGATTTTTCTGAGTTTATCTTTCAGCACCAAATTCCTATGGTCACTGCTGCTTTGGAAAAGATATGTCAAAGCCTTCCACATTGAAAATGGAGTGGCTTTCCCATGAAGGCTTGAAACAATATGGTATTTCACACCTTCCAGCAGAATTCTTCTCATCTTTGTTACTTTCTTTTGCCATGCGTCAAGTAATGCAACATCCGTCGAGGTGGGCTTAGGAACATCGCTATCGATGAACTCCTTCAAGCCATTATCTTCAAGCACCGCCTCCATCCTGTCCTTCCAGGCTATGTATTTTGAGCTGCCCTCAAGTGCATACTCCAACTGTAACCCATTGAAAGCCATTTCAATGTTTACTGAATTGTCGCACCAAGAAATTCTTGCAGCAAATTCGAATTGTTCCACCAACACAACTCAACGCTACTTCAATATCGCAATCTTCAGTGATTAACAATGATCTGATACCATGTATAAATTATACAATATTCATGTATATTACTGGACTCCCTTGATCTAACAATTAAATCCACTGTTAAATACAAAATCCTTCTACTCAATTCTTTGCGGAAATTAAATCGGCAATTGCACAACATATGAAGAAAAATCAATCGCACATAACAAGATGTTTAACTGGGAAAGCTTAAAGCTAAAAACCCCAACTATCATATATTATGTATACCATGGAATCGTGAAACAATATCATACAAAGCTCAGCTCATAGAGATCTCAGTACAATATACAATTGTCTCACACTGTCATACAAAAATTGGTTCACACATGCACCAATTTACTGCCTCCTGACAACCTGCCTCCACTGCGCAATCCCTGCTGAAGAAGATCTCTGAATGAACTCGATCTTGCCTTTCCTGTACTATGTAATCCTCATTGGAAACTCCAACGTGTGTGTAGATGCATTGAATGCATAACTATAGTCACAACTGATAGTCAAACACACCCTTTCACCTATCTCTCCACTGGGTCTCCACTAGATCTGACATGGAAGTAGTTAAGTGCCATATTTCTTCAGTTGCAAGTAAGACACTACTTTTGAATTAATTAAATAATTAATTCACTCATCATTCACTAGTGTATCTTTAGTTACAACTAGCACAACTGATTTTAACTCACTTAACTAAGTTAAACTAAATAACAACTCCCATAACTACTCTTCCAACTCTGTTACAACTATGTCACACTCAGTTACAATGAAGTCCATCATGCATGAGTCACCAACCAACCTTGCAACTCGTAATTCCTTCAGTTAACTGGCTTGCCACATCAGTTAACTAAAATCAAGTGCCCCAAGAGAATAAGTTATTGTTTATTGTCTGATTATCATTAAGGGCTAATAATAATCGACATGCATTCTATTTTTAGATATGCGATCTATAAATAGACTTCGCCCATGTTCTAAAAATAGAAACTCATCTAAAGATAGAATTTTCTCAACCATCTAGAATCAACATCCTGCTAATTTTAGAATATGCTCACCATTCCAAAAATAGGCATACACCTAGAAATATCCTGCAGGCCCCACCTAGTGAAGGAGCTTAATTTTCACTAGGATCATTATCTTGTTGAATCTCAACAAATATTACAGCCTCTCTTTTTCTCCTAAGTCTTTCTCCCAAAAATTTGTAGGTCCCATGGTCACCAAAAATTTCAAAATCGTGGAAAATTAAACTTGAGACAAATTAATTTAAGAAGGGACATTACAACCAACTCTGTTTACCTGCCTTTGTCAGTCTTCATGAAGGCACCAGGTTGGGCGTTGACACCCAGGTTGGGTAGTTTCGTGAATCCAAAAAACCTTCCTCTCCCTTTATTAATATTAACTCCATACTATTAACACCTATTGATGTATATCAACTACATTTATTAATGTGGTTGTGCTAGTTGATAAATTATTCTTCCATCCAATATATCATTAACTAAGATGTTGACTCTCTCTCTCTCTCTCTCTCTCTCTATATATATATATATATATATATTTATTTATTTTTAAATATCACTAAATAACATAAAATAAAATAATTTACCGATATTCGATATAAGACATATAAAAGTTAATTATAAAGAATTATGATAAAATTCACATTCGTACCTTTACTGTTATTTATTTCAAGGATATCTCTACTTGCTATATACTTATTTTTGGAGCTTTCGATGGATTTTTGATTGGAATCCGACAAAAAACATTTGTGGCCAAATCTTGATTTGTGTTGTTTAAACTAGTTTTTTGATTGCATATATGGATTCAACACCCTCAAAAACTCCCGAGGAACTTCGATTGTGAAGAATTCACTTTTCAAACATGTGATTTCAATGAATCTTTACCGAATTCTAGACAAATTAGATCGAAAAATATGCTGGAAAAATTTCCAAAAAGTCGCACTTGAAGACTACTTGCTTATTTTTCTCATTTTTTAGTAATCATTGTGCTGAAAGGCACATTCTAACCTAGTATAGTAGAGATGTTGTAATGTGATGTCCTGTTTAACCTTTTGAATAAGTAAAATTATATTAAAATAAAAAAAACAAAATAAAAAAAAAACAAATGGAATAATAAACATAAAATTAATAATTATAATTATCAACAAAATATTTTTTCTTTGTCAAATTATTTGAAAAATAAAAAATAAAATAAAATAAAATAAAATAAAAAACAAAAAATTAATAATTATATTTATATTTATAATTAATAATTAAATTAGCCTAAATCTATCTTAAAATCTAATCAACTAAATGTTTAGAAGGATCAATTTTTTTAATATGTAAATTTGTTTAGAGTGAAAAAGATTTAATTCCTTTAGTCTCTAAATAAATCTGAAATTATAATGCATTTAGATTCGTATTAAGACAATTTGGAAAATAATGTGCTTTTCGAATTAATCCAAAAAAAAAAAGTTTTTCTAAATTATAAATCACCAAAGCAATAAATCTAAAATTGTAAGTGAATCTATATCATTTAGCAAATTGTAAACTAGCAATTGCACCATATGTTGCAAAAGAAACGCTATAAGCAATAATATAGGAAATAGTAGTATAAGGGAAAAAATATGTGATATGTTATGTGATTTAATTGAATATTTAACTTATAAATATGAATTCTTTTATTTAAAAGAAATTATAGGTTTGGAGAATTGTTTGGATAAAAAAATTGGTTTTTTTTATAAGCTATGATTTTTCTTTCATAGTGATGTCTGATTATGCACTATGGGCCACATGGCAGACATATAAAATGGAACTGATTTGCAAAATTGTAGGTGCAATTGCATCAGATATTACAAAAGAAATGTCGTAAGCACAAATCTTACTAAAATTGCACATATCGACAATAAATTTGAACCCAAGAATAGCATCAACTACACCTCTTCTTGAGAAACTTGCTTGTGTTTCTCTTCTGACTGTTGAGTCACCTTTGGAACATAGATTCCAAGATTGTTACGTAATATAGGATTTGAAATGAATTCCACTTCGGAAGCCAGGATTTGAAATGTCTAGTTTAATAAAAACCATATTACTGTACCATTAACCATTTCCGAGTTGGAACATAGATTCCAGGATTGTTACGTAATATTCCTACATATGATTCACCAAACAGATTTTAATGAACTCTTGATTCTATTGAAAACACTACTTTAACATAAACTAAATGGGTTTTCTTTCCATGGAAGAACCAAGAAATATATTTGCATTGGTAAAAAATGACATCGTGTCTACGTAATTACCAAATATATTTCCATTGGCTTCTCCTTTCTCGCTATAATGGAAGATATGGTTATAATTTTAATCTTAATAATTGTTTATTTTTCCACAGAATTTGATGTGGCATGTGGTATTTTATATCTGGTAAATTTTTTTAAATTTTAGTAGTTCATAGTATATATATATGAATGATCTTTTACACCATGTGTGAGATCAACCAAAAATAGAATACAAAACTTTTCTAAATAATAATTACCCTTCGTGATTTCTGTAATTTTAAGATGAATTTTGAAAATTTACTTGCAGAAAATCAAACAATAGAATCTGACTTCAATGCCGTTACATTATAATGTATGTATTATATGTATCAACAACTGATAACCTTAATAGGGATGATGGGTGGAATGTTAGCAGATGTTGGATTCCTGCTCTTCACTCTTAGTCGATCTTGATTCCTCTATCCAGATGTGCTCCTTTTATTTTTCTAATTTGGTTTTGGTTAGGATTTTTTTTTTTGTTTTTATTTTATTTTATTATATATTATTTATTTATTTATTTTTATTTTTAATTTTAAATTATTATATTTTTATTTTTATTATTTATTTATTTATTTATTTTTATTTATTTTTATTTTTATTTTTATTTTTAATTAATTAATTAATTATATTTTATTTTTATTTTTAGTATTATTTATTTATTTATTTATTTTTAATTTTTATTTGAATTTGAATTTGAATTTTATTTTATTTTATATTTTTCTTTTTACTTTTTATTTTTATTTTTATTTTATTATTTATTTATTTTTATATATTTTATATTTATATTTTATTATTATTATTATTTTTTTTTAAAAATCTTACCTCTTTAGTAATATTAAATTATTTGATTAATTAGTACTATTATTATTATTATTGTTACTTATTTATTTATTTGATTTGATTTTATATTTGATTTATTTATTTAATTTATTTGATTTTATATTTAATTTATATTTATATTGAATTTATATTTTTTCACACAGGAAAAATTCGTAATTTTATTAATGATAACAAAATTACATGTTACACTTTGCTGTAGTTCAGAGAAAATATGCAAATAAATTGCAGTAAAGACAATACAATGGGAGTGATTAAACTTTCCTCCCCTTTTTCTTCTCAACCTTTCGCCATGGACCTGGTGATGGCGAGGTTGTGATAAGGACCAGCTGATTTTCTGCTATGGTTGCTCCATTGTCCTTATCCGAATCTGAAGTATCTGTGTTATGATGTCTTTTGTGACCTCCGCTTTCTGGTGCCTCTTGGTCCAATGACGTCGGAGCTGTGTTTGATGGCTCTTGCATCTCTTGTTCTTTTGTCTCAGCTTCGGGTGTTGTCTGGGCATTTTCTTTTGGGGTGGGTTCCGTCTCATCCTCTTCCATCTCCAGTTCTGGTTCTCCAGAGGGAAATTGCCAACCCTTTGTAGCTTTTCCTGTCTTCTTCTTTTTTCTGTTATCT
The DNA here is from genome assembly GCA_034641835.2 of Pinus albicaulis. NCBI lineage: Eukaryota > Viridiplantae > Streptophyta > Pinopsida > Pinales > Pinaceae > Pinus > Pinus albicaulis. The sequence continues at coordinate 937,221,637 of CM076578.1, read as the reverse complement.
CTTTTAGCTTCTGGACAAGTATTCTGTAGATGCCCTGTATTCCTGCATATTCTGCACCTGAAAGCAGTGTTCTCATAGTCTAGATGCTGCGTCCATTTTTGCTGTTTATGAGTCAGCAGGATGCATTCTGGAAGCCCCTTGCTGAGGTCCACTTCCACACAGATGCGGGCAAAAGTGAAGACCCTCTCCTCCATTCGTAGAGTGTCAGTTTGTATATAACTCCCAATCATGTCTCCAATGCTGCCCAAGACATCTTCATTCCAGAAATGAAGTGGGAGGTTGTAGAGACGCACCCAAACAGGCATTTTTGTGACCTCCATGGTGTTTGCGTCAAAATCTGGAAACCATGGTGTTGTGAATAGTCCAGTGGATCCCCAGAACCACGGTCCAGCCTGTTGGATGTGATCTCTGGCCTCCGAGGATAAGAATTTAACAATGAAAAATCCTTTTGAACAGAGGTGTATTTCACAGTCTGTCGTCCAGTTAGTGAAAATCCAATGAAACAACTCCATTGGTTTTGGCCAGAAGCAATTGAATCTACAAATGAGTGCTTGTGACTCAAAAACGGATTTATAATCATCAATCTCAGGTAGTTCAATCTGCAGTTCTGGAATCTGGTTGAGTTGTTCCACAATGTATGGTTTAGGTCCATTAGCTGCCTGTGCTATTGGAGCAGCCGCTGTGTTTTTCCCCTTTAAAATATTCTTGTAAGATGTTCCTTTGGGAACCCCAAATCCAGTGGAGTTTGTTCCCTGAAGTCCATGTGCACTGTGCTGCCCAGCAGCTCCACCTCTTAGTCTCAGATTGATAAAAATAGTGGAAGCAGGGCGAATGCCATACTGTCTGAGAATGCTGGAATCCTGTAGTGTTCTTCCTTCATGGATGAGGGACTGAGCATGGCTTGGATAGCCAGTGGTTTTCCATATAGATTGCTTCAGGTCGGTAACCTGTGTGTTTTCATTTATCCAAAATAATAAACATTTTCCAGCAGGGGTTTTAAGAAAAATATGGAAATTTTTTATGCTTACCCCATTATCCGCTGCTATGGTGTAGGAATCAGGCCCTGACAGTTTCTGTCTTGACTGCATCTGTGGCCGCAAGGCAGATCCCAAAGATGTGATGCCCAGCAGCCCAATAGCTTCCCACCCTCGAGGACCAGGGCGTGGAGGAGATGGCCGGCCAGCAGAAGCAGAGGTCAACTCGATCCGCACCCAATAGCAGTCGAAGTAAGAGGTCCCAACACCGGCCACCAGCAAATAGAACAGGGTATAGCGCCCATAAGCACCATGAGAGGTGCCGCAGAACGCATACCCCGGCGATGGTTCTTCGCCAAGCCCACCAGAATACAAAGAGCATTCTCTGGTTAGTATTCCACGCACCTCATCAACCGCCGGTAGATTGGTCAGGTACAATAGCCCATTTCGCCTGTTGGGTCTGCAGGGTATCCCTGTCTCAGCCTCAGTAAGAAAAAACGACCACCCAAACACATTTGGTTCCCATCCCATACAATGATGCGATAGGGAGCAGCAGGGGGTACAGTGACCCAAGCCATGGTAACGCCTCCATTGCAGCGAGCTCCAACAGGCGGCGGCGACAGAAGTTGTCTGTAACCCTAGTTCAAAACAAATTTTGCCCGCGCTCACCATCGCTCTCCTCCAGATCAAATGCCTTTTTTAATATTGAATTTATAATAAAAACATAATCAAAGTAAATAAATAAATAAATAATAATAATAATAATAATAATTTTCCTATTCTAGTCAAACTAGCCGTTTTTCCAACGGCTAGCTGGAGCAGTCCCGTTCTACTTAAACTGGTTTCCTGATCAGATTTCTCATCTTGTCCTGATGATGAACTACATTGGCTGGTTCGAAACGCGTCGAAATAAATTTCTTTTATGTGATTTTCACCGAAATTTTTTTACACACATTTTATGGATCACAGAAGCCTAATTCCTAATGATAATATGTCGTTTTGGAGTCACATACGTTTTTACACAGGACAACTGCAAGGCTCAGGGTTTCAACTGAAATTCAATGCGTAACATTCTCAAACAGAATGAAAAATAATTTAGACAAAGTAAAACATTCTCAAACAAAATGTCAATAATTTAGATAGAGTAAAGAGAAAAAAAATACATTTCTAAGTCGTACTTGAGATCTCTACATGGCGCTGAAGCTAACCGACTAATGGGTGAAGCTGCTTGGCTGCTTCAGAGGTGGATGATGCGTCTAGTCAATGTTGAATGATGTACTTGCTTTTTTCAGTGGTGAATGATGTGTATGCTCAATGCTGAATGATGTACATGCTCTTCTGTGTAGATTAATACATCAACAACCTAGCTCTACCGACAGTAGAAAAAAGGCATTTCCATTTCAGAGTTTCCAAGATATTAGCGATTGTCATTTCTTCAACAATTGTTAAAAAAGGAAGAGCAAAATTTACATTCGCACAATTCTAAAAGATAATTTATATTTATGCAAGAACAACAAGAACAACACAGCAGTTAACAAAACCACAAGAACAACCTCTGCAATCATTTTTTGAGGAACAACACAACATTTAACAAAACCGCTGGAACAACATCTGCAATCATTTTTTGAGCCAGAACCTCTGCAATCATTTTTTGAGGAACAACACAGCAATTAACAAAACCGCAGGAACAACTTTTGCAATCATTTTTTGAGCCAACATTCCTTCGCAGTTGTCCTCTCATAGCTTCTAAACGAGGGTGGAATATGTAAAAAACAAAAAAACAACAGAATGAAAACATAGAAGTTGTCCACCATAGAAGTCGGCTTTTGTTGTGATCATATAACTGAGCATGATAATACAACATTAAGTCTACTATTTTTAAAACTGTTTTTTTTTTTTTTTTTAAACTGATAAATAGTAACAATGTTTAATCTTAAGGTAGACATTGTTTTAATCGTCTAATATCAAAATCAATGATACACAATGATACCCCTGACAGTTTAAGAAAGTTGTTTTCAAATAAAAACGCTTTACATCGTAAATATTATATAATTTTACATTAATTATTTGAGGTTTTCTTTTCCGATATTTTTGTGTGTTAAATATGGTACCGATGCATGAGTAGTGCTTTTATGACTATGCGGGGAATTTTAAATCAAAATTTTCTTATTGGACGTTTTACGAGGGTTGCATCGACATTTTTCATGGCACCAAAAAGTCCATTCCAAAATGACGTTTATGTCTGAACTTTTTTCTCGTAAATTTTACCACCTAGATCTTGGAGAGGTTCACTTACATTCGTAAGGATTCCATGATAGTTAAAAACTATTTGAATTTGGATTTGGGATGGTTCAAAGAAATATTTTATTGAAAAATATTAAAATATATATATATATATTATATTAATATAAAAGGTTTAAATTTTTTTCAAAATTTTAATTTTATTTTAAATTTTATTTATATAAATTTTGTTTAATAAAATAATATTATCATATTAAATATATATTATTAATTTAATTAATAATATTAATATACAATATGATTAAAATTTAATGAATATAATAATATTATATGAATGGATTTAAATAGTTTTTATTAATTTAATTAATAATAAATATACCATATTATTAAAATTTATTGAATATAATAATATCTTAGTGGACGTTAACCACCACCATCATTATCATTATATGAATGGATTTTAATTAATAATTGAGAAACTACAACTTTATTAATTTGATTAATAATATTAATACACATTATAATTTTTTTATTTGATTAATAATATTAATACACATTATAACTTTTTTTAATAAATAAAATAATATCAAACGTTTGAAATAATTGGGAAAGGAATAGATTTTGAGTGTGGTAGATTATTTAAAGGATCCCTTAGAGGAGTCCAAATCTATAGCTCACTAGTAGCGAGAAAGGATCCAAGTTTTTCTATGATTGGACAATCAATTTTGTCTCTTTTGCATTAATGGATATATATATGGTTGGTGGTAGTGATTGGCTCCGCGGGGACTTTATTCCATAGTATATGGTGGGAGGTTTTATGACTTTTAAGATTTAGGGTTTGGTTTTTTCTCATCATCAATCCTAGATCCTTCTGTCACATGTGATCTCTAAGTCTTGTTAGTTGATTTTGGAACCAAGGCTTGTAGAAATATTTAAATAGATTCAACTGATCTTGTAATGTACTAAAACAAAATACTGAATCAATTTACAAATTGCGGAAACCAATTACGATCCCACGATCACATGAACAAGAAAGAGAAAGAATATCAATCACAAAACACAAAATGTATTTGGGGAAAGCCTCAACTAAAAACCCTGCGATCTGTATATTGCATAAAGTCAAGAACATGAAACAATACAATGTTATTTCCCTTCTCTGCTGACTGTCTCACTCTGATCCTGCTCTGATCTAAGCAAGTTTGGTCCAATATTTAACCACATACTTGCCTCTGCCTCACCAGCCTTGCTTATTCATTCCTGGGATAATTGAACCCCAATTAGTTAGGAAATTCCCAACTAATAATTGTGCAATACAACTATGGATTCTTGATGACCTCATGCATGACCTGTACAATTTTCTAATTATACAACTAATAGTTTTCTTCCCTTTAACTCCAATCTCAACTGGGCCTTCGTTCGAACTGACATGCAACAACTATTTATAGCGAATTATCAATTAATTGATTGATCACTACTCGTGAATTAAATCATATCTAATTCATTGGACCTACCACTAGCTCATCTCTCAATTAGAACTAGTTAAACAGATTTTAACTCAAATACTTGAGTTAACTAATTACAACTCACAAATAGCTCAACTAGGGCTCCTAAAAAGTAGGAGACACCCTACATGCCTCTAATTTTACCCTCAACTTGAATTGACTGAGCTAACTCAGTTAACTTGTACAAGATGTCATAAGATGTGGAATTACAATTTACTTCTAATTTAATTAAGGGAAAATTAAATTAGAAGCCCCCTTGGGGTGCCATTTCAACACTCCTTCTCAACAAGAAAGGGATTGTCTACTACCCGATCATGTCTATGTGGAACTCGAATTTGCTTCTTGACAGTTCCTTTGTCAAGATGTTTGGATCCTGATCCTTTGTGGGAATGTACTCTAATGACATAATCTGCCTCTGCACACAATCTCTGAGATGGTGATGCCATATATCAATATTCTTCGACTTGTCATGAAAAATTGGATTAATCGAGAGTTTGATGCAACTGTGGTTACTACAATAAATCACCGTCAGATCCATATGTCGACCAAACATACCAACAAGTGTCTTCATTATCTAGTTGGCCTTAGATGATGCATGACTTGCCACCATGTACTCTGCCTCTGCTAAACTGAGTGCAACTGATTTCTGTTTCCCACTGTACCAAGAAACTGCTACTGATCCTATATTGAAGATGTCCCCTGATTTGCTCTTCTTTTCTGATGGACTCCCTGCCAAATCTTCATCGGTGAAGCCTTGAAGCTTAATTCCCTCCCTCTATCTGTACCATAGCCCATACGATGTAGTGCCTCGGAGGTATCGCAACACATGCTTGCTTGTCTTCCAAAATATCTTGGGAGGATTAACCATATCTTGACTAAGCTGGTTAATTGCATAGCATATGTCTGGTTGCGTGTTCACCAAATACATGAGTGAACCCACAAGCTTCCTGTAAACAGTAGCATCTACTACTTCATCTAAAGTAACATCCCCCTTCCTCTAGTTTCCTACTAGAGGAGTCTCCATGGGTTTGCTGCCCTCTATGTGGAACTTCCTGAGGATATCATTGGTATACTTGCCTCGAGATACAAATAGCTCGCCATCTCTTTTCCATATTTCGAATCCCAGGAAATAGTGGAGCCACGTGTCCTTCATCTCAAATTCTCTTGCAAGACTTGATGAGCTTCTCATCACCTACCAGTATCAGATCATTGACATAAAGTAAAATAATCAAAAGCTTACCTTCTACCAAAATATGATAAAAGTTTGCATATGCTTCACTCTTTGTGAAGCCCAACCTGGTGAAATAACCTTCGATCCTGGTGTACCAAGCACAAGGAGATTGATTTAGCCCATACAATTCTCTCTTGAGTCTGCACACATGTGACTCCCCGTCAAAGGTCTCAAAACCTTCCGGTTTCTCAATGTATGCCTCCTCCTCAATCACCCCATTGAGAAAGGATGTATTTACATCCATAAGATGTTTCTTCCATCTGACCCGTGCTGAGAGTGCAAGGATGGAAATGATTGATGAGTACCTTGTGACTGGTGCAAAAGTATCATCATAATCATTCCCCTCCACCTGAGAGAACCCTATGGCCACAAACTTGGCCTTGTGCTTCTCCACACTCCCATTTTCTACCTGCTTCACCTTGTAGATCCACCTGGATCCTACAACTAACTTCCCCTTTGGTCTTCATACAACTTTCCATCCATTGTTTCTGATAATGGAGTCATACTCCTCAACCATGGCATCAAACCAAATTGGTTGCTGCATTTCTTCCTCAAAAGAGGACGATTTTATCTCTACACCTCCGCTCATAAGAGCCATGTATCCAGTGTACCACTCTGGTGACCTTATCTTCTTGCGTTGTGATGTGGGTGCTCTCACATTTATCTATAGCATCTAGCAAAAACCTGTCAGCCTCTCTGGTGCGCTTCATTTCATCTCAGGATGTATCTGCATGAGTGGGTTCTTCCACTCTCTGCACCTCTACTTGTGGTTTATCCACATCTTGAGGTTCTTCTTTTGGAGCCAAGAGCTCCTCAATTGCATGCAAAAGAAGCCTCTCAAGGGAAATTCATATGGCCTTCTCTTCATTGAATTTCACATCTCTTCTGACCACTGTCAACCCGTGTGTTGACAAGTACACTCGATAGTTATGAGGTGTATCAGTATACCCAAAAACATCCCCAACTCAACTGTTGGCTCTAACTTCTTCCTGGCATCTTTGGTCACATGGAAATAAGCTTATGAACCAAAATTTTTAAAATGCGACACATCTAGTTTCTTACCTGAAAAATATTCCTCTGGTGTACTCATCCCGAGTATCTAATGAGGACTTCTATTCTACACAAATACTATCGTATTGCATTCTTTTGCCCACAAATGCAATGATAGGCCCTGATCATGCAACATATCTTGTTATGCTCCCACAATAGTTCTGTTCTTCCTTTCTGCAACCCCATTATGCTGTGGGTTATGATGTGCTATCAATTCCCTTCGAATTCCTTTTGAAGAAAAAATGTTATTGAATTCTTTAGAGACATATTCTCCACCATTATCACTGCTTAGAGCCTTCACCTTATTCCCTGTATATTTCTCGACAAGTTCCTTGAACTCGCAAAACTTGGAGAACGTCCGATCTTTCTTTTGCATGAACAAAATCCAACACTTTTGTGAAAAATCATCTACAAAAATCACATAATACTTGTGTTTTGATGTGGAATATGTCGAGAATGGTCCACACACTCATGAGTGAACTCTCTGAAGGATCGCCTTTGTTAGACTTTTCTTCTTGTGAAAGGTTGCCTTGGTATACTTCCCCAATGTACACTCTTTGCATGTATCTCATTGCACAAGTGCACCCTTTGGAAGTCCTGTAGAAATATGCTGCTGATATTCAAAGAGCCATGGTGTAGATGGACCGATATCCTATGCCATAACTCACCGATGTATCGACTCTCCACCTTCTCTGATTTCATGCTCAAGGAAACACAATCTTCTACATCCAGTTTGTAGAGGTTCTTTACTCGAACCCCAATATTTTTCACCTATCCCATGGCTTTGTGACGAAGGAACACCTTTCCTTCACTGAATATCACATCGTAGCCACAACCTTCCAACATAGCAACAAAAACTAAATTCTTATTTAAACCAGGAACATACATGACATATTTTAATGTGAGATGGGTACTTGACTCCCTCTGAAAGGTAACTATACCTACACCGATAGCGCTATACCTCTCGTCATCTCCCATATTGATGTGCATCTAGAGATCCTTATCCTCCAAGCTACTGAAGAATTCATTGTTGCTAGCCATATGGAACGAAGTTCCACTATCTAAGTGCCAACAAAACCCATCGCCAATGACACCATGCATGCGATGAGGGTGAAATCCAACTCGAACTATGAAGCAAGTGCTTCACCTACCTCTCCTCTCTAAGATTTCTTGCTGGTATTCTTGTGCAGACACTTTGTAGCATAGTGTCCAAGCTCATGAAAATGATTTTTTTTTTTTTTTTTATCTTTGACAAGTTTCGCTTCTTGCCTGCCTGACCATAATACAATTTGGAATGGAATGCCTTCGCTTTCCCTTTATTCACCTTTCTAGCCAAGGCATAATTCTCCTCATCATCAGTCTTTGATTAGGATTCATCTTTGGTGTTCCACCGAATCTCTTCTTGTACCAAGTCAGATCATAATCTCTCCCACTCTGGTAGCTTCTCCCTCCCATTCACTGAGTCCTGGTAGGTATGCAAGATCTTAGGAAGGCCTAGAAGTTCTAGGCTCACCAAATCATCATGGGAAATTGTTACCCCAACACTTCCAAGCTCAGCTCAACATTGAGTGAACTTCGTCAAGTATTTTGGAATCGTGTTTCCCTTCTCCATCTTGATCTTCATTAGACGAAATTTTAGCCTAAAAGTTCCCATGAAATTTTCACGTAATTTCCACGTCATAATATGTAATCCAATGAAAATCCTTTAAATTTAAAAAGAGGCACATGTAAATATTTTGGAGGGAAAAGAAGAGAAAATATATATTTTTAATTGTATTTTTGGCTTATCTCCTTATAGGTTTACTCAAATTTCAAGTGCAGACACTCATTGGATGCATAATTGAATTCATAACCCAATGAGTACTCATTATACATACTTTTGAGAATACCCACAATGATAAAAAATGAAGATACATTAAAAAAGTGTGTTCAACACTTTTTTCTAATGTATCTTCAATTTTTATGAATGCGGGTCTTCTCAAAAGTACCCATAATGGGTACTCGTTGGATGTGGAATTTAATTACACATCCAAAGAGTGTCTACATTTGAAATTTGAGTAAACCTATAAGGAGATAAACAAAAAATATGATTAAAAAAATTATTTTTCATCTTTTCCTTCCAAAATTCATAACCATTATTTTATTATTTTTCCTTAGGAGCCACTTTTAGGTTGAAATTTCCTGTAATGTTTGAGCTTGTCCTTCATTTCCAAATTTCTGTGGTTGGTGCTATTTTGAAACATATATGTTAAGGCCTTCCACATAGAATATGGAGTTTCCTTTGCATGGAGATTCGAGACAATATGATCTGTAACTCCTTCTAACCGAACCCTTCTCGCCTTTTCTATATTATTCTTCCATGCATCAAGAATTTGAGCATCTACTACTCTGTGCTGGGGAATATCACTGTATATGAATTCCTTCAGTCCGTTGTCCTCTAGCACCGCCTCCATCCTATCCTTATGTTATCACCAAATTGAGTCTTGATGGGCTGCTTCAATGGTCAACTTGGAGTAACTATTTCAAACCACTTGCAACTAAAAATTATCCTTTCCAGTCTGAGAGGGCTCTCTCAAAAGGATAAAGGATATTCAATGAATACATTGAAAGCATATGGCTAACTCTGAATTGGATTGAATGTTTTTTTGTGTAGGTTAAATATGTAAAAAAATAACTACCATTGGGCTTATGGAGTCAATATGAAAACTCAGTCACAAGTCAACTTATCTCATGGAAGATGAGGCAATTTTATTCTTATCAAACCACACATGAAGGACAAAACAACAAGCTATATGTATACAGGAAGTTGGAGCATGTAATCATGAATTCCAAGTGATTATACAACTAGAATACTGGAGACAAAGTAAAATAATGATAGAACAAACATACATAAGAATACAGAGAGGAATCTCAGGTCTGAAATAGGCTGTTGCAACTGTATATTATTGATCTTAAAAAATTACAATAGTAGTAGTGTTAAGTAATAATCTCCCAACCCCCATTTCCTTTGTAGTTCTGCCTATTAATAGGATTTTTTCCATGACATAGGATCTGCCCAGCTGGCTAGACCATCGAACCATCAACTTTGACACCTATCTTAACCATAAACTACATTCTTGGAACTGAAAAAAACACCTAATTACTTAATACTTACAAACCTAATATGACTCTACCTTTCATTTATTACACTTACTTATCTACAGAATGGGATAATTACATGATGATGAACAAGTGCTCGAGTGGAACTTACCATAATCTAGACATAAATATACCCATTAGATTTAGGAACTAACACCCCTACTTTTAAGGAGGAGATAAACATAACTTCTTGATCACTGTCCTCATGCTGACTTGGATAGGTGACACATCTTTGTTAAAGAGTGAATCACTGCTGGATTGTCCCAATACCACCTTTGAAAAACTCCATGTGGTTGGTTGTCCCTCATCACACTTTCCAAAACTCAAAATACCACTAAAAACATCTCGCTGCAAAAAACAGAGTGCAATAGGCAATTTCATAGCGTAGTTTAGTAGCAATCTCATTTCAGCCATCTAAGTCAAAATTTAGCTCTCTTTGATGTTGTAGACATGTTTGTTGGGTTAAAAGATATAATTTTTTTTAAAAAATTTTCCAGGCCTTGAATTTGAGATTATCCATGCTTTTTGCCATATAATTACCTACAACAGTTTCGTAGTAGATTTTGGGCTTCAAGCGTGGACCTCGCTACGAAACTGCTTGACTTTGCAAAAAATTCAACTTCTTCCTTTTTCTTCAAAATTTCACCTATAGGTCTGCAAGATGATATGATGAAGTATGATTAGGGAAATTAGGTACAAACTACCTCATATCCTCCTCAAGAAACAACATTTCACCTTCAACAAGTTCATCTACCAATGAAAATGACTATTTTTCTGAAAAACTAGGGCTGAGAGATGAGTTCCTATCTCCCGATCCTTGATAGATGTTGAAAAATGGGAGGATTTTTTTGTAAATAAGAATATTATGAAGAAAAACTTCTCTTGGTTTTTTGAAAACCATCTCCCGTTGTCCAGAATCTGCATTAGAAAAACATGTATAAAACATAAAAATTCTGAATTTTGAAAATAGGTCCCAAAGACATCTTCGAATCTTAAAACTGGTAGCACCTGTGAGAAAAGTGAAAGAGGTTATCGTTCCTTGCTTTTTCCTTGACAATAAAATCTCTCAATATTGTAGAATTCATCTTTTTTCACCCAAAATACTCTCTTGAAGTTGATTGTTCACACATTTCAAAAACACAATAAATCCCCAAGTAGCTCCATCAGAAATTCAAGCAAACCTGAACTGGTGAATGCTTCAACAAAGATAGGGTCCTCCATGAATAGATTAAGGTCGATGGGTTCCTATATAAGCACAAAGCCTCCTTTGTATGATTTCTTCTTCATGTCCATATCCCTTTATAAGCAAGATGCCTTCTTAAAAATGTGACACCCGTAAAGAAACAAAGTGGACAACAAGCTTCTTGCCACAAAGCTAAACTCTTCTAAGGTGACAAATGACTGATACATGCAAATGATGAAGGGTTAATGACAGAGAGGAGCTTGGGTGATTCGTTTAAAAAGATGAAATTTCAATATGAGAGGGAAAATGAAAAATGGAGGGATGAGAGTGGAATGATGACAAGCACTTATGATTTCACATGTTGGATAACTGTCATAACCTACTAGGTGATCTCACCATTCCCTAAAACCAATAGCAAATGACAAGTCATCGATTTTCTTTTGGCGGATTTTCTATGGAAAGTTTAGGTAGTTTCATAGCAAAATCCGCTGTTCTTCCACTGTATTCGTTACGAAACTGTGAAAAACTAGACAAGTGGCTCATTACTTGATTTTAAGGCATGGGTGTGAAAAATAACTGATATAAAATGGATTTTATTGACATGAGGTGACTCATAATGGTTTTTTGACATAGGATAAACACGATTTTATAAATTCTTCATCAAATGCATGACCCAACATGACACAACATGAAACCTATGGTGACCTTATCAAATCAAATTTTTAAAATTTTGAGTGTGATAACACCTTCCATGCTATGTAATTCAAATTTCCATCAAGGGCATATTAGAGTCTTAATCTAGTGAAAGACATATTGATCTGCTGCTAGTCCTAAAGAATAACTCTGTATAATCGATTCACCTGTTCAAAAAAACCTCTATTTCATCTCTTCTATAGTGATTCCTGCTCTGATGCCAAGTAGAAATATCTAAATAGATTCAACTGATCTCGTAATGTACTAAAACAAAATACTGAATCAATTATACAAATTACGGAAACCAATTATGATCACATAATAACATAAACAAGAAAGAGAAAGAATATCAATCACACAACAGAAAATGTATCTGGGGAAAGCCTCAGCTAAAAACCCCACTATCTGTATATTGCATAAAGTCAAGAACATGAAATAATACAATGCTATTTCCCTTCCCGATAAACCTATGCACTCTGCTGGTGGTCTCACCCTGATCCTGCTTTGATCTAAGCAATTTTGGTGTAATATTTAACCACTTGCTTTCCTCTGCCTGACTAGCCTTTCTTACATAGTCATGGGCTAATTGAGCCCCTTTTAATTAGGAAAATCCCAATTAATGATTTCGAAATACATCCAAGGATTCCTGATGACCTCATGCATGAAATGTACAATTTTCTAATTATACAATTGATAGTTTTCTTCCCTTTAACTCAAATCTCAAGTGGGACTTCCTTAGAACTGACATGCAATAACTATTTATAGCAAATTATCAGTTAAATGATTGATCACTACTTGTGAATTAAATCATATATAATTCACTGGACCTATCACTAGCTCATCTCTCGCTTAGAATTAGTTAAACTGATTTTAACTCAAATAATTGAGTTAACTAATTACAACTCACAAATAAACCAACTAGGGCTTCTAAAAAGTAGGAGACACTCTACATGCCTCTAGTTCGACCCTAAACTCAAATTGACTGAGATAGCTAAGTCTTACTAACTTAGTTAACTCGTATAAGCTGTCATAAGATGTGGAATTACAATTTAATTCAAATTTAATAAAGGGAAAATTAAAACAGAATCCCCCTTGGGGTGCCATTTCTTGGTGCCATTTCAACAAGGATTCCTCTGGAGATTGTTGTGGCTTCAGGCAGGGTTTCATTGGTAGCTCTCTTAATTTTCTAAAACAATGGGGGATGCTGATAAGTCTCCTTATCAGGTTAGAGGGGGAGATAATTCTATTTCATTTGGTCATGTTGTTGGGGTTTTTGAGGAAGAGTGTGGTACTAAAAGGATCAAGAACATACAAAGGAAGAGCATGACTTCTTGTTTGTTCTAGGTGAGGATGTTTATATGCGTGAACTGATGTAGTTGGATAAGATAATTTTTGTTGACCTTTTTCTTGGTTGTCTTATTAGATGTGAGGGTTTGAATTATTAGATATTTAGTATTTGGATGCTTGTGTTAGGTTACGAGCCAATTCGTTCTATGCCCTTGAAGGGTTGGTTAGCCTTTCTCGTTAATTGAAGTTTTGATGCATCAAAAATGTTGGCAGGAACTTGGTCTTAGCTTCGTATTTAGATCTTGGTTAATTTTGGGTGTTTTCCCATCTTATTGATGGTGGGAGTGGAATTTATTAAGAATTTTTTCGATAGGTTATTTTTGGTTGAAATATTCAAAGTGTTTGCAATAATGGATTTTAGTGCGTAGGTGGGGGGGGGGGGGCGCGGTGCTACTATTCCAAATGAGGAGGCTAATCTAGGTACCTCATCAAACTCATAGGAGGTATAGTTTAAGGCCACATAACGACATTTTGAATGGTTGGACTAGATAAGTTATTAGAGAATTGGATTATAATGAGGGCTTGGGTTCAAAACATTTAGGGTAAGGGAAAAAATATTTTATGCATTCAGTCAAGTAAGGGCTTCTTTTGAAGTAGTGAATAGTAGGAAGTTATCCATTGATGGGTTTCATAGAAAGTTATCCATTTATGGGGACGCCCTGGGTGCTCATTTGTATTTCCTTTAGTTATCAAAGGCCATCCAATCCATATAGAAAAACTAATTTGAGAAGGATTGTGGATATAATCAAGTTCAATTTGATGCTCCTATAGTAAACTATGTGTGAGAGATGGAATATTGTGGATGATGTGACTAAGATGTTTGGGGCTTGGTATTTTGTGTATATATTGTAGGGTTAGGACTAGGTGATGATATCTAGTTGGAGAAGTAGGTATTTTATAGTTTCTACAATTAGTATATTGATTCAAGGTTGGGATTATAACCTTTTTTATAGGTGCTAGGAAGGGAGATGTTGGTTCTGAATTTCTATGGTCACTACACTAACATGAATAGATTTTGGGAAAATTAATTAAATAATGATTTTATGTGAAGGGAAAGCATTGCAATGGTTTGTGGGGGATGGGGTGAGGATTTGAACTTATTGTTAGGAATTTTGGATATTTGTAGTTATAGTGCACAAGTGGATAGCTTATTTTACTTTTTCCCTAAGGAAACTCGAAGATGTTGGTTTTTCAAATATAAAGCCTATGAAACTAAATCTAACTTGGAGGAATAAAAGGGTGGGGCCTAACATAATTTAAAAAATACTATATAGGTTTCTCATGTTTGATTCATTACTATAAGAAAATTTTAGGATAAGGAAGTTTGTTAGCTCGGGGGGAGAATTTGATCATTTATTGTTGTTCTGGAGATGGTTGAAATTGGAAAGAGCCACCCCTAGCCCTTTCAAGTTTAATAATATTTGGTTAGAGGACGTATATTTTGTTCATATGGTAAAGTATATATGGTTTCCTTTCAATAAGAACCTCAAAGAGTGCACATCTCTTCATTTCACATCTAATATAGAAAGATCAAATATGCTACCATTGGATGGGCTCATGATTACAAAAAAATGACGATAAAGAGTTGTTGGATGTTGAAGAAAAAATGGAGAGCTTATATGAGTCTCATGGTGCTGGTTTTATTTAATATGAAACCATGTCAGATGTCTCTAATGTAGAGAAAACAATGAATAAATTCTTAAATGAGAAGGAAACTTCACGGAGGTTGAAGAACTTGGTGATTGATTTACGACACTCAAACTGGGTTGATATTTTCTGGGTTCTTTGTTCGGTTGATTCTCTATTTCTTCCCAATATCTTGGTCCCCATTTTATTTTTCCTCCCCATTCAAACCCCCATATTCTCCAAATATTCCAAGCTTATTTCTCAAGGCCTCCACGAGGAGGTTTTCATTATGATTTCTATCAACAAATTATTGTTCAAGACACGAAAACCTCTCCTTTGTAGGATCACAAGGGTTATTCACAGATTCGTCGCCCATGATTAGGGTTTTATGAATTTTGGCCCATCTGAACTAGTTCTCCTGTTAATATCCACAATACACCCAAAAAATTCCTCTAATACCATTACAATCCTTAAACTGCCATGGATATCCCATTAGAGATTTCGTCACAACAAATGTAATAAAAATATATTTAAAAAATATGGAATTCTACATTATTACAACTTTATTATATTTCTATATCTATAGATTTATTGTTAATAGTGCATGCATGCGAATAAAATTTATGCAAAAAATAGAGAACAAAAAAATAAAATCTGACACACATCTGACACAAGATATGCTCTTGGAAACCCTTTCGGGAGAAAAACCTAGCTAGAAGGTGAGGCAAATATGCTCTTTGTCTCTGAATGAAAATATTGCTGCAAGTACAAACAAGTATGGCCCAAGGGCCATGGGATGATATAGTGCACAAGTCCTTTTGTGTGCTTTATCTCTTATCCCTTTTGGCTATTTTTTCTCAACTATGGAACAAATGCATTGGAAAGAATGGAACCCTTTTTCCTCCTAGTGGCCGAGTTATAACACAACTTGATAACTTACTAGTGGTAAAATTTGACTAACTCAACTCTTCACTAGATTTACATTATAGACTCTTCTAAAGTATTCTACATCATAATCACACTACTAGCCCATTTTCCATGAATAATGGGGGTTGATGTGGCATCCTCTCGAACTATGGAGGTGAAATTTATAGGAAGGTGATAAAAGTATGAGTGGCATAAATTTCGCTTAAAAACTCCTATTTATGTGATTCTTGCACCATTGGAAAGGTATATGTGTGTAGAATAGCAATAAAATGTCTCCAGGAAGGTTTTGGAACATGTTTTTCCAAATTGGGTCCTGTCAGTAAAAAAATTCCCATGAGTTGATTTCACCACGTTTTCCACTCTAAAAGCATCGAGATGGATGAAAAACAATATATTGATCCAATCCATGTCACACCTCCCCATTTTGGGAGGTTTTTGGTCCCAATAATATTCTATTGAATGAGGTGAGGAAATTTTTCCTCCACCGTCTCTCTAGTTTACCATTTATCTTTTCTTGGAAGTTGTCTTTTTAACCCAATCTTCCAAAGGTCATGCTACCCATGTCTTGTAGTTATGGGCCTCTTCTGCAAAATTTTATCTTTTATCAACTCTAGTTGAGCATGGAAGGCTCATAGAGTTTCAAATTATCTACATTCACAATGTAGTAATTACACATCTATGGTGGTAAATTGATTCGATAGGATTTATAACCCACCTTTTCTAGTATCTTAAAGGGACCATACCTCAGAGCCTTGATTTTCTTACAAAACCCCTGTAGCCTCTCCATGTTCAACTATAGCCATACTATTTCTCCCACATTGAATGATTTCTCTGTCCCATAATGATCATTCTTAGCCTTATATTTCTCCCACGACTTTTGTAGTGTATA
>CM076578.1:936942486-937204736 GCA_034641835.2 Pinus albicaulis | reverse complement strand
ATCTGAAAATGGAATGTACTTGTTTAAGGGTGCAAGGTATCCATTTTCATTTAAGAAAATGAGTGCAAATACTCATAATTTTAAATTGAGCTATAACTCCAAATGACCTCTTGATAATGTGAGAATAAACTATTTCCCATACAGAGATGGACTGTAGGGGCATTCACTGGACATGTCACCTCTAAAGAGAGGATGAGTTCCAGAGGCTACCTGGCCCTCTACAGACTCTGTCTAAGGAAATAAGATATAAACACAAATAACAAGAACAATGAAAGTCTTTTGTTTTTGAATTCAAAGTGTTCATTGATCTGTTTTAAATGTGAATAAGCAAGAGCATATGTTCTGCAATTTGTGTGAAGAGGTTTGAAGTTAAAACAACAAGTTTTGCTTCCTGTATAAACTTGTTTTAGAAAAGCATGCTCATGAAATTTTACTGTTTAAACTATCAGAATCTGGAAATAAACAGCCAAAACACACAGATGAACAGCAGATATTTGTTTAAGCGGTTCACCCCTCTCTTGGGCTACCTCCGCTGGTCCAAAAGCCTCTAATTAGGCTCAGTCCTCTTTTGATTAAATGGTTTAAATGAGATTACATCTGTATAAACTCCTCTAATGAGAAAATAGACTGCTAAAACAGACTCATAAGGTCCAAAACAGTAGAAATAGACTACAAATTCACCTCCATTGGAGGAAGGTAGCCCAATGCAGCAATCTTTCCCCTTAGCTCTGATGGATTCACTGTCAAAAGCGTTGTAAAATTCGAAGATAGAATGCCCTGATGGCTCTGCAGACACCTCCAACAGCTCCAGAATGCTCTCTACACCCAAAATCAAAAAAAAATTCGTCTTCAAAGGCCTCTCCTAGCAGAAGTTATGACCAAAAAACTAAACTGCCAGTTTCACCTAAACAAACTCCACTAAATGTGGAGAGACTGCAGATAAGGGCGCCAGATTGGTGGGTGGCGCCAAAATAGGCGGAGGCCGCCCAAAATAGGCAAAGGGTGCCAAAAGTGGGGTGGAACCACCAAATAAGGCGCGCGGTTATCTTGGCATTAAATATGACGGTTAGGCGCGTTCATATGTGTCGGATATTGATAACGGTTTTAATCAATACAAAACGTTTTATTAAATACAACGTTTAATAATAAAACCCACGTTATACATATATCCAAAGTTTGTAATCCGACCACGTTCTGCGCGCCGATGAAATATGGCCACGGTTCTTGGGCCCCGGTGCTATGTAGAGGGGGCTGGCCCTTAGGGGCTGGCCCCCTTTCGGGCCCCGCCCAAAACAAATACCCGCCATAAACATTAATATATCCGCACCATGTAACAACAAATGAACGTTGGCCTGTTGGTTAAAGCGGATGGTTGATATGCATGCGGTCGGGAGTTCAAAACCGTCCGAGCCCAAATAAAATTTTTAAAACGCATTTCCATTCCACCTTTGGGGCCCACGTGGCGGCCTCCGGGCTAGCCACGTGGCGCCTCCTGATTGGATGCCAAGGAATATTCCCTAGAATATTCTATGGAATATTCCACGGAATATTCCCAGAATATTCTGTGGAATATTCTTTTTTTAATAAAATTTTTCCACAAAGGCAAATTTGGCATTTTTTTAATGGAAATGGAGAAATCTTCAAACTTGAATAACTTCTTCATACGGAGACCATTTTTCGAACCGTTCGCGGCGCCGGAATCAGGAAGACGAGCTCTATCCGGTCGTCCAGGTTCAAACCAGTTCTGAGCACCTTCAATTTTGACCATTTTACGACACTTGGTCCTGAGCTCCTGATCACACCTCCCAAATGAGAAGGCTTTTGGTCCCCAAAAGCTTACTGAATCTCTGATCTGAACTGTACAGCACTTGAGGAACAGAAATATCCTCTTCCAGTCAGCCAAAAGAGCATACTGATGCCAAAAATGTCCTGCCTTGCTAAATGTCGTCATGGCGACTTTTTGCTGCATACGCCAAGTACTTGTCGAATCCCGACCAAGTTCTTTTGCCAGACAAATCTGAAATTGCAGGAACCAGCAATGAAACTTGCTGATATATGAGCTGAAATATTCCCCTGAATATGTGGACTTGCCAACTGTCACGATGCCCATCCAAGGCACCTTCATTCCAGAAGAAGAACTGCCTCCCAAATGAGAAATCTTTTACAAAGATGAAACACTTCATCATTTCTCCTGTTTACAATCTTGGAGATCAAATTAACTTTTTCCAAGTCAATATTACATTACATGCATGGTTAAAACAAGTAATCAACCCTTCAAGTTAATCACACATACATGTTTAAAATACAAGGAAATCATCATGATCCCTGTGCTCATGCATCTCATTCTCATGCATGCAATTTATCCTTCAACTTTCTCTTAAGTACAATCATAAGTACAAGATCCTCAATCACATGTACATGTACTTTCAAAGCTGAAATGAATATAACTTTCACTACGATAGAGTGAGTCTCATACTCAGCTTTTCCATCCTGCAACTTGCATTCCTTAACAAAGAAAATGCATTCAATCAAAAGACATGCAAATTTAATTGGATAAGAATTCTAACCATTTCTTACCAATCCATTTCAAAGGTGCTTCCTTTAACTGCACATCGATATCAACATGTGTATCATCCTGACACATATCAATGATGGAAACTTCCCTCATGGAATTCAACTGCTCTTGCAGTCTAGAGCTCTTTCTTTCATCCTCATACATTTCTTTCACCATATTCAACATGACGAAAAATTCTTGCTTCAAACCTTCATCAAAAAATCTTGTGAAGGAGGAGGATTTTGAGAACTCACTTATGGAAGTTGTCATTATAAAAAAATGAACAAAAGAGCTTCAGCAAACTCAAACAACAAGTAGTTTGCAGAATAATAAAGCAGTCAATCTTCAACACTGCTTAAGACACCTTTCAAGCTACACAATCAAGCTAGTGATGTCAGTCAAGCAAACCTGTGCTCTGATACCATCTGATCTGAAAATGGAATGTACTTGTTTAAGGGTGCAAGGTATCCATTTTCATTTAAGAAAATGAGTGCAAATACTCATAATTTTAAATTGAGCTATAACTCAAAATGACCTATTGATAATGTGAGAATAAACTATTTCCCATACAGAGATGGACTGTAGGGGCATTCACTGGACATGTCATCTCTAAAGAGAGGATGAGTTCCAGAGGCTACCTGGCCCTCTACAGACTCTGTCTAAGGAAATAGTTTATAAGCACAAATAACAAGATCAATGAAAGTCTTTTGTTTTTGAATTCAAAGTGTTCATTGATCTGTTTTAAATGTGAATAAGCAAGAGCATATGTTCTGCAATTGGTGTGTAGAGGTTTGAAGTTAAAATAACAAGTTTTGCTTCCTGTATAAACTTGTTTTGGAAAAGCATGCTTATGAAATTTTACTATTTAAACTATCAGAATCTGAAAATAAACAGCCAAAACACACAGATGAACAACAGATATTTGTTTAAGCGGTTCACCCCTCTCTTGGGCTACCTCCGCTGGTCCAAAAGCCTCTAATTAGGCTCAGTCCTCTTTTGATTAAAGGCTTCAAATGAGATTACATCTATATAAACTCCTCTAATGAGAAAATAGACTGCTAAAACAGACTCAGAAGATCCAAATCAGTATAAATAGACTACAAATTCACCTCCATTGGAGGAAGGTAGCCCAATGCAGCAATCTTTCCCTTTAGCTCTAATGGCTCCACTGTCAAAAGCGCTGTAAAATTCGCAGATAGAATGCCCTCATGGCTCTGCAGACACCTCCAACAGCTCCAGAATGCTCTCTACACCCAAAATCAAAAAAAAAATCGTCTTCAAAGGCCTCTCCTAGCAGAAGTTATGCCACATTTACTGAACTGCCAGTTTGGGCTAAAAAATCTCCATTAAATGTGGAAAGACTGTAGATAAGGCCGCCACATGGGGAGGTGGCGCCAAAATGGGAACACCCGCCGAAAAACTTGCCAAACGTGGCCGCACGGTTAAACTTGGCAATAAATTTGTGTTGATCCGCGTTCATATGAAATGGCGGTTATACAAACGGTTTCCAACGTTTGAATTAAAACATAACGTTTTATATTAAAAAACCCACTACATAACATAAACCAAAGTTTTTGAAATCCCGCCGTTTATAGCGCGCCGAGCCCTGGGTATTGGTTCCACCGGAGGTCCCATGGGAAGGGGGGGCTGGCCCTTAGGGGCTGGCCCCCTTTCGGGCCCCGCCCAAACATCAAAAAACCTTAAATACGACTCCGTCCGCACATATAACAACGAACAAAGCTGTGGCCCGTTGGTTAAAACGTTTGGTTAACATCTACCAGGTCACTGGTTCGAATTCGGCCGACCCATAACAATTTTTAAAATGTGCCATTCAACTTGACTTGGGGCCCACGTGGCGGCCTCCGGGCTAGCCACGTGGCGCCTCCTGATTGGCTGCCAAGGAATATTCCCCAGAATATTCTACGGAATATTCCACGGAATATTCCCAGAATATTCTGTGGAATATTCTTTTTTTAATAAAATTTTTCCACAAAGGCAAATTTGGCATTTTTTTAATGGAAATGGAGAAATCTTCAAACTTGAATAACTTCTTCATACAGAGACCATTTTTCGAACCGTTCGCGGCGCCGGAATCAGGAAGACGAGCTCTATCCGGTCGTCCAGGTTCAAACCAGTTCTGAGCACCTTCAATTTTGACCATTTTACGACACTTGGTCCTGAGCTCCTGATCACTTTCTGCATTTCCTTTTTCTGAGATCTTCTGAATTTGTATCTTGCTTCTCCAAACTTTGGATTAAATCTAAAATTCTAACCCTGTAGCCTTTTCTTTAACTCTTTTATGCTGGGTGTATTCTTTCCATAATCCTTTGACCCACGAGGACCCTGTTTCATGCTTTCCTTGCTGGCTGATCTCCCCCGGAATGATATTTTCATTTCTGTTCTCCCCCCGAAACCGTGCTTTCTCTTTATATCGAGAGTAGAATCTACGAGATACTACCCCTAGTCTATCTCTCAAATATTCAAATTCTTCTCTAGCAAGAGGTTTGGTAAATATATCTCGTTGTTTGTTCTTTTGTTGGCACATACTCCGACTTTACTATCTTCTCGAGCCACTTGTTCTCGGAGAAAATGATACTTGATTGGGATATGCTTAGTTTTTGAGTGAAGAACAAGATTTTTAGATATACTTATAGCACTTGTATTATCACATTTGATTGAGATAGGTTCATCAATGCTTTACCTTCATGTCTTGGAGGGTTTGCTTCATCCACATGACTTGTGTACAACATATGCCGTCGCTGCTATATATTCTCGCTTGTGCTATAGACAAAGAGATAGATGTTTGTTTCTTGCTTAACCATGCCACCGGACTTTCTCCTAGATAGAATGCACCTCCACTTGTGCTTTTCCCGTCATCTACACACTGGCCCAATCTGCATCTATGTATGCTCGTCAAAGTGAAGTTTTTTCCTTTAGGATACCAAATCCCATACAAGGTCTGTTCCTTGTAGATATTTGAATATTATTTTTTTACTGCAAGAAGGTGATTTTGTTTAGGTGCTCTTGATATCTAGCCACTAGTCCCTACTGCTAGCATGATGTCCGGTCTTGATGCGATCGGATACAACGGACTTCCTATCATGGATCCGTAGAGTTTCGATCTATATCAACGAGACCCATAATCAACACACAGACTTACATCCCGTGATCATGGGAGTTGACACGAGTTTGCGAGTCCTCCATTTTGAACTTTTTTCAACACTTCTTTTAAGTATTTTTCTTGTGAGATGAATGTGCCCCGTGTTCTTTTGCTGAATTTGAAGTCCTAAGTAGAAACCGAGTTCTCCAATCATGGACATCTCAAAATCTGACTTCATCTCCTCAGACAAACCCTTTTTGCCAGCTCATCTTTGTTGCTTCCAAACATAATATCATCAACATATACTACAACAATCGGGAGTTCATTTTCATGGGCTTTTATGTATAGATTGTTGTCTACTCCACCTCTCTTAAACCCTTGTTTTTTGCAAATATTTATCTAGTCTTGAGTGCCAAGCACAAGGAGCCCTGTTTCGATCCATAAAGAGCCTTTTTCAGCCCTGCATACATAGCCTTCTTTGTCTCGTTAAAGAAAAAGCCTTCTGTTGTTCCATGTAGACTTCTTCTTCTAAGTCTCGCATTCGTAAATGCAGATTTTACATCCATTTGATATACCTTGAAGTTTTGGTAGCATGCAAATGCCAGGGAACAACTGATAGCTTCCATTCGGCTATAGGGGCAAATGTTTCATCGTAATCAAGTCCTTCGATTTGTGAGTATCCTTTGCGGACTAGTCTGGCTTTATTCCCGATTACTTGTCCTTGCTCATTCATTTTATTTTTTGAATACCCATTTTGAGCCTATGACATTTTTCTCGGTGGGTCTAGGAACTAATTCCCATGTATTGTTTTTTCTCAATTTGGTCCAATTCTTCATTCATAGCATTTACCCAAGACTTGTCCTTGTCTGGCTTCTTCAAATTTCTTTGGCTCTATTTGTGACAACATGGCTATGTATACCTCTTCGCTTGTTCTGTTAGTTGCCTTCTTGTTTGGACCCCTACTCTCTTGTCTCCAATGATCCGATCTTCGAGACGGTTTTTATGAGTATATCTTGAGGGAGCTTTAGAACTCGACTCCGTATCTTCGTTGTCTTGCTTGTTTCCTCATCACCTTGGTTTTCTTCTTCATGGTTGTCCGATGGATTTCAGCAGCTTTTTATCTCTTGTATTGTTTGGAAGTTTTTCATCAAATCTCACATCAATGCTTTCTACTATTTTTCGAAGAGTCTTGTTGTAGCACCTGCACTCTTTGCTTTTGGATGCATATCCTAGAAATATCCCTTCATCTACTCTTGCATCAAATTTTCCAAGATTTTCATCATTATTCTTTATGTAACACTTGCTTCCAATGATTCTAAAATTTTTGATTGAAGCTGGTTTCCCATGCCAAAGTTCATAGGGAGTCTTGTCACCTGCTTGGCCTTAAGTGAGCTTTATTAAGGATATGCACCAATGTGTGTACCGCTTCTACCTGAAGGTTTGAGGAACATTATTCTCCCGCATCATGGCTCGGCAATTTTTTTGAACAGTATCTGTTTTGTCTCTCTGCTACTCCATTCTCATTGAGGTGTCCCTCGCAATAGTAAATTTTTGTTTTATGCCATATTCATTGCATAGATCTATAAAGTCATAATCTCGTGAATTCAACTCCTCTGTCCGATCCGACGCATTTTAGCTTGCATCTCGTTTGATTTTTCAGCTAATGCTTTGAATATTTTGAATTTTTCCAGAGCTTCCGATTTATTCTCGAGAAATGCAACCCATGTCATTCTCGGGAGAAATCATCGATTATTAGCATGAAGTAGGATTCTCCACTTGGTGTTTTAGTTCTGCAGGGTCCACACGAGATCCATGTGCACAAGTTGGAGTGGTCTACTTGTTGATAACTCATCTTTGGCCTTAAATGTTGTACGGGATATGTTTACCTAATTGACATGGTTTGCATATGGTATTAGAAGGCCTTTTTATTTCTCGGCATGTCTCCGACCGCTTTCTTTTTCTGCTCATCGATAATATGATCGAAGTCGAGATGTCCCAATCTCCTATGCCATAACCATGACTCCTCAAGTTTGCTAAGATGGCATGCTTCATCTTTCTCCTTCACGATCTAAACATTTCTCTCTGTTTGAACACCTTTGAGCAGAGTATTACCTATGGTGCTTGATCCGACTTCACGAGTCTTGTGCTCGAAAAAGAACTTGCAGCCCTTTGTCACACATCCGATCGACACTTAGTAAATTTGCTTTCAGACCCCATCTACACATAGTACATCTTGGGCCTTTCCTCTGCCATTGTCTATGCTCGATCGAGACTTTTCCCTTGATCTTACCCGATTTATCATTGCCAAAAGTAACATTGCAGATTTCTTTTCATCAAGAGATATAAACTTTCTTTTGTCTCCGTCATGTGTTTAGAGTGACCATTGTCCAAATACCATTGGCTTTTCGAGATCTTGAGTAGTTAGAGCCAGGTCACACTTATTCTCCTTCTTTTTCCACTGGAGGCATCATTTTGTTTGGTATCTTTTGTGAGGTGATGAACTACATCTTCTTAGAGGACATTTGGAAGGTATATGTCCAACTTGATTGCATACACAACATTTGATCATAATTTTTTTGTAGAATTATGAGTATGAACAGAATTTATTTTATTCGTAAACCTTCTTGAGGTGTTAAACATCAATCTTTGTCCATACTTTCTACACTCAATGATTTTATGGCCAAATTCCTTACAATAAAAACAAGTAACCATAGAAACTATTTGCATACTCCGATGTAAGGTTGTCTCTTCCATTTGTTTTCTTGGGGCAGTCTCTTCAATTTTTTGCATCTTTTGTTGGTTTTAATTACTCCTCCTTGCATGACAATATGCAGCAATGTGTCCCGAGCTTGTGGTGGACATAACAGGTGGCATTCTTCATTGGAGGGAAGAATCTCCTTTGATGGTTTCCAAATCTTACAAACTCGGGGTCTTAGTATTCATTATATTCTTTGCTACTAGTGGTTTCTTCGATCTCTGTCTTCCTTATTACTGTGTTTCTTCTTTTGTAGGAATTGTTTGAGCTGCTTCATCATTCTTCTTTGCTTTTACAAAAATAATCTCTCTCATCAACCTTTTCTTCGCCTTTACTTGATTCTCCTTCATAGCCTATTCCAGTTTTTATCATAGGGGATCTTTGAGCAACCAGTAATTTCATTCAACTTACTAGAGCTTTTTGTTTGAGAAGAGTTTATAACCACTTTCCTTTGAGCATTTTCTAGTTTCTTCTTGAGACATACTACTTCTTCTTCCGACTTCTCTTGTTCTCGGGTTTTATCCTTGATTTGCTGAAGTAACATGTCTTCTATCTTCTTGGATTCTTCAAGCTCTACCTTTAGCCGCATGAGGACTTCGAGTTTTGTTCTTCTCTTACATACTTGAGAAGAATGTCCTTTTGTTTTCTCGCACTTCGGTTTGAGTCTTTCAATCTCCTCCAGAGCACTTCATAGCTCCCCCTCAAGGTCATTTTCCCCTTCTTCTTCTTTATCTTCTAGCAGGGAGTCCTTCAAGTTCTTCTATGACCATCAATAAGAATTCGGAGGTTCCTTCCTCACTTGAGGGTTCATCCGAATCTTTAGATGTACTTCGTCTTGTTGAGCATAGAAATATTTTCTCAGTTGAACTTCTTTCCTTTTTGCAGCTTCTTTGATTTATTTTTCTCCGACTCTAGAGCCCGATTCCTTACTTTATTGTGAGGACACTTAGCAAGCATAGTGTCCAACTCTTCCACAATTAAAGCATTTGAAAGGAATTTTACCTTTGTATTTAGTCGAGCCCTCTATCCAATTTCTTGACAAATTTTTCCTCTTCTTCATCCGAGCAAGAGCATATGTCTCCCTCTTCTTCTTTCTTCTTTTTCTGTTTTAAAGGCTTCCTCCCTCGTACTCTGGCTTCTTCTGTGGGAGCCTCATCTCATATGCTATTAGATTTCCAAGTAGTCTGGTTCATGGTCAAGGTCTCCCAATTAGTTGTTTCTTCTATTGTAGACACCTTGGGATTAAACTCTGGGATGGAAGAGATCTTAGAATATTTTTGCACAATTATACTTTCCCGGCATGGTTTCTCCAAGAGATTTCATATTGTTAACAATTTCTGCAACTTTTAGGAAGAAAGCGGTAATGTATTCATCATCATTCATTTTTAAGTTCTCTAAAACTGGGCTCTATAAACTTGAAGTTTGGCGCTCTTTACTTTCTTGTCCCCCCTCATGGATGTTCTCAAGAGTATCCCACATTTCTTTGGCGGTGTCTTTGTGCATTACTTTGATAAACTCTACTTCACACAATCCATTCAGGGATGGCATTCATGGCTTTTGCGTTAGCCACAAAATCTTGTTTTGTTTCTTTCTCTCGTGTCGGTTGCCTTTGGGGCATATCCTAATTCCACAGTGACCTGGACTTCTATTCCTAGAGACATTATGTATGTCCTCATTCTGATTTTCCAGAAAGCATAATTTTCACCAGTGAAGAAAGGGGCTTTATTGGTTGAGCATCCTTCTTTACTAGCCATCTTGGGAACCTAGGATCTTCTTTCAGCTGTTAGACTAGTACAAAGGAACTTTGATCTGATACCAATTGTTGAACCCTTAGTTAAACTAAGAGGGGGGGGGGGTGAATCAGTTTAACACATTCATGAAATTTTAAAATTTTTCATTAAAACTTATTTACACCTTCATTTCATGTCCAACTTAATATGTGAGTAATCTTAGAATGTGAGCAACAAGTGTTAATATAATATAACAGTAGACTTAATATGAGAGCAGCAGGTATTAAGAAGAAGATATAAATCGAGATCAACACATAAACATCATGCACGAGACACCAGATATAAGTGGAAACCCATCAAGGGATAAAACCACATCTTATTATTGTTGTGATGCAAAGGCAAGCTCCAACTCCCTCTCACCATCGTTTTCTGAAAGCACCAACCTACAGGAGGCTCCAATCCTCAATTCTACAAGCTACAACTTGCAAGGAAGGACCAAATCCCTTCAATTTTCTACAGGCACCAACCTATAGGAGGCTCCAACCTCGATCGACTACAACCGACGACTATCAAGCCGCAACTTGATAGGGAAGCTCCAACTTCCTCAATTTATCAAACCGAATGTTTGCTGATTTACCTTAGATATCAACTACGTTCCGTAGCTTCTCTTTCGCTTTTCTTTTCTTAATATTCTCTTGCCTATCTCTTCTATACTCTGCCTTCTCTATATTTACTCTCTCTAACCTCTTTTTTGCATATCCATTTGATATTATTTATAGAGTTCCTCACATGATCTGTTTGTATTTCACAACGAATTTTGAGTGAACAATCATGACTCTTTGGCTTCCTGTCTTCTCATTCCTTTATCCAACTCATTTTAAAAATTATAATAATATGTACAAATTTCCATGCTACGATGGGATTTTTCTTTTCCTTAGGATACTTGCCTTTCGCATCACAAACAATAAAAAATTTAATTACAACATTTACATTCACATTTTTTGGTTACACATTTCAATTTCACTCAACTTCTTTTCTGGATTTTGGCTTGACTGGATTTGTATTTTCTGTCTGCGTTCCTCTCTCTCTTTCGTTCTTGTAGGCTCTCTTCTGCATTGCGCTTGTATAAATGTGGTACATATAACTCGTCTTTTTAATATCACTGCTGGGAAATTTCAATACTTTTAATTTCTGCAGTGGCAACCTTTACATGCTGAATCTTTTTCAATATACTTGTAAGGATTCGGGTGAACCTTCGACCTTTATAATAAATTTCAACCTCTGTGTGAAATACATTCAAAGTTCTTTTCCCAACCAACCCATAATTCGAATAGTTCAATATCCTGGTTCGTTCTTTTAATTCAATAAGGGAGCCTTCTTCTTCAGGTTCAATTATCGAATTCATAGACTTAGACTAAGGAATGTGTTGACGGGCTTAGTACCAACTGATATAATAGACAGCCCTTATGTGACACAAGACCTTTGATATTTAAATAAACCTGATAATTATTATTTCATTTTGGGGGCTTCCTTCACACCTCATAACTAAATGTTCGAACCTTGTAACTATGACCCCAAAGATTAATAAATCCGCAAATATTAACAATAATCAACACATTCGTATGCATGGGCCCCACCATACAATCGACGGAATCAATCAAATACACACGCTCGTACCTTAAGTTAACCTTCGCGCATCTTCCCAATATGATCACCATCAGATCGCTTCCCTCCAGATCGACGGTTTGTGTCAATATCGCACCGAGTCTTTGGTCGATGGTTAATGCGCGATGGCGCGCAGTGGAAGCGGTTTTTCAACCTCGCCCCATGCCACGTGTCGAGATTTCTATGGAATCGCTCGCGAATGGGGAAAAACAGTTTCTCCACAAAAGCGGTGCGATGCAAACCGGAAACCGCCATCACTGTTCACTCCAAACCACGCTCACTGTTCCTCTCGGTCATGGTTCCGCTTCTCCACTCCAGGTTCCCCTCAGCTTCCTCTACAAGGTTCCGCCTGTTCTATTGGAAGAGGTTCTCCTCTTCGCGCAGTCACGGTGTTTCTTCATATTACAACCTCGTTCCTCGGCGTTCCTTTCATCCATCTACTCCGACACATAGTTCCGCCATACATAACCCTTGCGGCTATGTTTTACAGTGCTCACAAGCATTGGATAATTAACCACAGTTCCAAAATAACTTCAATCGATCCAGACAGACATGATCAATCACCGAGTTCTTAATTGCTATAGAATTCGATACTCTCATCAAGAACACACGGGATTATTCACTTGATTTCACAGTTTCCTTTGCGAGTTCACTGTGTTATGACTGTAATTTCCTTAGTATATATATAACCTCACACACTATACTCCACAGTAAATCCATGTACAGAGTTAATCATAATTTCACATAGGAGCCATTTATACTTCGAATTACGTGAGTCTCACCATAGCCATGCAATGTTGAACACTTAAAGATACCCACTCGCACCTTGAATAGTTTTTCTCGCTTCTTTGCTATCCTCTTGCTCCTTGATCGATGCTTCTCCTTACTTCTCTTTTTGCTATCTCCTTTGCCTTTCTTTTGCTATCTCTCTTTGTCTCTGTTTCCTCTAATGTCTCTCGTTTGCCTTTCTGGTGCTCCTCCTTTGTCATCTCCTTTGCCATCAATGACAACATTTCCAACACAAACAAAGAACCAATATTTGTGTTCTTGACTCTGTATCTTTATATGGAAGAGTTTGGTCATTTATTTATCTTCATGTTGTTGAAGGCTACTCAGATTCACCTCCTTCTGCATTGACATACACAATATCTTCTCATCCATGTCTAATTTTCTTTCAAATTGGTTGCCCAAATCAATGGCCATGAAATTATTATTCTTATTTTCTTTCTTTTTTTTCTTTGGGTTTATCTCTGGATGAAAATTCCATCACTTCTCCTCTGTATGACTGTTAATGTTGTAGTGGTTACAGTGCTTGTTGGGATTTTTGAACGAGTGTGTTGTGGGTGTATATTTTTATCTTTTCCCAAATTTTGTTTCTTCTTCCCCTCCTTAGAATAATCCCATTAATGCTTCTGTTTTAATCCACTTGATTGCATTCTCTTTTGCATTGTACCTATAGATGGATGTTCCTAATATTTTATACAAACTTTTCAACCCTCAAGGAATATCCTATAATATATTCGCTCACTCTTCCTTGCTGCCCATATGCAATGTCCAAAGGTGAAGGTGGAAAATATCTAAAACATGTTTCAAATAGGAAATTTCCTATATAAGTTTGGACTGGTCTGTTGTAAGAATGTTGTATATATACCATATTTTTATCCTAGGTCTTTGGATGCTTCTGGTTGTATTCCCTTAGAAGCTGCTCCAAAGTCCTATTGAATACTTCTGTCTGTCCATATGTCTATGGATGAAATGTTGTAGATCTCTTGAACTTTGTGTCCATATTCTCCTAGAATGTAGTCCAGAATGCACTGAGAAATCTTGTATCCCTGTTTTAAATGACGCTCCTTGGTATCCCAAAGTGCACCCAGACCTATCCAAAGAGAAAGTTCGTTTCTTATTTCCCACTAATGGTATTTTTACAGGGCATCAGAACACACATCTTGCTTAACCTGTCAACTACCATGAATAGGTAGTCATGTCCCTTACTGGTTATTTTTAAACCTCCTACAAAGTCCATGGAAATTATTTCCCAACGAAGAGTGGGTACAAGTAAGGGATGATATAGACCATGTTTCTTGTTTCTATGCTTGTTGGTATAAGAAAGCATGCATCCACTTATGAACCTAGCTACCTGCTCTTATATCTTGGGCCAACACACATACCTATGCAAGTTGGCCATGATATTCCCTACGCCAAAGTTCCTTGCAACCTTGGAGGTGTGAGCCTCTCTAATAAGCTGTAATCACTCACCATTAGGAACACATAATTATCCAGTATGTAGAGTAACCCATCCAAGAGATGGTAATCAATAGTTTTGTCACCATCATGCACATGAATCTGACTCTATAACTATTGAAACACCTCATTAAAGTCCTAATCCATTAAATGTGCCTCTTTGTATGCATCATGTCTCAATGAATCCATGTGAAGAAGAGTTCCCAAACCTGGATATTTGGTGTGGGTTCCCTTGAAAGCATGTTGGAAAACTTGTTTATGCTTCCCTTCTCGTACTTTATCATCAAATGAAACTACTATAGAAACCCCATCCACTTGTAATGCTTGGTCTGCTCTATCTTACTCTGGGCTTGCAAGTATTGTAGTAGCTAGTGATTTGTGTGGATTATTATGTCCTTTCCTATTAGATAGTGCTTCCACTCCTTCAAAACTTACACTAGGGCATAAAGCTCCCTGTCGTAGCTAGGGTAATTAAGAACTTCCCCATGAAATAATTCAAAATGGTAGCATACAATCCTTCCTCCTTGCATCAAGACCACTCCCATAGCATACCCACTCACATCTGTCTCCACTTCAAAGGGTTTTTGTAAGTTTGGTAATGTCGGAACTAGTGATTGAACGATATTATTATTTATCTCCTCAAAAGACCTCTTCTAACCCTTTCCCCACTGGAAAATATTACCACATGTTATTATGGTATGGAGCGGTGCTACTACTGCTAAAAATGAGGATGTGAATTTCCTCAGGTACTATTCTTCTCCCAATCAAACTCTTGACATTAGAAACATTAGTAGGCATTGGAAATTTCATGTTGACCTCCATCTTGGAAGGATCTACCTTCATCTCTCCTCCACCTACCACATACCCCAAATACACCAAATATTGTTGTGGAAACTCACATTTCTTGATATTTTCTAGTAGTTGGTGCTTCTTTAATGTCTCCAACACATGTTACAAATGAGAAATGTGCTCTTCCTAGGTAGCATTATATACCAATATATCACTCAAATAAACAATAACAAATGAATCTACAAAAGTGCGTAGTACATCATTCATTTATCTCATAAACATAGCTGGTGCATTACATAGGCAAAATGGAATGTCTAAGAACTCATACAAATCTTGCCTAGTTTTTAAGGCAATCTTCCAGGTATCTTCTTCATTGACTTGAACTTGATGATGTCCAGACTTTAAGTCTAGCTTGGTGAAGTAATTTTATTGCTGCAAATAATCTAACAGATCATCTATCCTAGGCAAGGGGTATCTATTCTTGAGCTTGATTTTGTTCAAGACCCTGAAATCTATACACATCTACCAAGTCCCATCCTTCTTTGACAGAATGATGATGGGTGACCCACATGGTGATGTAACTGGTCGAATGAAACCCTATTCCAAAAAAAAATGCAACGTTTTATTCACCTCACTTGCTTCTATAATAGGCTGCATGTACAACCTAATGTTTGGCAATGGGGAGTTCGAAAATAGTTGGATCTCATGCTCCACTTCTCTCTTAGGTGGTAACCCTTTAGGCTCTTGGGACACATCCATGTATTATTATAGTTACTCTTCCAGTTTTTATTTATTTTTGTTATCACACCCCTCATGGGATTCATTTACTCTTATTAACTCTTCTCTAGACTAATTTCCTCTTAAAAAAAACATACTTCTTGCCGAAACTAATCAATTTCTTGGTTTGGTTGGCACTTACCAACAAAATTTTCAACTTTCCATTGTGCACGTTGATGATGAACGATTTTGCATCGTTGATGAGCCAATATTGTTTGATTCTCTACATGAATATTGCATCTCAAATGTACATGTAGGGACTCCCAAAAATGACTCCACATACATGAAGGGGAACCACGTCTGGTTCTACTTCATCAATAAAATCAATAGTTATGGAAAATCTAATTTGCAATATTTTTTTACCTTCAGATATGCATCTTCATTTACCCATCCCAGTGGATATGGGTTTAGATGATCACAAACTTCTAGCCCCAACTTCTTGCCCAAATATGGTGTAATGAGATTCACCTGCGATCTTGAGTCAAACTGTTGAACCCTTAGTTAAAATAAGGGGGGGGGTGAATCAGTTTAACACATTCATGGACTTTTAAAAACTTTCATTAAAACTTATTTAAACCTTCATTTCATTTCCAACTTAATATGTGAGTAATCTTAGAATGTGAGCAGCAAGTGTTAATATAATATAACAGTAGACTTAATATGAGAGCAGCAGGTATTAAGCAGAATATATAAATCAGATCAACACATAAACATCATGCGCAGAGACACTAGATATAAGTGGAAACCCATAAAGGGAGAAAACCACATCTTATTATTGTTGTGATGAGAAGGCAAGCTCCAACTCCCTCTCACCACTGTTTTTCTGCAGGCACCAACCTACAGGAGGCTCCAATCCTCAATTCTGCAAGCTACAACTTGCAAGGAAGCACCAACTCCCTTCAATTTTCTGAAGGCACCAACCTATAGGATGCTCCAACCTCAGTCAGCTACAACTGACAGCTATCAAGCTGAAACTTGATAGGGAAGCTCCAACTTCCTCAATTTATCAAACTGAATGTTTGCTGATTTACCTCAGATATTAGCTCTGTTCTGTAGCTTCTCTTTCTGATTTTATTTTCTTTATCTTCTCTGCCTGTCTCTTCTATAATCTGCCTTCTCTATATTTAATCTCTCTAACCTCTTTTCTGCATATCCAGTTGATATTATTTATAGAGTTCCTCACATGAATGTTTGTATTTCACAACGAATTTTGAGTGAACAGTCATGACTCTTTGGCTTCTGTCTTCTCATTCCTTTATCCAACTCATTTTAAAATTATAATAATATGTACAAATTTCCATGCTACAGTGGGATTTTTCTTTTCCTTAGGATACTTGCCTTTGCATCACAAACAATATAAAATTTAATTACAACATTTACATTCACATTTTTGGTTACACATTTCAATTTCACTCAGCTTCTTTTCTGGATTTTGGCTTGACTGGATTTGTCTTTTCTGCTGCTGTACCTCTCTCTCTTTCGTTCTTGTAGGCTCTCTTCTTCATTGCAGTTGTATAACTGTGGTACATATAACTGTCTTTTAATATCACTGCTGGGCAATTTCAATACTTTTAATTTCTGCAGTGGCAACCTTTACATGCTGAATCTTTGTCAATATACTTGTAAGGATTCGGGTCAACCTTCAACCTTTATAATAAATTTCAACCTCTGTGTGAAATACATTCAAAGTTCTTTGCCCAACCAACCCATAATTCGAATAGTTCAATATCCTGGTTCGTTCTTTTAATTCAATAAGGGAGCCTTCTTCTTCAAGTTCAATTATCGAATTCATAGACTTAGACTAAGGAATGTGTTGACGGGCATAGTACCAACTGATATAATAGACAACCCTTATGTGACACAAGACCTTTGATATTTAAATAAACCCGACAATTATTATTTCATTTCGGGGGCTTCCTTCACACCTCATAACTAAATGTTCGAACCTTGTAACTATGACCCCAAAGATTAATAAATCCGCAAATCTTAACAATAATCAACACATTCGTATGCATGGGCCCCACCATACAATCGACGGAATCAATCAAATACACACGCCCGTACCTTAAGTTAACCTTCGCGCATCTTCCCAATATGATCATCGTCAGATTGCTTCCCTCCAGATCGACGGCTTGTGTCAATATCGCACCGAGTCTTTGGTCGATGGTTAATGCGCGCTGGCGCGCAGTGGAAGTGATTTTTCAACCTCGCCCCATGCCACGTGTCGAGCTTTCTATGGAATCACTCGCGAATGGGGAAAACCGGTTGCTCCACAAAAGCGGTGCGATGTAAATCAGAAACCGCCGTCACTGTTCACTCCAAACCACGCTCACTGTTCCTCTCGGTCACGGTTCCGCTTCTCCACTCCAGGTTCCTCTCAGCTTCCTCTACAAGGTTCCGCCTGTTCTATTGGAAGAGGTTCTCCTCTTCGCGCAGTCACGGTGTTTCTTCACATTACAACCTCGTTCCTCGGTGTTCCTTTCATCCATCTACTCTGACGCATAGCTCCGCCATACATAACCCTTGCAGCTATGTTTTACAGTGCTCACAAGCATTGGATAATTAACCACAGTTCCAAAATAACTTCAATCGATCCAGACGGACATGATCAATCACCGAGTTCTTAATTGCTATAGAATTTGATACTCTCATCAAGAACACACGGGATTATTCACCTGATTTCAAAGTCTCCTTTGCGGGTTCACTATGTTATGACTGTAATTTCCTTAGTATATATATAACCTCACACACTATACTCCACAGTAAATCCATGTACAAAGTTAATCATAATTTCACATAGGAGCCATTTATACTTCGAATTACAGAGTCTCACCATACCCATGTAATGCTGAACACTTAAAGATACCCACTCTGCACCTTGAATATTTTTCTGCTTCTTTGCTATCCTTTGCTCCTTGACTGATGGTCCTCCTTACTTCTCTTTTTGCTATCTCCTTTGCCTTTCTTTTGCTATCTCTCTTTGTCTCTGTTTCCTCTGATGTCTCTGCTGCCTTTCTGGTGCTCCTCCTTTGTCATCTCCTTTGCCATCAATGACAACATTTCCAGCAGTCTCCCCCTTTGGCATTGATGGCAATACTCTTCCTCTGTTTGCCTTATAGAAGCCCCTTTTTTCTCCCCCCCCCCCTTTGACATCAATCGCAAGGGTTTCTCATTTCCTAGTTTGCTTTCTGCATTTCCTTTTTCTGAGATCTTCTGAATTTGTATCTTGCTTCTCCAAACTTTGGATTAAATCTAAAATTCTAACCCTGTAGCCTTTTCTTTAACTCTTTTATGCTGGGTGTATTCTTTCCATAATCCTTTGACCCTGAGGACCTGTTTCATGCTTTCCTTGCTGGCTGATCTCCCCCTGGAATGATATTTTCATTTCTGTTCTCCCCCTGAAACTGTGCTTTCTCTTTATATCAGAGAGTAGAATCTACAGATACTACCCCTAGTCTATCTCTCAAATATTCAAATTCTTCTCTAGCAAGAGGTTTGGTAAATATATCTGTTGTTTGTTCTTTTGTTGGCACATACTCCAGCTTTACTATCTTCTGAGCCACTTGTTCTCGGAGAAAATGATACTTGATTGGGATATGCTTAGTTTTTGAGTGAAGAACAAGATTTTTAGATATACTTATAGCACTTGTATTATCACATTTGATTGAGATAGGTTCATCAATGTTTACCTTCATGTCTTGGAGGGTTTGCTTCATCCACATGACTTGTGTACAACATGCTGCTGCTGCTATATATTCTGCTTGTGCTATAGACAAAGAGATAGATGTTTGTTTCTTGCTTAACCATGCCACCAGACTTTCTCCTAGATAGAATGCACCTCCACTTGTGCTTTTCCTGTCATCTACACAGCTGGCCCAATCTGCATCTATGTATGCTGTCAAAGTGAAGTTTTTTCCTTTAGGATACCAAATCCCATACAGTGCTGTTCCTTGTAGATATTTGAATATTATTTTTACTGCAAGAAGGTGATTTTGTTTAGGTGCTGCTTGATATCTAGCCACTAGTCCTACTGCTAGCATGATGTCCGGTCTTGATGCAGTCAGATACAACAGACTTCCTATCATGGATCTGTAGAGTTTCTGATCTATATCAGCAGACCCATAATCAACACACAGCTTACATCCCGTGATCATGGGAGTTGACACAGGTTTGCAGTCCTCCATTTTGAACTTTTTCAACACTTCTTTTAAGTATTTTTCTTGTGAGATGAATGTGCCTGTGTTCTTTTGCTGAATTTGAAGTCCTAAGTAGAAACTGAGTTCTCCAATCATGGACATCTCAAACTCTGACTTCATCTCCTCAGCAAACCCTTTTGCAAGTTCATCTCTATTGCTTCCAAACATAATATCATCAACATATACTACAACAATCAGGAGTTCATTTTCATGGGCTTTTATGTATAGATTGTTGTCTACTCCACCTCTCTTAAAGCCTTGTTTTTGCAAATATTTATCTAGTCTTGAGTACCAAGCACGAGGAGCCTGTTTCAGTCCATAAAGAGCCTTCTTCAGTCTGCATACATAGTCTTCTTTGTCTTTTAATGAGAATCCTTCTGGTTGTTCCATGTAGACTTCTTCTTCTAAGTCTCCATTCAGAAATGCAGATTTTACATCCATTTGATATACCTTGAAGTTTTGGTAGCATGCAAATGCCAGGAACATTCTGATAGCTTCCATTCTGGCTACAGGGGCAAATGTTTCATCGTAATCAAGTCCTTCAATTTGTGAGTATCCTTTGCAGACCAGCCTGGCTTTATTCCTAATTACTTGTCCTTGCTCATTCATTTTATTTTTGAATACCCATTTTGAGCCTATGAAATTCTTCTCAGTGGGTCTAGGAACTAATTCCCAGGTATTTTTTTTCTCAATTTGGTCCAATTCTTCATTCATAGCATTTACCCAAGACTTGTCCTTGCTGGCATCTTCAAATTTCTTTGGCTCTATTTGTGACAACATGGCTATGTATACCTCTTCAGTTTGTTCTGTTAGTTGCCTTCTTGTTTGGACCCCTACTCTCTTGTCTCCAATGATCTGATCTTCAGGACGGTTTTTCTGAGTATATCTTGAGGGAGCTTTAGAACTCAGCTCTGTATCTTCTGTTGTCTTGCTTGTTTCCTCATCACCTTGGTTTTCTTCTTCATGGTTGTCTGATGGACTGCAGCAGTTTTTATCTCTTGTATTGTTTGGAAGTTTTTCATCAAATCTCACATGAATGCTTTCTACTATTTTTCTAAGAGTCTTGTTGTAGCACCTGTACCCTTTGCTTTTGGATGCATATCCTAGAAATATCCCTTCATCTACTCTTGCATCAAATTTTCCAAGATTTTCATCATTATTCTTTATGTAACACTTGCTTCCAATGATTCTAAAATTTTTGATTGAAGCTGGTTTCCCATGCCAAAGTTCATAGGGAGTCTTGTCACTGCTTGGCCTTAAGTGAGCTTTATTAAGGATATGCACCAATGTGTGTACCGCTTCTACCCAGAAGGTTTGAGGAACATTATTCTCCTGCATCATGGCTCTGGCAATTTTTTGAACATATCTGTTTTGTCTCTCTGCTACTCCATTCTGCTGAGGTGTCCCTGCCATAGTAAATTTTTGTTTTATGCCATATTCATTGCATAGATCTATAAAGTCATAATCTGTGAATTCACCTCCTCTGTCCGATCTGATGCATTTTAGCTTGCATCCTGTTTGATTTTCAGCTAATGCTTTGAATATTTTGAATTTTTCCAGAGCTTCCGATTTATTCTCGAGAAATGCAACCCATGTCATTCTGGAGAAATCATCGATTATTAGCATGAAGTAGGATTCTCCACTTGGTGTTTTAGTTCTTGCAGGTCCACACAGATCCATGTGCACAAGTTGGAGTGGTCTACTTGTTGATAACTCATCTTTGGCCTTAAATGTTGTACGGGTCTGTTTACCTAATTGACATGGTTTGCATATGGTATTAGAAGGCCTTTTTATTTCTGGCATGTCTCTGACCGCTTTCTTTTTGCTCAGTCTGATAATATGATCGAAGCTGAGATGTCCCAATCTCCTATGCCATAACCATGACTCCTCAAGTTTGCTAAGATGGCATGCTTCATCTTTCTCCTTCACGATCTAAACATTTCTCTCTGTTTGAACACCTTTGAGCAGAGTATTACCTATGGTGCTTGATCTGACTTCACAGTCTTGTGCTCTGAAAAGAACTTCGCAGCCTTTGTCACACATCTGACTGACACTTAGTAAATTTGCTTTCAGCCCATCTACACATAGTACATCTTGGGCCTTTCCTCTGCCATTGTCTATGCTGACTGAGACTTTTCCCTTGATCTTACCTGATTTATCATTGCCAAAAGTAACATTGCCAGATTTCTTTTCATCAAGAGATATAAACTTTCTTTTGTCTCCTGTCATGTGTTTAGAGCAGCCACTGTCCAAATACCATTGGCTTTTCAGATCTTGAGTAGTTAGAGCCAGGTCACACTTATTCTCCTTCTTTTTCCACTGGAGGCATCATTTTGTTTGGTATCTTTTGTGAGGTGATGAACTACATCTTCTTAGAGGACATTTGGAAGGTATATGTCCAACTTGATTGCATACACAACATTTGATCATAATTTTTGTAGAATTATGAGTATGAACATAATTTATTTGATTCATAAACCTTCTTGAGGTGTTAAACATCAATCTTTGTCCATACTTTCTACACTCAATGATTTTATGGCCAAATTCCTTACAATAAAAACAGTAACCATAGAAACTATTTGCATACCTG
This sequence comes from Pinus albicaulis, assembly GCA_034641835.2. Lineage (NCBI taxonomy): Eukaryota > Viridiplantae > Streptophyta > Pinopsida > Pinales > Pinaceae > Pinus > Pinus albicaulis. The sequence goes on along the minus strand of CM076578.1, from coordinate 937,182,339 downwards.
ATGTAAGGTTGTCTCTTCCATTTGTTTTCTTGGGGCAGTCTCTTCAATTTTTGCATCTTTTGTTGGTTTTAATTACTCCTCCTTGCATGACAATATGCAGCAATGTGTCCCAGCTTGTGGCAGACATAACAGGTGGCATTCTTCATTGGAGGGAAGAATCTCCTTTGATGGTTTCCAAATCTTACAAACTCAGGGGTCTTAGTATTCATTATATTCTTTGCTACTAGTGGTTTCTTCTGATCTCTGTCTTCCTTATTACAGGTTTCTTCTTTTGTAGGAATTGTTTGAGCTGCTTCATCATTCTTCTTTGCTTTTACAAAAATAATCTCTCTGTCAACCTTTTCTTCGCCTTTACTTGATTCTCCTTCATAGCCTATTCCATTTTTTATCATAGGGGATCTTTGAGCAACCAGAATTTCATTCAACTTACTAGAGCTTTTTGTTTGAGAAGAGTTTATAACCACTTTCCTTTGAGCATTTTCTAGTTTCTTCTTGAGACATACTACTTCTTCTTCCAGCTTCTCTTGTTCTCGGGTTTTATCCTTGATTTGCTGAAGTAACATGTCTTCTATCTTCTTGGATTCTTCAAGCTCTACCTTTAGCTGCATGAGGACTTCTGAGTTTTGTTCTTCTCTTACATACTTGAGAAGAATGTCCTTTTGTTTTCTGCACTTCAGTTTGAGTCTTTCAATCTCCTCCAGAGCACTTCATAGCTCCCCCTCAAGGTCATTTTCCCCTTCTTCTTCTTTATCTTCTAGCAGGAGTCCTTCAAGTTCTTCTATGACCATCAATAAGAATTCAGAGGTTCCTTCCTCACTTGAGGGTTCATCTGAATCTTTAGATGTACTTCTGTCTTGTTGAGCATAGAAATATTTTCTGCTGAACTTCTTTCCTTTTTGCCAGTTCTTTGATTTATTTTTCTCTGACTCTAGAGCCCGATTCCTTACTTTATTGTGAGGACACTTAGCAGCATAGTGTCCAACTCTTCCACAATTAAAGCATTTGAAAGGAATTTTACCTTTGTATTTAGCTGGGCCTCTATCCAATTTCTTGACAAATTTTTCCTCTTCTTCATCCGAGCAAGAGCATATGTCTCCCTCTTCTTCTTTCTTCTTTTCTGTTTTAAAGGCTTCCTCCCTCGTACTTGGCTTCTTCTGTGGGAGCCTCATCTCATATGCTATTAGATTTCCAAGTAGCTGGTTCATGGTCAAGGTCTCCCAATTAGTTGTTTCTTCTATTGTAGACACCTTGGGATTAAACCTGGATGGAAGAGATCTTAGAATATTTTGCACAATTGTACTTTCTGGCATGGTTTCTCCAAGAGATTTCATATTGTTAACAATTTCTGCAACTTTTAGGAAGAAACTGGTAATGTCTTCATCATCATTCATTTTTAAGTTCTCTAAAACTGGGCTCTATAAACTTGAAGTTTGGCAGTCTTTACTTTCTTGTCCCCCTCATGGATGTTCTCCAGAGTATCCCACATTTCTTTGGCAGTGTCTTTGTGCATTACTTTGATAAACTCTACTTCACACAATCCATTCAGGATGGCATTCATGGCTTTTGCGTTAGCCACAAAATCTTGTTTTGTTTCTTTCTCTGTGTCAGTTGCCTTTGGGGCATATCCTAATTCCACAGCAGCCCAGACTTCTATTCCTAGAGACATTATGTATTTCCTCATTCTGATTTTCCAGAAAGCATAATTTTCACCGGTGAAGAAAGGGGCTTGATTGGTTGAGCATCCTTCTTTACTAGCCATCTTGGGAACCTAGGATCTCCTTTCAGCTGTTAGACTGGTACAAAGGAACTGGCTCTGATACCAATTGTTGAACCCTTAGTTAAACTGAGAGGGGGGGGGGGTGAATCAGTTTAACACATTCATGGAATTTTGAAACTTTTCATTAAAACTTATTTACACCTTCATTTCATGTCCAACTTAATATGTGAGTAATCTTAGAATGTGAGCAGCAAGTGTTAATATAATATAACAGTAGACTTAATATGAGAGCAGCAGGTATTAATCAGAAGATATAAATCAGATCAACACATAAACATCATGCACAGAGACACGAGATATAAGTGGAAACCCATAAAGGGAGAAAACCACATCTTATTATTGTTGTGATGCAAAGGCAAGCTCCAACTCCCTCTCACCACTGTTTTTCCGCAGGCACCAACCTACAGGAGGCTCCTACCTCAATTCTGCAAGCTACAACTTGCAAGGAAACACCAACTCCCTTCAATTTTCTGCAGGCACCAACCTACAGGAGGCTCCAACCTCAGTCAGCTACAACTGACAGCTATCAAGCTGCAACTTGATAGGGAAGCTCCAACTTCCTCAATTTATCAAACTGAATGTTTGCTGATTTACCTTAGATATCAACTCTGTTCTGTAGCTTCTCTTTCTGCTTTTCTTTTCTTAATATTCTCTGCCTATCTCTTCTATACTCTGCCTTCTCTATATTTACTCTCTCTAACCTCTTTTCTGCATATCCATTTGATATTATTTATAGAGTTCCTCACATGACTGTTTGTATTTCACAACGAATTTTGAGTGAACAGTCATGACTCTTTGGCTTCCGTCTTCTCATTCCTTTATCCAACTCATTTTAAAATTATAATAATATGTACAAATTTCCATGCTACAGTGGGATTTTTCTTTTCCTTAGGATACTTGCCTTTGCATCACAAACAATAAAAAATTTAATTACAACATTTACATTCACATTTTTGGTTACACATTTCAATTTCACTCAACTTCTTTTCTGGATTTTGGCTTGACTGGATTTGTGTTTTCTGTTGCTGTTCCTCTCTCTCTTTCGTTCTTGTAGGCTCTCTTCTGCATTGCAATTGTATAAATGTGGTACATATAACTGTCTTTTAATATCACTGCTGGGTCGTTAGCAACCTTACACGTCGAATCTTTTTCAATATACTTGTAAGGATTCGTGTGAACCTTCGACCTTATAATAAATTTCAACCTCCGTGTGAAATACATTCAAAGTTCTTTTCCCCAACCAACCGACATTCGAATAGTTCAATATCCCTGTTCGTTCTTTTTAATTCACAGGAGCCTTCTTCTTCGGTGCTCAGCCTTTATCGAATTCATAGACTTAGACTAAGGAATGTGTTGACGTGCTTAGTACCAATCGATATATTGCATGCGCCCTTATGTGACACAAGACTTTGGTATTTAAATAAACTCCGATATTTATTATTTCATTTCGGGGGCTTCCTTCACACCTCATAATTAAATGTTCGAACCTTATAACTATGACCCCAAAGGTTAATAAATCCGCAAATCTTAACAATAATCAACACATTCATATGCATGGGCCCCACCATACAATCGACGGAATCAATCAAATACACACTCCCGTACCTTAAGTTAACCTTCGCGCATCTTCCCAATATAATCACCGTCAGATCGCTTCCCTCCAGATCAACGGCTTGTGTCAATATCGCACCGAGTCTTTGGTCGATGGTTAATGCGCGATGGCGCATAGTGGAAGCAGTTTTTCAACCTTGCCCCATGCCACGTGCCGAGATTTCTATGGAATCGCTCGCGAATGGGGAAAACCGCTTGCTCCACAAAAGCGGTGCGATGTAAACCGGAAATCGCCGTCACTGTTCACTCCAAACCACGCTCACTGTTCCTCTCGGTCACGGTTCTGCTTCTCCACTCCAGGTTCCACTCAGCTTCCTCTACAAGGTTCCACTTGTTCTATTGGAAGAGGTTCTCCTCTTCGTGTGGTCACGGTGTTTCTTCACATTACAGCCTCGTTACTCGGCGTTCCTTTCATCCATCTACTCCGACGCATAGCTCCACCATACATAACCTTTGTGGCTAGGTTTTACAGTGCTCACAAGCATTGGATAATTAACCACAGTTCCACAATAACTTCAATCGATCCAGACGAACATGATCAATCACCGGGTTCTTAATTGCTATAGAATTCGATACTCTCATCAAGAACACACAAGATTATTCACATGATTTCACAGTTTCCTTTGCGGGTTCACTGTGTTATGACTGTAATTTCCTTAGTATATATATAACCTCACACACTATACTCACAAGAACTACGTGTCAGAGTTTGGAGACATTTCACATAGGGAGCCATTAGTCCAACAGTTTACGCAGTCTCACCATAGCCATGCAATGTCGAACACTGAAGACACCACCCGCAGCTTGAATAGCCTTCTGGGCTGGGCTACATCCTCTGCTCCTTGACTGATGCTTCTCCTTACTTCTCTTTTTGCTATCTCCTTTGCCTTTCTTTTGCTATCTCTCTTTGTCTCTGTTTCCTCTAATGTCTCTGCTGCCTTTCTGGTGCTCCTCCTTTGTCATCTCCTTTGCCATCAATGACAACATTTCCAACACAAACAAAGAACCAATATTTGTGTTCTTGACCTGTATCTTTATATGGAAGAGTTTGGTCATTTATTTATCTTCATGTTGTTGAAGGCTACTCAGATTCACCTCCTTCTGCATTGACATACACAATATCTTCTCATCCGTGTCTAATTTTCTTTCAAATTGGTTGCCCAAATCAATGGCCATGAAATTATTATTCTTATTTTCTTTCTTTTCTTTCTTTGGGTTTATCTCTGGATGCAAATTCCATCACTTCTCCTCTGTATGATTGTTAATGTTGTAGTGGTTACAGTGCTTGTTGGGATATTTGAACGAGTGTGTTGTGGGTGTATATTTTTATCTTTTCCCAAATTTTGTTTCTTCTTCCCCTCCTTAGAATAATCCCATTAATGCGTCTGTTTTAATCCACTTGATTGCATTCTCTTTAGGCCTATGTTTTTCAAGTACGATTCATGTACATAATACTTGTACACGGATTTGGGATTGAACAAAATCACTTGCTCCCATAGATGGCAGTGTGGACCCCCGAAATACTTGAGGAGTGCATTTGGGTTTTTTGGGGAGATACCTAGAATTCTGGCCATCTTTCTAAACTCATTGGTATACTATTGCACACTTTGCCTCAAATTTTTCATGGAGTGCTACCACCAATTCCATTGGTCCTCTATGTAATAAATAGGATAAAGTTGTGACTTAATGATGGTTTTAATTCCTCCAACTAATTACTCACTGGAGGCTCTTCCTCCAACCTTAGGGTATCTATGTTGCTCTCCCACAAAGTCAGGGCATGGCCCTCTAATTTAAGTTGCAAAAAAGAAATATTTTGTTCTTCGTCAATTTGATGGATGCTGAAACATAATTCCTATTGCTAAAATAAGTGATTCAACTTCAAAGTGTAGATATTTCCATGGTATGACTTGATATCGACATTCACTTCCATTTTAAACAAAGGTTGTGAGGCTAATTCTCCATTTATTCTTGATCTCCTGATCCCCCTTCTGTTTTTTCATATCCATTTGAACTCCCATTTTCTCCAAATATACCAAGATTAATGCTTAGGGCCACCATGAAAAGATTTTCATTACTATTTATTAGTGCATTGTTGTTCCAGCTGCAAAAATCTCTCCTTTGCACGATCGCGAGGGTTATTCACAGATTTGTCAACTATGATTAGGGTTTTACAACTTTTGACCCAATCGACCTAGATATCATGAAAATATGCACAATACACCCAAAGAAGCCTGTTTTGATACCAATATGATCCGTAAATTTATGTGGATATTCCACTGGATAGGTCATCACAATAGATATGATAAAATTATATTTAAAAAATATGGAATTCTACACTATTACAATTTTATTAGATTTCTGGATCTTTATATTTACTGCTAATAATGAATGCATGGGAATTAAAATTATGCAGAAAATAAATATTGACAAAATAAAATATCACACACACATTTGACGCAATGTATGCTTTGGGAAACCCACTTGGGAGAAAAACCCAACAGGAAGGTGAGGTCGCTCCACTCTCTTTCTTTGAATGGAAATATGGTTGCAAGTACAAAAAAGTATGGTTTGTGGCCCATGAGCTACTATATTGAACACATACTCTCTACGTTCTCTATCTCCTATTCCTCTTGGTTATTTTTTCTCAACTATGGGACAAATGCACTTGAAATAATGAAACCCTTTTTCGTCCTAGTGGCCCAATTATAAAAAACCCCGATAACCTACTAATGGTTAGGTTTGACTAACTCAAATTTTAACCAAAGTTACGATATAGAATATTATAGAGTATTATACATCATAATAATGTGGATATAACCTTTTCCATGAATAATGGGGGCTGACATGGCATGCTATCAAACTATGTTGGTTAAAACATGAAGGCCAATGTCTAAGTGGCATCAATTTCACATACATAATCAAATTGACGTTATTATTGCGCCATTGGAAAGGTATATGTGTGTAGAATGAAATTAAAATGTGTGGTGCTATAGCGACAAAGTTTTACCCCAAAAAAACATCGTTTGATGCCTCAAAATTCTCCTGGAAGGTTTCAGACCCTAGTTTGGAAAACTGGGCCTAGTTGCTAAAAACAGCCCCGTGAGATGATTCCTCCACTATTTCCACTCTAAAAGCATCGATATGGATAAAAAACAATATAATGATCCAATCTGTATCACACCTCCTCAGTTTGGGAGATGTTTGGTCCCCAAAATATTCTACTAAATGAGGTGAGGAAAATTTTCCTCCACCTTCTCTCTAGTGTACCATTTAGCTTTTACCAGAAGTTTTCCTTTCAACCCAAGCTACCAAAGGTCATGTTGCCCCTGTCTTGTAGTTCTAGAACTCTTCTAAAAAACTATCCCTTCTGTAAACTCTTCTTGATCATCTGGTTCCAAATCTTCCACAAATGGTAGGACTTGTTCCTCTTCCTTATCTAACACGGAAAGCTCATAGAGTTTCATATTCTCTACATTCACAATTGAGTAAATGCACATATATGGTGGTAAATTGAGCTGATTGGCATTATCACCAACATTTTTGAGTATCTCAAAGGGACCATACTTCTGAGTCTTGATTTTATTACTAGGCCCTTGTAGCCTCTCCTTGTTCAACTCCCAGCCATACTCTTTCTCCACCTTGAATGATTTCTCTGTCTTATGATGATCATGCCTAACCTTATATTTTTCCTGCGACTTCTACAATATGATTTGTACCATAGATGGATATGCTTGGTATTTTCTACAAAATTTTAATCCCTTAAGGAATCTCCTGTAAGATCTTCCCTCACTCCTCCTTGACGCCCATATGGAATGTCCAAAGTTGAAGGTGGAAAATATCCAAAACATGTTTCAAATGGGGATTTTCCCATAGAAGTGTGGACTGCTCTGTTGCAAGAATGTTGTATATGTGAAAATTTCAACTTGAAATCCTACTGCATTATCTGATATTATTTCTTCTACTTATTATTCAGAAATAAGTTATTTGTAGAAATATCTTCAGTAAATATCGAAATAAATTCAAATGCAGACTTCACAATTACTTGAGAAAAAAAAAAGGAAATACGAGCACAAGAATGAAAAATATATTTTGGAAAATTAACCCCAGAAAAACCCAATGCGGGAAAATCGATGAGTAGATGAGGGTTTCTATTATTCTTCAACAAAATATTCTTGTAAAATCTATAATCAACAGTAACGAAGATAAATTCTCTATGATAACAATAGAGAAATTTATCACAAATTTTCTGATGAGAAATGACCCCGGAATGACTCTCCTGGCCCCCCTACGTCACCCCTAGGCTGGATTTTCATGAGGACTGCGTAGATCTGCGCACCTCTATGTTGTTCCCTTCCAGCCACTGCGCTATCCCTTCCTGCCACCGCGTCACCTACTTATGTACCCCAGATTAATGTTGAACCCTCTCTATCTCTTCTCCACTTGCAACTCTCACTATGGATCGATTTTCTCTTTCCAAACTTTAGCCACTGAGAAAATGAATTTTACTTGGGCAACTAAGTATCTGCACTAGTGTACTTTCCAAATGACCCTCAAGTCTTCCTTTATAGTCTTCTCATTGAGATATCAATGACCGAGATTAGATCTCTGATCAATGGCTAAGATCATAACTTGACATGTCAGATCCATGTTCTCTAGAATATTCATATTCTGTTTTATTAATTCCCTTTAATATTTTAATTTCCCTAAGTTTAGATTTAGGGTCTCCATTAAAATAATTAATTATTTTAATAAAAAATATTTCGAGTGGAATTTACACAAACGATGTCTGGGTTCTTTGGAATACATGTGCCTAAGCCTTTCCACAAAGTTTGAGACTTAGAGCACTTCCGATGCTACCAAAAATCAATAGTATATATATCATATTTTCATCCCAGGCATACAAAAAAACATACTTCTTGCTAGAGCTGATCAATTTCTTGGCTTGGTTGGCACTATTAAATCCTTGACAAGTCGATACTGGTTGGCTCTCCACAAATATTTCATATTTCATGTACATGTAAGGACTCCCAAAAATGAATCCACATACATCAAGGGGAACCACATCTAGTTCTACTTCATCAATAAAATCAACATTGATGGCATATCTAATTTCCACTATTTTGTTACCTTCAACTCTGCATATTTATTTACACATCCTAGTGGATATGGGTTCGGATGATCAAAAACTTTGAAACCCAACTTCTTGACCATATATAGTGCAATGAGATTCTCCTGCAATCGTGTGTCAAACAAGGCATTAGTATTTTCCTTCTTGACGTATATCTTTATATGGAAGAGTTTGGCCATTTCTTTCTTTTCCCATTGTTGAAGTTTACTCAGATTCATCTCCTTCTGCATTGCCATACAAAAAATATTCTCATCCATGCCTGAGATGATTTCAAATTGGTTGGTTGAATCCATGACCATAAAATTCTTCTTCTTATTATCTTTCTTTTTTTCTTCAGGTTTAGCTCTAGATGCAACTTCCAACACTTCTCCTCTGTATGACCATCAATGTTGCAGTGGTTGTTGGAATATTTGCACTAATGTGCTATGGTTGCCATATTTTTATATTTTCCCCATTTTTTCTTGTTCTTCCCTTCCTTAGAATCATATTGTTTCTCCTTCTTCTTTGATACACTTGATTTTGATCTCTTCAGGCCTATGTTCTCCAGGTATTGTGCTTGTACACAAGCCTCATCCACCAATTTAGGCTTGAACAAGATCACTTTCTCTCACAGATGGTGGTGTAGGGCCCCCAAATAATTGAAGAATACAAATGTGTTCTTTGGGGAGATATCCAACATTATGGCCATCTTTATGAATTCCGTGGTATACTCTTGCACACTTTACCTCAAATTTTTCCTGAAATAGTGCCACCGGATCCACTAGTCCTCTAGGTACTCAATAGGGTAAAACTATGAATTAATGAAGATTTTGAAGTCCTCCCACTTAGTCACTAGAGGATCTCCCTCCAACCTCAGGTTCTCCATGTGGCTTTTTGACCAAGTCAGGGTGTGACCCTCTAATTTTAGCCGAGCAAATGAAATCTTCTATTCTTCATCAATTTGATCTACGTTGAAATACACTTCCAGTTGCTACAACTAATGATTCAACTTTAGAGTGTCGATATTTCCATGGTACAAATTGATATCAACCTTCACTTCCATTTTAAACAAGGCTATGAATGATTCATGACACTCGAACTGGGTTGATCTTTTTTGGGTTAATTCTTCATTTCTTCCAGATCTCCTAATCCCCCTTCTGATTTGTCCTTTGCATTCAGACCCCCATCTTATCCAAATATCCCAAGCTTATTGCTTAGGTCTACAATGAGGAGATTTGCATTATGATTTATATCAACAACTTGTTGATCCATCCACGGAAACCTCTCTTCTGCAGGTTTGTGAGGGTTATTCACAAATTTGTTGGCCATGATTATGGTTTTTCAACTTTTAGCCCAACCGACCTAGATCTCTATTAAGTCTCCATAATACACCCAAAGAAACATGCTCTGATACCAATATGATTTATAAATTTCCATGTATATTCTACTTTATAGTTCGTCACAATAGATCTGATAAAATTATATTTAAAAATATGGAATCAGACACTATTAATTTTTATCAGATTGATAATATGTAGACTTATTGTCAATAATTCATGCATGCGAATTAAAATTATGCAGAAAATAAAGAGCGACAAAATAAAATCTCACACACACATTTGAAACAAGTTATGCTTTGGGAAACCCTTTCGGGAGAAAAACCTAGCTAGAAGGTGATGCCGCTCTGCTCTATTTCTCTAAATGGAAATATGGTTGCAAGTACAAAAATGTATGGCCTATGGCCCATGGGCTATTTTTTCTCAACTATGGAACAAAATGCGCTCAAAAGAATGAAACGTTTTTTTCCTCCTTGTGATCCGGTTATAACACATCCCAATTTCCTACTAGTGGTTAGGTTTGACTATCTCAAATCTTAATTAAAGTTACAATATATGTTGAAAAATGAAACAAGAAATTCTTAATTTTATTTCACCTTAGTTAAATTGAGAAATTTGAATTTCCACATCAACAGACAACTTGGATGTAGTTAACTTGTGTGACATGGATTGAGTCACCTAGTTTACTCAATAAATTCGAGTTAGAGGAGTTATAGTCCAGTTAAGCATGTGTGATTTCTAATTTGTAGCAATCAAGGTCAATTATTTCAAGTTGTTTTAAGTTAAAATAGTTCTAACTGTTGAAGGAACTAGTGTAAGGTGAGTTAAGTAGTGGGAATCCAATGAAACTTAGTGGTCATCTAGTTAACTGATTAATCAACCCGTAATAGCTAGTGCATTTAGAGAATTCGATTTCCCCATACTTGTTGGAGATTCCAAGGTAGTGTAACATAAGCTGTAGACTAGTCTCGAGTGTATAGGTGTTGCATTTACTCAGATGATCAACCCAAAGAATTGCACAACACATTTTGGAGAAATTCCTAAATAATAGGGACCTAGTTTCTCAAGGAACAACACAAGGAAATAAGAGCTCAATCAAAGGTAGAAATTGGCTAAGTCTGGGTCAGAGCTTCTCAGTGAGAAAAAATATAGGTTATGCACTTGTAGATTGTGCTTAATTGAGAAAAGAAATTATAATACATCTCTATTCATCAGATTAATGCAAGCAAGCATTGGGGTTTTTAGGAGATTGCTTTCCCAAGGAAAAATAGTATTTGCATGTGTATGATTTCTTATTGCATGTATGATAATTTTGTTCTAAATTGTGAATTAGTGTCCACAAAGCAGTAAAGTAAGTTTGTGTCTTGTGATTTTGATTAAAATTTCATGAGAGGTTACAAGTATAAACCAAAATTTCTACATGGTATCAGAGTAGGATTCACATTAGAGCAGAAATTTCAAAGTTGTCTCACGAGGTTAGAATTTGGAGTTCAGTGCAACATGATTTCTTCAAATCCGAGCAGATGGAATTAAATGGAGAAAGGCTAGAGTATTCCTGGGAAGGAACCCCTAATTTTTTTGCATGGAAGGATCACATGGAGGCAGTATTATATAACAATGGATTTCTAGAAAACATCAAGACAAATGTTGCTAAACCACTGAATTCTGATTCCTGGAACCTTGCTCAGTGGAAGAAAGATGTGAGTACATGATGATCACACTGTCTCAAATATCCACGAAAAGAAATTATGTTAGCATTGTGGAAAACACTGGCATAATTGATCGAGAATAATAATGATCACAGGAAGTTGATGCTCAAGGATAAAATTTTAAGTATCAATATGCAGAAGAATGCCACTTTTCCGCACTATCTAAGCAAGTTCACACAATGTTGTGATGAACTTGGTGGGGTTGGTGTAAAATTTCCTGAAGAAGACTTGGTAATCCTAGTCCTTCTAGGCCTTCCCAAGAGCTGGCATAACTATCAAGAGTTAATGAATGAGAGGGAGAAACTATCAAATTGGGAAAGCTTATAGTCTAATTTGGTAAAGGAGGAAATAAAGAAGAATACCAGAGATGGCACTTCATTAAAGGGATAGGATGAGGAAATTTTTGTATTGGATGGAAAGGTAAATAAGAGAAAAGGAAATAAATCTCAATCCAAACCAGAGTCTAGGCAAGGAGGAAAGAACAAATATTTGTTGAAAATTAAATGCTTCCATTGTAATGAATTCAGGCACTATGCCACGAAGATTCCACACAAAATGACAAGAAAGAATAACTTAGGAGAAAAGAAAGATGAAACTTTGGTTCACATTTCGAGCTTGACTTTACCCTTATTGCATGCATGGAAAACAAAATGATGGGGAGCATGTGGTACTTAGACTCAGGTGCATTGTTCCACATGACAGGGTGTAGAGACCTTTTCAGTGATCTGGAAGAAAATATTTGCAAATTGACATCGATATGGGGGACGACAGAAGGTATAGCGTAGCTGAGGTTGGTACAATCACATTTTAGAGGGAATCATGCTCCCCCCACAGGCTCAAGTATGTCATATTTGTTCCGGGCCTAAACAAAAATATCATCTCTCTTGTAGTTTTGGAATAATGTGATTATGATGTGATCTTCAACAAAGGAAAGGCATTCCTGAGAAACATAGCCATGGGATAGGTGAAGAAAATCAGGGTTCATGTGAAGAACCTGTATAAGATAGATGTGGAAAACTGTGCTACATTAAGCACAAAGGTAGAGAAGGTAAAGAGCCGCAATTTTGGTGAACTTTGGAAAAAAATACATGGCCATTTGAATGATGGCTCCTTGAAGATTATACAACATATAACCACAAGCCTCCCGAAAGGAGCACTTGAGAAACAATATGTATATAAAGGATAAACCTTAGGGAAGTACACATAATCCACATTCCATGATCAGGACAACAAAGTGCATGTAGTCCTAGAAAGGATCCACTATGATGTTTGTGGAACTTTCTCGACATCCTCGAATTCTAGACACAAGTATTTTGTCATTTTATTGATGAATTATCACAAAAGTGTTGAATTTTATTCATGTGGAAGAAAGATGATACATTCTCAAAGTTCGTATAATTCAAGGCACTGGTTGAGAAAGAAACTAACAAGAAGGTGAAGGTTCTCAAGCGTGATAATGGAGGTGATTACATGTCAAATTAATTTCAAAATGTCTATGCAAAAGAAGGAATTCGACAAGAGTTTAAAACACCCCACAACCCACAACATAATGGGGTAGCTGAGAGAAAAAACCATAGCATTGTGGGAGTAACAAGGGTGATGTTGCATGACCAAGGCCTACCTATGCATTTGTGGGCTGAAGCATGCAACACAGAAATCTATTTTCATAATCAGAGCCCTCATGGGATTCCAGACATGATTACACCGAAGGATGATTTCTCTGGGAGAAAGCTAGATGTGTCACACTTCATGATTTTTGGAGCCTATTTTTATTGCCATGTCTCCAAATAATTAAGGAATAAACTAGATATGAGAACATAATTAGGGTTATCTTTGGGTTAAACAGAAACTCCCCACAACTACCATGTGTACTTGTCATCCTTCATAATGATAGTTGTGTGAAGGGATTTAAAATTTGATGAGGAGAAAGCAATACAGTGCTCTCTTGAGAGGGAGCTTGAGATCCCACCAGAGGAGGAGCTTTTAGCTCCAAAGGAGGAGCCTCAAGAAGTTGTGGAGTAGAAAAAAATTGAGGAGCAGAGAGTGGATGCCACCACTCAAGCAGAATCATCCAGAGAAGGCAAGAAAAGAACCAGGACAATTGAGATACTTGTGCAGGATGAGAGGGAGAATGTGGGTGCTCCTTCAAATTTATGTAGGAAAATAATGTCACCAGATCAATACAATGGATACATGGCTCTAATTACTGGGCTTATAGAGACCAAGGCATCCTCTTTTGAGGAAGTAGTAAAGAAACCTGTATGGGTTGATGCAATGGTGGAGGAATACGAATCCATTGTAAATAAAATTGTTTGGGAAGTGGTACCAAGACCAAAAAATAAATCAGTTGTGGGGTTAGGATGGATATTGAAGGTAAAGAAGGCAGAAGGTGGAAGCATATCATGGCCAAGGGGTACTCTCAAGTTGAAGGAATTGACTATGAGGTGACCTTTGCTTTTGTAGCAAGGTACTCATCCATAGATCAATTATTGCTCTAGATGCACAGATGGGGTGGAAGATCCACCAGATGGATGTAAAACAAAAAATTCTTCAATGGAGTTATTGAGGAGGAGGAGTACATTGAGAAACTAGAAGGCTTTGAGAATTTTGATCGAGAGTATTATGTGTGCAAACTCAAGGGAGCATTGTATGATACCAAAAAGCACCCCATGCTTGGTACACTAGGATCAATAACTATCTCACTAGTTTGGGCTTCACCAAAAGAGAAGTGGATGCAAACCTCTATCATATGTTGGTAGACGGTAAATTTCTGATTATTGTCTTATATGTTGATGAATTAATATTAACTAGTGATGAACATCTGATCAGATCTTGCAAGGAGAACCTTGCAAGAGAATTTAAAATGAAGGACATGGGTCTCATGCACTACTTCCTTAGATTGGAAGTATGGAAAGGTGGTGGGGAACTGTTTGTCTCTCAAGGAAAGTATGCAAATGAGATACTTTAGATATTCCACATAGAGAGTTGAAAACCCGTGGAGACACCTCCAACAACCAACTGGAGGAAGGAGGATGCCACTTCAGGTGAAGAAGTGGATGCTCCCATTTATCGACAACTAGTGGGTTCACTGATGTACCTTGTGAACACATGACCAAATATGTGCTATGCAGTCAAAAAACTGAGCCAAGCTATAGTTAGGCCAATTAAATTATTTTGGAAGGCATAAAAGCATGTTCCACAATACCTCAGAGGCACTACCTAATTTGTAATATGATACAAACAGACAAAGGGAATGAAGTTTTGTGGCTTCATAGATGTAGATTGGACGGGCAGTCCATCAGATCGAAGGAGTACATCAGGTGGAATTTTCAGTGTTGGTTCCGCAACTATTTCTTGGTACAATAGGAAGCAAAGATCCATGGTGCTCAACTTGACAGAAGGAAAATACATGGCTTCAATTCAAGCAACATGTGAGGCGATCTAGATGAGAAAGATACTTGTTGGAATTTTTAGTCAGATGATGGATCCAAATGTGATCTACTATGATAATCAGAGTTGCACTAATCTCTTTGAGAATCTTGTTTTTCACAACTGATCCAAGCATATAGATATCTGGTATCACCATTTATGAGACTGTGTGCAGAGGTGGATAATATATTGCAATAGAGGAACACCATGCTGAAATTTTCACAAAGGCCTTGTCAAGAGGGAAGTTTGAGTTCCACAGGTGCAAGATAAGGGTGGTTGATAATCCCTTTCTTGCTGAGAGGGAGTGTTGAAAATTGTAGCAAGAAATTCTCAATTTGATTTTGCCTTGATTAAATTGAGAAAATATGAATTTCCACATTAGCAGACAACTTGGATGCAATTAACTTGTGTGACATGGCT
The DNA here is from genome assembly GCA_034641835.2 of Pinus albicaulis. Lineage (NCBI taxonomy): Eukaryota > Viridiplantae > Streptophyta > Pinopsida > Pinales > Pinaceae > Pinus > Pinus albicaulis. Next base: position 937,166,949 of record CM076578.1, on the reverse strand, counting down.
TGTGTCACCTAGTTTACTCAGTAAATTAGTGGAAGGTCTATTAAGCAGTGATACTTCAATCAAAATCAATGACTATATAGTTAACTGATCAATCAACCCAAAATAGCTAGTGCATGCCAATAATTCAAGTTCCCCGTGCTTGGTGGAGATTCCAAGGAAGTGTAACATCAATTGTAGACTAGTCTTGAGTGTATAGGTGTTGCATATAGTCAAATGATCAACCTAAGGAATTGCACAATCCATTTTGGAGAAATTCCTAAATAATAGGGGCCTAATTTCTCAAGGAAAAACACAAGGAAATTAGGGGCCTAATTACACATAGATTGACTAAGTCTAGGTCAGAGCTTCTCAATGAGTAGAGAGATAGGTTATACACTTGCAAATTGTGCTCAGTTGAGAAAAAAAATTGTAATACATCTCTTTTCAACAGATTAATGTAATCAGACATTGGGGTTTTTAGAAAATTTCTTTCCCGAGGAAAAATACTATTTTCATGTGTGTGACTTCTTATTTCATGCATGATATTTTTGTTCTAAATTGTGAATTGATGTTCATAGAGCAATAAAGTAGGTTTGTGTCTTGTGATTTTGATTAAAATTTTATGAGCAGTTGAAAATATACAACATAATTTCTACAATATAGAAACTTCTAGATTTTTCTACATCATAAACACCTGGCTAGCCCCTTTTCCATGAATATTGGGGGCTAACATGGCATCCTATCGAAGTATGGTGGTGAAAATAGGAAGTTCAACTTTTGAGTGACATAAATTCCGCATACAAACTCTGATTGACATGATTCTTGCGCCGTTGGAGATATCTATGTGTATATAATAACATGAATATGTGAAGCACAAAAGAGACAAATTTTTACCCCCAAAACACATCATTTAATGCCTCAAAATTCTTCTAGAAGGTTTCAGACCCTGTTTTTCCAAACTGGGTCCTGCTGGTAAGAACGGTCCCATGAGTTGATTCCTCTACTTTTTCCAGTTTGAAAGCATCAAGATGGATGAAAAAAGTACAATGATTTAATCCAGATCAATCCCTATAAAAATACCCAAGCCTTATGGGGTTGCCAAAATTAGAAAATTAGCTTACTTGTAAGAAGGCACACTAATTTTAAGGGACTAAAGATAAGCCTAGAAAGCCTTTTTTTCTAGAAAATTCACAAAAAGTTTAAAAGTGATGCAGCGTGGCTACAAATTTTTTAGAGTATGCACTCAGATTTTTTATTTATGGCCCACACAAACTGTGACCAATCGCAGCAAATCACACTTCATGAATTTACCAACTTTCTCCCTGCAAACTTCACAACTTTAACAACTTTCGGAATATTGCGATTCCGCGATTTCACAATTCGCAATGAAATCCATATCACACGCCACAAATTTTAGAGGTTAGAAATAACATTTCTCCTTATCTTATGCGATCTGTGATCGCATCACGTCCTCCTTGAATTATTAGAACTTAACTATTTATCGCACCACAAATAAAATAACTTACCATGCTAAGTCTTAACAGGTAACGTTAAAATCGTCGATGTGCGATATCTCTCTGGGTTGCCATTGCTCTCTACCGTTGATCTATGCCAAATCCAATGGTTCTGCTGCCTCACTGCTATTCACACCGCCAATCGACCTTTCGCTATGTGATCAATGAAATATCCAACTCGACAGAGAAATAAAAAGAGGTGGTTTGAACCAGACAACCAAATTAAAGTACAAAACACTTGAAACTAATCAGAAATGAAAATACATAGAGTCGAGCCCTTTTAAGGATGAATTTTACATTGCTTCTCCTCTCTGTCTACTCCTCTATCATGCCTCTTTCACACCTCACACTTATTCTATTTCTTCTATCTCTCCCCTCACACCTATTTACGCTTATATATATCTACCTGAAAGTGGTTCTTCTTGTCTTTTATTAGCTTTCTATTTGAACCACTCTAACAAACAAATTCTACCCTATCCTCATGATCTAATTTACTTGGATTAATATCCTCATAGGGAGAACCAATTTGCTAATTTTATTCTTTAGGAAATAAAACAAACTAACTCCTCTAAATTAAAACTTAACAAAATATTAATAATCAATTTTTCCACCTCTTGTTAGCCACAACATGAGAACAAACAATAACATTGCTGGCCAAATTCCGGATGCTCCTGCATCAGAATCCCAAGGAAGAAAATATTGATCCATCAATGTTTCAGGATTTGTATTAAACTTCTGTATCTTTGCTGCTTTCATCCAATTGGAATCTTCCACTGGTTGTCCATTCCATTTGACTAGATACTGATAATAGGTCCATCCCCTGGTATTCTTTGTTGCTCTTTTCTCTAGAATGGCTTCCACTTATTTCTTTGTTGTCTTTGGCATCTGTTCCTTCCAATTCAAAATTTGGTCCTCCTCTTCTGTAAGTTCTTCTTGTAGTTCTTCCTCTATTCCTTTGTATGGGTATAAATCTGCAACATTAAAGATGGGTGATATCCCAACTCCTGCTGGTAACTCAATATCATATCCATTTGAGGAAAACTTCCTCACAATTCTACATGGCCCTATATTTTTATAGGTCCCGACTGGAAACCTTTCCTTCCTCAGATAAACCATGACTAAATCATATACTTGAAACTCCCCTTCAGTCCTCTTCATATCAACCCTTTGTTTATACTTTTGGGTGTTCTTTTGTAATCTCTATTTGACATCTTCCTGCAAATTCTGTATCTGTTCTGCAAATTCTTCAACGTTTTCACTCCTTGTCTCTTGTTTGCTCAAATCTATAAGTTCATACACACATCTTGGATGCATTCCAAAAATAATCTGAAGCAGACTCATCCCGGTACTCCAGTTAGGAGTATCATTATAGGCAAATTCATCTTGAGCAAGTGCTAAGTCCCATTACTTTGGATTTTTGTAAACCAAACCCCTTAATATGTTTCCCAAGCTTCTGTTCACCACTTCAGTTTTTCCATCCCTCTGAAGATGACAGGCTTAACTGAAACTAAGGTTTGTACCTAGATTCTTCTCCAAAAGTTTCCTACAAAATTTGTATCCTTATCTGAATCAATACTCACAGGCAGTCCATGTAATCTTATAACTTCAGAGAAAAACAAATTAGCAACGTGAGTTGCATCACTAGTTTTATTACAAGAAATAAAATGAGCCATTTTAGAAAACCTATCTACGACAACATAGATAGAATCATGTCCTATTTGAGTCTTTGGAAAACCTAAAACAAAATCCATGCTGATAGCATCCCAAGGTCTATTGGCTTTTGGCAATGGCCGTATAACCCAGTGTTTTGGCTTCTTCCTTTGGAATCTTGAAAAATCCTGCACTTCTCAACAAAATTTTTGATATCAGCTTGCATTTTTGGCCAATAATAAAAAGCACTTACTTGAGAAATTGTTTTGTCTTGTCCAAAGTGTCTGGATAGTCCTCAATCATGTTTTTCCTTAATCATATTTTCCCTCATGGAGCACTTAGGTATACATAGTTTATTATTCTTGAACAACAATCCTCCTTGAATCAATTAATCCAACCACGAGCTTATATTATGAATCACAGGATTTTTAACAGCTGCATATATTTCTTTGAAATCCATGTCTTCCTCATACATATCAATCATCTCTTCAAACCCCAAAATGCCAATCTTCAATTCCCGCATAATCAAATTTACTCTGCTCAAAGCGTCAACAACTTTGTTTGACTTACCAATTGTGTGTTTGATAACAAAGGTAAAAATATGAAAAAACTCCACCCACTTAGTGTGTTTTTGGTTCAACTTCGGCTGATTATTTATGAACTATAGTGCATGGTTATCTAAATACAACACAAATTATTTGGGCAACAAATAATGCCTCCATTTATTCAAAGCCTCAAATACACTTCTCGTAGTTGGCCAGTCCACTACTACCTGGATCTTTTCTGGGTCCATATTCAAACCTTCTTCTAAGATTACAAATCCCAAGTAAATGTGCTCCTTCTTCATAAAACTACACTTCTTCAAATTTATAAGAATTTTCTCCTTTTGCAAAGTATTTAACACCAACTTGACATGCTCCAAATGCTCCTCGTTACTCTGATTGAAAATCAGAATGTCATCAAGATATACTATCACAAATTTTCCTGCATACTCTTTCATGACCTCATTCATTAGTCTCATAAATGTGCTTAGTTCATTAGTGAGCCCAAAAGGCATCACTAGCCACTAATACAACCCACTGTTGGTCTTAAATGAAGTATTCCATTCATCTCCTTCTCTAATCCTTATTTGATGGTATCCACTCTTCAGATCTATTTTAGTAAAATACTTTGACCCACTTAAACAATCCATCAAATCATGCGTGGCAATGGAAATCTATACCTGATAGTGATCTTGTTTATGGCTCTGGAATCAACACACATGCACCACTCACCTCCTTTCTTTGGACTAAGCATGAATGTCACTACACATGGGCTAAGGCTTTCTTTGATCAGTCATTTCTCTAACATCTCCTGTACCTATCTTCTAACTTCTTCATTCTCCCAAGGAGTCATTCTATATGCTTCTTTGTTTGGTAAAATTACACCAGGAATTAAATCTATGTGTTGACTGATACTTCTGATTGGTGGCAATTTACTTGGTAATTCATCAACAACTATATTAGCATAATCATCCAACATGTTTTTAATTTCCATAGGCATATTTTCTAAATTAACAGAAGTCAGAATTACCTTGGGTTTACCCACAACAACAAAATGCATTTCTTTCTCCTTCTTGACTTCTTGCATCAATTCCTTTCCACTAATCAACATAACATTATTCTGAGCTGCTCCATTGTCTGCTTCGTCCTTCAAATTTAGTAATGTGGGCTTCTTTCCATCCTTCTCTATGGTATAGGTATTCCTTTTTCCATCATGAATGGATTTTATCTAAAATTTCCAAGCCTTCCCAAAAATACATGGCACACATCCGTTGGCATCACATCACACAATATGACATCCGTATATGTAAAGATCCGTATCTCTACTTTGCACTATTCTGTCACCAAAATATGATGTCCCTTCTGTAGCCATGACACTCTATAGGGAGTAGGGTGTACTGTCTTCATCAACTCCAATTTCTCAACCATCTCTGTGGAAACAAGATTATCAGTGCTTCCACTGTCAATCACAACTTTGCAACATTTTTCTTTAGACTTGCACACAGTCCCGAATAAAATCTTCCTTTGTGCTAGCTCATTTGCTTCCTTCTCTACCTTAAGCAACACTCTTTTTAGCAATAAAGACTCTCCTGCTTTAGGTGGCTCTTATTTTTCTATAACTTAAGGATTTTATTCCTTTGCCTGAGCTACATTCACATTCCGCTAATTTTCTGGTTTGTTATGAGGACAATCCCATGATACGTGTCCCCATTCTCCACATGTATAACACCAAATTTCTCTTCCTCGGCCTCTACCTCTGGGTGCAAATCTCCCTCTACTAAAGTCTCCTCTCTGCGGTGGTCTACTACTCGAACCTTCTGCCTCATTATGAGAGTGCTGAAATCTTGATCTGAAAGTTTCTCTTCCTCTTGTTGGAATTTTACCTCTATTCTTCCGACTTTGTTTCCTCAAAATTTTGTCCTCTGCCTTCAAAGCTACTTGGTAGGCATCCTCAATTGTCTTCAGACTCAACAAACTGATTTCATTCTTTATGTCATATCTTAAACCATTGATGTATCTAGCTACTTTCTCCATATCATCTTCAGCATGTCCTGCTCTATTGATCAGCTTGTAAAACTCCTCTGTCTACTCCTTGACAGTCATTCCTTTCTGCCTCAAATTCTGCAACTGTTTGAAAAGATTCAATTGATAGTATTTTGGAATAAACTTATTCTTCAATTTAATTACCATTTTATCCCATTGCTTGATTTTAGGCTTTCCCTTTCTAATCCTGGATGTCTGTAGTTCATCCCACTAGATAGATGCATGGCCCTTCAACTTGGTAGCTGCAAAATTTACCTTCTTATCTTCGATCCCTTCTAATTAGAAATACCTATCCACTAAATTGATCCAATCTATCAGCTTGTCCACATTAAGGTTCCCCTCATATGAAGGAATCTCCATTCTTGGTTTTCCACTAACCTTTTCTAACATCTTGAAAACTTTAACTTCCTCGATTTCTTCCTCTTCTTCCTCAGAATATTCCCCTGCTGCACTGACATCTCCTTCATCAGGTGCTCTCCTCTGAGCAGTCTCCATTGTCACCATCCTTGTACGAAGGTGTCAAATCTCATCTAGCAAAACTGCATTGGCTATAGGTCTTCCCCGACCTATGCCAACTCCTCTCCAAGGTGGCATACTTGCTCCAATCCTTGAGAACATAACTTAATTTCAGCTCTGATACCAAATTATGCAGCGTGGCTACAACTTTTTCAAAATATGCGCACGGATCTGTGGTTTATGGTCTACACAAATGGTGACCAATCGCAGTGAATCATACTTCATGAATTTACCAAATTTCTCCCTACAAACTTCGCAACTTTAACACCTTTCACAATATTGCAAGTCTGTGATTTTGTAATTCGCAACGAACTCCATATCGCTCACTACACCTTTTAGAGGTTAGGAATAACAATGCTCCTTATATTATGCGATCTGTGATGGCATCACGCTCTCCTTGTCTTATCACAACTTAACTCTTTACTGCACCACAAATAAATAACTTACTGTGCTAAGTCTTAACAGGTAGCGTTAAAATCGTTGATGTGCGATATATCTCTGGGTTGCGATTACTCTCTACCGTTGATCTATGCCAGATCCAATGGTTCTGCTACATCGCTGCTATTCGCACCGCCAATCGAGCTTCTACTATGTGATCAATGGGATATCCAACTCGACAGATAAATAAAAACGGACGGTTTAAGTTAGACAACCGAATTAAAATACAAAACACTTGGAATTAATCAGAAATGAAAATACACAGAGTCAAGCCCTTTTATGGATGAATTTTACATTTCTTCTCCTCTCTGTCTACTCCTCTCTCACACCTCACACTTATTCTATTTCTTCTATATCTCTCCTCACACCTATTCATGCTTATATATATCTACCTGAAAGCGGTTCTTCTTGCCTTTTATTAGCTTTTTGTTTGAACTACTCTAACAAACAAATTCGACCCTATCCTCATGATCTAATCTACTTGGCTTAATCTCCTCGCAGGGAGAACCAATTTTCTAATTTTATTCTTTAGGAAATAAAAACAAACTAACTCCTCTCAATTAAAACTTAACAAAATATTAATAATCAATTTTTCTACCTCTTGTTAGCCACAACAACTGAACACACAATCACATTGCTAGCTAAATTCCGGATGCTCCTGCATAAAAAAGAGTGATGTGAACCACGATATGAATGTTCTTTGAGATCCCATCAATGTAATGAAATAGTAAAAAGAGTGATGTGAACCACGATATGAATGTTCTTTGAGATCCTATCAATGTAATGAAATAGTTATATTTACATCATAACTATATTTCTTTAGAAATTTCATGTTTATTGTAATTTTTTTATTACTTTTATTTATGTCTAAATTTGGTATTCTTTCTCTTCATATATATATATATATATATAGTGAATTGGGTGTATCTTAAGTGATCAACAATAAATTGTTATCCTCTTCACCCAAATTCAATTTCCACAATAATATGACACAATTTATTACAATGATTTATAACTTTCTTATTAAGTCCTAAAATTCCCTCTAAAATATTGAAATATATCTAATCCTCATATAAATATATTAAAAAATTGTTATACATATATTATCTTTTCTTCACTCTGATTATTTTCATTAACGATATATATTCATTCTTTTAAAAATATAGAAATTAAATATTTTTGTCAAAAAATTCATATATATATAGAGAAATTGGTTGGAAAATTATCTATCTTTATTCTTTAATATACTCATTATTTAAATCACATATTCATAATTTATTATAGTTTGTAAAACTTAAATGTATACTGAAATTATCATATCCATTTATGAATCCCACCCTGAATCATATTATCCATAACATGAAAGAATATCATATTAGCTGAACATATTAGCAAAATATATAAATATTGACCTTTTTTTTCATATTAAAAATATTGTGATTTTTTTTTGAGTAATTTAAAAATCTAAAAAATACGAATACGATTTGACAAGTCACTTTTAATAATGTACATTGTAAATTTTACCTTTCTCAGCCACTTTATTTAAATATAATAGAACATAAATTTTGCTAGGAAGAAGGGAGTACATATTTTTTGTTTTGTTAAAAGTGCTAATTAAAATTGCTTATGAATGGTGATGTGAAGATAATTGTAAATTGTGAAACTTTGCTCTAAAGTTTAATAGTGTTTGAAATATTTTAAATTTGGTTAGAATTTAATGATTTTATTGATTGGAAGTGTTTACAAATGATGATTTGAAGATGATCACAAATTGAGGTTTAGAAAAAATTATAAGTTTTTTATTAAATGGTGGTTTTAAGAAAACTAAAAATTGAATCGCATTTATGGGATATGGGTTCGACTACAACTATGACTCTAGCTCTGGTTCTCATTGTGGCTCAAGCTCACTTGCTTTTGCTTGATTGATAGAATTTCAAAACTTAAAATTTTATTGTCAATCACTGATATTATCCTACCTTGCTAGTGTAGAAAATATCTAACACAACTTTGATACCATGTAGAAATTACACCAATGGATTCAATCTAATCACGCAATGTACTAAAACAAGATACTGAATCCTTCTACAATATTTGTGGAATATAAGTCACGACTGCTCAATCACATCAAGTAAGAGAAATAATTAAATCAATCGCATAACACAATATTTTCCTAGGGAAATCAACTTCTCAAAAGCCCTCCATATTTATTGTATAATCAACCAAGGAATCATGAAACAATACAATGCATGTGTGCTCACCACAACCTCATACACTCTACCAATTGTATCACACTGATATATGCAAAATTGGACCAATACATAGCCAATTTCCTGCCCACTTTTAGCCTGCCTTGCTCACACAATCCCTAGGCAAAATAATTCCTATTAAATAGGAATTCCAACCTTCCTTGACTGTGAAATCCATCATGGGATTCCCATGGCTTTATAACTACACCTAGGTAGTTTGCTAATAATACAACTGATAATTTACTTTCCTTTAACCTTTGTCTCATTTGGTTCTTCATCAGAATTGACATGCATGCAACTATTAATAGTGAATCATAAATTACTTGGTAGATCACTACTTGTGAATTAAATCTATTTTAATTCACTTGATATTCCACTAGCTCATTAATCAGTTAGAACTAGTTAAACTGATTTTAACTCAATTAATTTGAGTTAATTGATTGCACTCACACCAGACTAGTGCTACGACTGCAACTGGACCCTGTAAATAATAGAATCACTCTACATGCCTATCCTTTGACCCTCAACTCGAAATTCTCTAGCTAACTAAGTCTATCACACTTAGTTAACTATTACAAGCTGTTATGAGATAAGATTACAATTTATTTTCCAATTTATTTAAAAATTGGTCGCCCACATTAGCACTAATGTGTCACTAAATTCCTCACTCGTGTGTGAATGGAATCCCACACTAGTATGTGGTGCATTTTCTTGTTGAATTTCAACACTCCCTCTCAACAAGAAAGGGATTATCTCCTACCCCGATCCTGCCTCTGTGGTATTCGAATTTGCTCTTTGCAAGCGCCTTCATCAAGATATCTGCATCTTTGTCCTCCATGGGAATGTACTACAACAACATAATGTGCCTTTGAATACAATCTCTAAGATGGTGGTACCGGATGTTAATATGCTTGGACCTGTCATGGAATACTGAATTAACTGGAAGTTTTATGCAACTCTGGTTATCATAATGTATCACTGTCAAATCCATTTGATTAACAAACAAACCAACAAGTATCTTCCTCATCCAGATGGCCTTGCATGCAGCTTGACTAACTGCCATGTACTTTTCCTCAACTGAACTGAGTGCAAATGATCTCTTCTTCATGTTGTACCAAGAAACTATTACTAATCCTATGCTGAAGATGCCCCCTAATGTGCTCTTCTTGTGTGATGGACTACCTGCCCAATCTGCATCAGTGAAGCCTTGAAGTTTCACCCCCTCTGTCTGTCTGTACCATAATCCATACTCTGTAGTGCCCCTGATATATCTCAACACATGCTTTCCCGCCTTCAAAAAGAGCTTGGTAGGCTTAACCATAACTTGAATAAGCTGGTTAACTACATAGCATATGTTTGGTCGTGTGTTCACCAAATACATAAGTGAACCCACAAGCTGCCTGTCAATAGTAGCATACACTACCTCACCTGAAGTAGCATCCTCCTTCCTCCAATTACTTGCAAGAGGAGTCTTCATAGGTTTGCTTCCCTCCATGTGGAACTTCCTTAGAATCTCCTTGGCATACTTTCCTTGAGATACAAATATCTCCCCATATCTTTGCCATATTTCCAAGCCAGGGAAATAGTGCAAGAGCCCCATGTCCTTCATCTCGAACTCTCTTGTAAGATCCTCTTTGCAATAATTTATGAGTTGCTAATCACTTGTAAGTATAAGATCATTAAAATAAAGTAAAATAATCAAAAGCTTACCATCAACCACAATATTATATAGGTTTGCATCCGCTTCACTCTTTTTGAAGCCCAACCCGGTGAAATAGCCATCGATCCTGGTGTACCAAGCATGAGGTGCTTGCTTCAACCCATACAGTGCTCTATTTAGTCTACATGTGACTCCCTGTCAAAGGTCTCAAAACCTTCTAGCTGCTCAATGTACACTTCTTCATCAATAAATCCATTGAGAAAGGTTGTCTGTACATCCATCTGATGTATCTGCCACCCCATCTGCACTGAGAGTGCAAGGATCTATCTAATCGATTAGTACCTTGCAACCAGTGAAAAATTCTCCTCATAGTCAATCCCCTCTGCCTGTGAGAATCCTCAGGCCACAAATCTAGCCTTGTATTTCTCCACACTCCCATCTGCTACCTGCTTCACCTTCTAGATCCACTTGGATCCAACCACTAACTTCCCCACTGGTCTTGGGACCACTTTCCATGCACTATTTCTGATAATGGAGTCATACTCCTTAACCATGGCATCAACCCATGTTGGTTGATGAAATGCTTCCTCAAAAAAGGATGGTTCTGTCACAATACACTCGCTCATAAGAGCCATGTATCCAGTATACCTTTCTGGGGACCTTCTCTGCCTACGCTGTGATGTAGGTGCACCTACATGCTCTGTTGCATCTAGTATCAATCTGTCAGTCTCTCTGGTGCGCTTCCTAACATTTCTAGTGGATGGATCTGCATGAGTGGTTTCTACCACTCCATGATCCTCTACATGTGGCTGCTCCACATCTCGAGGTTTGTCCTTTGGAACTAAGAGTTCCTCATCTACATGCAAGTCAAGCTCCCTCTGAAGGGAAAATCACATGAATTTCTCCTCATCAAATTTAACATCTCTTCTGACAATTGTCATCATGTTAGCCGTAAAATACACCCGATAGTTGTGGGGAGTATCAGTGTACCCCGCAAATATCCCAACCTCTGCTGTTGGTTCTAGCTTCTTCCTGACATATTTTGTCACATGGAAATAGATAGATGAGCCAAAAATTTTAAAATATGTAACATATGGTTTCTTACCTAAAAAATCCTCCTCTAGTGTACTCATGCTAAGTATCCGATGAGGACTACGGTTCTGCACAAATACCGTTGTGTTGCATGCCTCTGCCCACAGATGCAAAGATAAGCCCTGATCATGTAACATAGCTCGTGCTGCTCCCACAATTGTTTTGGTCTTTCTTTCTGCAACCCCATTCTGTCATGGGTTATGAGGTGCAATATATTCTCTATGAATTCCTTCTTTAACACAAAAGTTCTTGAATTCATTAGAGATATACTCACCACCATTGTCACTCCTTAGAGCCTTCACCTTCTCCCCAGTATCTTTCTGTACCATTTCTTTGAACTCACAAAACTTGGAGAACGTCTGATCTTTCTTCTGTAGAAAGAATATCCAACACTTTCTAGAAAAATCATCAACAAAAATCACATAATACTTGTGCTTTGCTGTGGAAGCTATAGAGAATGGTCCACACACGTCTGAGTGAACTCTCTCAAGGATTTCCACTGCTCAGTTCTCCTTCTCATGAAAAGTGGCTTTAGTATACTTCCCCATGGTACATCCCTTGCATGTGTCTATCTGCGCAAGAGGACCCTTTGGAAGACCTATAAAAATATGTTGTATGATCCTCAAAACATTGTGGTGTAGATGACCCAATCTCCTGTGCCATAACTCACCTGTATCCCAGCTCATCACCTTCCCTGCTTTACTGCTCAATGCTAAGCAACCATCTACATCAAGTTTGTAGAGGTTCTTCACAATAACCCTAGTATTCTTTACCTGTCCTATGGCTTTGTTACAAAGGAATGCCTTTCCTTCACTAAAAATCACATCATATCCAAGATCCTTCAACAAGCGATTGAAACTAAATATTTTTCAAGCCTGGTACATGCATGCGATCTTTTAATATGAAAGGTTTACCTGAATATATCTAGAAATTAACTATACCAATCTCGGTAGCACTATACGTCCCGTCATCACCCATCTCGATGTGCATCTGAAGATACTTCTCCTCCAAGCTACTAAAGAGTTATTTGTTTCCCGTCATGTGGAAAGATGCTCCACTATCCAAGTACCACATAGATCCCATCACAATTGATGCCATGCATGTGATGAGAGATAAGTCCAACTCAAACTGTGAGGCCAAATATTCACCTGCTGTAGCTCCCATAACCTTCTAGTTTTCTTCTTCTTTTGTGGACAATTTGTGGCATAGTGTCCATGATCATGACAGTGAAACAATTTCACCTTTGACATGTCACGCTTCTTGCCTTCTTTGCCGGTCTTAGATTTGGAACGAGACTTCTTCCCCTTCCCCTTCTTTGCCTTACCGGCCAAGGAAAAATTTTCCTCTTCATCAGCCTTGGATGAGGATCCATTCATGATATTCCGCTGAAACACTTCTTGTACCAAATCTGAACATAGTCGCTCCCAATCTGGTAACTTATCCCTTGTTGAGATTCAACAAGATGATCATCTTATTGAAAATTAAGCACCTTGACTAAGTGGGGCTCGTAGGCTATTTTTAGGTGTATGTCTATTTATAGATATTTGATCTAAAAATAGGTGCATGTCGATTATTATTAACCCTTAATAATAATCCGACAATAAACATCAACTTATTCTCTTGGTGCACTTTATTTCAGTGAACAGATTTGGAAAATCAGTGGGTTGAAGGAATTATGCAATTCCTAGGGTTATTTGTGGCTCATGCATGAAGGAATCAGTTAGAATTGAAGTGGAAAAGTTATGACAGAGTTGGAAGAGTAGTTACAAGAGTTTTTATTTAGTTTAACTCAGTTAAGTGAGTTGAACTCAGTTGAAATAGTTGTCTAGTATAATTGAAAGATACACTAGTGAGAGTTAAGTGAATTAATCAGTAAATTAATTCACAACTAATAATTCACTAACAACTGAACATAAACAAAAATTAACTACAGTGCATGTCAGTTCCAGTGGAGACCTAGTGGAGAGATAGTTGGAAGGGTTAGATGGACTATCCGTTGTGACTATAGTGATGCATTCAATGCATCTGACACACATTGGAGTTGCCAATGAGGATTGCGCAGTCAAGGCAAGGCCAATTCGAATTCATTCAGGGGCCTTCTTCAGCAGGGATTGCGCAGTGGAGGCAGGCTGCCAGGAGGCAAGAAATTGGTGCATAGATATGCAAATTTCTGCATGACATTGTGTAATGAATCTACATTGTACTGAGAGCTTGATTTACTAAGATTTGTATGAGATTATTACATGATTCCATTGATATACATAATATATGATAGTTGGGGTTTTTAGCTTTAAGATTTCCCGGTAAACAACTGTGTTATGTGTGATTGAATTTATTCACATGTGTTTGCAATTGAGTTTTAAATTTTCGCAAGTTTAACAATGGAAGGATTCTGTATTTAGCAAGAAGATAAATATCGTTAGATCAGGAGAATCCGATTATTCATCAGTATTAATAAATTTCTACATGGTATCAGAGCAATATTGATCATTGGAGATTGCAATTGTGAATAAGTGCTAAGTTTTGTGCTGGTGGAAAATTCGAATTTGCTGCAGAAATTTCTTGGTGTGACAATTGAGTATTCATTGAAATGTCTTTCAATGGGTTGTGATTGGAGTATGCCCTTGAGGGTAACTCAAATTACATAGCCTAGAAGGATAGGATGGAGGTGGTGCTTGAAGTTAATGGTCTGAAGGAGTTCATTGATATCGAGGTTCCTAAGCCTGCTTCTAGCGATGTTGCAGGACTTGACGCATGGCAAAAAAAGGTAGCAAAGACAAGAAGAACTATGTTGGAAGGTGTGAAGAAACATATTGTGTCAAGCCTTCATGGGAAAGCCACTCCATTTGCAATGTGGAATTATTTTACATATCTTTTCCAAAGCAGCAACGATCAAAGGAAGTCGGCGCTGAAAGATAAGCTCAGAAAATTAAAAATGGAGAAGGGCGACAATATTCCAAAATATCTCATGAATTTTTTCCATTGTAGGGATGAACTGGGAAGTGTGGGGATTACTGTTAATGATGATGACTTGGTGAGCTTGGCTCTCCTTGGGATTCTGAAGCATTGGAGTAACTACGAAGACTTTGTCAATGGACGAGAGAAACTGCCGAGTTGGGAGCAACTTTGGTCAGATCTTGTGCAGGAGGAGATAAGGGGAAGTACGAGGGATGGCTCTTCATTGAAGAATGATGATGAAGAGAATTGCGACTTGTTTGCCGAAGCAAGGAAAGGAAAGGAGAAGAAATCCCATCCAAAATCCGAGGCTAAAGGCAAGAAGCTGGATTTGTCCAAAGTGAAGTGTTTTCACTGTCACGAACATGGGCATCTTGCCACTAACTGCCCACAAAAAAAGTAGAACAAGAAGGCTACTGGAGCTGCAGCCGGAGAGGCCTTAGCCTCGAAATTTGAACTTGATTTCTCTTTTATCGCATGCTTGGTTTCAAGCTCAATGGGATCGGCGTGGTATCTTGATAGTGGTGCGTCTTTCCATATGACGGGAGACAAGGGGTTGTTTAGTGACTTGGAGGAGAAGGATCTCCAAATGCATATAGAGATGGGCGACGATGGAAGATACAGTGCGATCGACATTGGAACCATTACCTTTGAGAGGGAGTCAGGTAAACCATTTCTGTTGAAATATGTTATGCATGTTCTAGGTCTGAAGAAGAACTTGGTCTCAGTCACAATGTTGGAAGACAAATGCTATGACGTTGTTTTCAGCAAGGGAAAAGATTTCCTGCGACATAAAACAACGGGTCAAACCAGGAGGATAGGGATTCGAGTTAAGAATCTCTACAAGCTGGAGGTAGATGGATGCGCTAAAATTATGGGCAAAGTAGAAGAAGTGGTGAGCCGAGATGAGGGTGAATTATGGCACAGGAGATTGGGCCATCTTCACCGTGGCGCCTTGAATATTTTGCAGCAGATTTCTACTGGAATTCCCAAGGGTAATATTGCAAAGTCAGATCAGTGCAAGGGATGTTCTATGGGTAAGTTTGTAAATACCACCTTTCATGAGAAGGAGAACCGTGCTTTAGTGATCCTGGAGAGAATTCACACAGACGTGTGTGGACCTTTCTCGGTTGCTTCAACAAAAAAACACATGTATTATGTTATATTTGTTGATGACTATTCTCGTAGATGCTGGATCTTCTTCATGCAGAAGAAGAGTGAAACATTCTCAAAGTTCTGCGAGTTTAAAGCATTGGTGGAGAATGAGTTGGGGAAGCAAGTGAAGGATCTACGGAGCGATAATGGTGGTGAATATATCTCAAACGAATTCAAAGACTTCTATAGAAAAGAAGGAATTCGAAGAGAACTCATAGTGCCTCATAACCCACAAAAGAATGGGGTTGCGGAGAGGAAGAATAGAACGATCGTGGGTACTGCACGAGCTATGCTGCATGACCAGGGCCTACCGATGCACTTGTGGGTAGAAGCATGCAACACTATGGTTTATGTGCAAAACCGTTGTCCTCATAGAGTACTTGGAACAAGTACACATGAAGAAGATTTTACTGGTAAGAAGCCTGGTATTTCTCATTTGAATATTTTTGGCTCATCTATTTACATTCATGTGATAAAGGACGCCAGGAAGAAGCTGGAGCCGACTGCAGAAGTTGGTATATTTTTTGTGTACACATAAACACCCCATAATTATCGTGTGTGTTTTCCAAACAATCAAATGACTGTGGTGCAACTAGATATAAAATTCAATGAGGTGAAAGCCATGAAGTTGTCGCTTGAGAGGGAGCTACACTTGCATGCAGAGGAGGAACTTATTGTTCCCAAAGATGAGCCTCTAGATGTGGATCCGCCACAGGAGGAGATTCATGGAGTGGAGGAGTCTACTCATGCAGAACCAAACATCGGAACATGCAGAAAGCGTAACACAGAAGCTGAGACATTGAAGCTTGATGCAGCACAGAATGTAGGAGTCCCTACATCACAACATAGAGAAAGACAGTCACCTGATCGATTTACTAGATACATGGCTCTTATGAGCAAGTGTGTCCTGACAAAGCCACCTTCTTTTGAAGAAGTAGCGCAGGAGCCCACATGGGTAGATGCCATGGTGGAGGAGTATGACTCCATTTTCAGAAACAATGTTTGGGAGATTGTTCCAAGGCCAGTGGGTAAATCAATGGTAGATTTGAAATGGATCTACAAGGTAAAGCAAGCTGCTGATCAGAGCGTTGAGAAGTATAAGGCAATATTTTTTGCCAGAGGCTTCTCATAGATCAAGGGGATTGATTATGAAGAAGCCTTTGCACCTGCTACACGGTATTCTTCCATAAGGACCATCCTTGCTCTCTAAGCGCAGATGGGTTGGCACATTCATCAGATGGATGTGAAGATTGTGTTCCTTAATGGGATCATTGAGGAAGAGGTGTACATTGAGCAACCTGAAGGATTTGAGATCTTCAATAGCGAGTCACATGTGTGCAGACTCAAAAGAGCGTTGTATGGGCTGAAGCAAGCACCACGTGCTTGGTACACATAGATCGACAGCTATTTCACTGGACTTGGCTTCACCAAGAGTGAGGTGGATGCAAACCTGTATCAAATTGTGTTGGAGGGTAAGATTTTAATCATTGTTCTTTATGTTGATGACTTAATAATAACGGGTGATGAGCAGTTGATACACTCATGCAAGGCAAATCTTGCAAAGGATTTCGAGATGAAGGATTTGGGCCTCCTTCATTATTTCGTTGGATTAAAAATATGGCAGCGAGAAGGTGAACTGTTTGTGTCTCAAGGAAAGTATGCTCGGGAGATACTTGGTAAGTTTCACATGGAGAAATGAAAGCCCATGGATACTCCTATTCTAGGAAATTTGAGGAAAGTGGATGCTACATCGGTAAAGGTAGTGGATGCCACTGTTTATTGACAGTTGGTGGGTTTGCTCATGTATTTAGTTAATACAAGACAAGACATATGCTATGCGGTGAACCAAATTTCACAAGTGATGGCTAAGCCTACCAAGATCTTTTGGAAGGCAAGAAATCATGTCCTGAGGTATCTCAAGGGCACATCTAAGTATGGCTTATGGTATAGACAGATGGATGAGATGAAGTTGCATGGCTTCACGGATGCAGATTGGGCAGGCAACCCAACAGACAGAAAGAGCACATCAGGAGCGGTTTTCAGTATTGGATCTACAACGGTTTCTTAGTACAACAGGAAACAAATATCTGTGGCACTCAGTTCAGTGGAAGCATAATACATGGTAGCAAGTCAAGCTGCATGTGAGGCTATCTGGATGAGGAAGATCTTGGTCAATTTGTTCGATTCACATTTAGATCCTACAGTGATACATTGTGATAATTAGAGTTGCATTAAACTCTCGATTAATCCTATGTTTCATGATATATCTAAACATGTTGATATTTGGTATCCTCATATCAGAGATTGTGTGCAGTGGAGGATCATGTTGCTTCAGTACATTCCTACGGAAGATCAGGATGCAGACATTTTGACGAAGGCGCTCAGCATGAGCAAATTAGAATACCATAGAGGCAGGGTCAGGGTGAAGGATAATCATTATCTTGTTGAGAGGGAGTGTTGAGATTCAATAAGATGATGAGCTTAGTGAAAAGTAAGCACCTTCACTAAGTGGGGCCCGCAGGATATTTTTAGGTGTATGTCTTTTTTTAGACATGGTGAGCATATTCTATAAGTTGTAGGATTCTATTTGTAGATGGTTGGTCAAATGTGAAAAATAGATGAAATTCTATTTTTATAATATTGGGCGAAGTCTATTTATAGATCGTTGATATAAAAATAGGTGCATGTCGATTATTATTAACCCTTAATAATAATACAACAATAAACATCAACTTATTCTCTTGGAGCACTTTATTTCAGTGAACATATTTGGAAAATCAGTGGGTTGAAGGAATTACACAATTCCTAGGGTTATTGGTGGCTCATGCATGAAGGACTCAGTTAGAACTGAAGTGGAAAAGTTTTGACAGAGTTGGAAGAGTAGTTACAAGAGTTGTTATTTAGTTTAACTTAGTTAAGTGAGTTAAACTCAGTTAAGCTAGTTGTATCTAGTCTAACTGAAAGATACACTAGTGAGAGTTAAGTGAATTAATTAGTAAATTAATTCACAACTAATAACTCACTAACAACTAAACGGAAACAACAATTAACTACAGTGCATGTCAGTTCCAGTGGAGAGATAGGTGAAAGGGTGAGATGGACTATCCGTTGTGACTATGGTGATGCATTCAATGCATCTGACACACATTGGAGTTGCAAATTAGGATTGCGTAGTCAAGGCAAGGCCAATTCGAATTCATTCAGGGGTCTTCTTCAGCAGGGCTTGCGCAGTGGAGGCATGCTATCAGGAGGCAAGAAATTGGTGCATAGATATGCAAATTTTTGCATGACAATGTGTCATGAATATACATTGTACTGAGAGCTTGATGTACTAAGCTTTGTATGAGATTATTACATGATTCCATTGATATACATAATATATGATAGTTTGGGTTTTGAGCTTTAAGCTTTCCCGGTAAACAACTGTGTTATGTGCGATTGAATTTATTCACATGTGTTTGCATTTGAGTTTTAAATTTCCGCAAGTTTAACAGTGGAAGGATTATGTATTTAGAAAGAAGATAAATATTGTTAGATCAGGAGAATCCGATAATATATCAGTATTAATAAATCTCTACATCCCTCCCATTCACAGATTCCTGGTAACTATGCCAGCTCTTGGGAAGGCCTAGAAGTGCTAGGTTCACTAAGTCATCATCAACTACAATAATTCCAACACTTCCAAGCTCATCTCGACATTGAGTGAACTTGGTCAAGTATTTCCAAATTGTGTTACCCTTCTCCATTTTGATTTTCCTGAGCTTTTCCTTGAGTGCCAATTTTTTGTGGTCACTGTTGCTTTGAAACAGATTTATCAAGGCCTTCCACATAGCATATGGATTTTCCTTGACATGGAGACTCAAGAAAATATGATCTCGAAATCCCTCTAATAATATCCTCCTCGCCTTTGATACCTTCTTTTTCCATGCATCAAGAAGTTGGTCATCTGCTGCTGCGGGCTTGGGAATACCATTATCTATGAATTCCTTCAACCCATTGTCCTCCAACACTGCCTCCATCCTGTCCTTCCATGCAATATAATTCGAACTACCCTTGAGTGTGTATTTGAGTCTCAAGCCATTGAAAGACATCTTGATCCGCTTCTAGCTCCAAAGAAAGTATCTGCAAATTTGAATATTGTTCAACAAAAAATCAATTTCTTCTCCACTATTATGATTCCTCGCACTCTGATACCATGTAGAAAATATCTAACACAACTCTAATACCATGTAGAAATTACACCAATGGATTCAATTTGATCATGCAATGTACTAAAACAAGATATTGAATCCTTCTACAATATTTACAAAATATAAATCATGATCGCTCAATCACATGCAAGTAAGAGAAATAATTAAATCAATCACACAACACAAGATTTTCTTGGGGAAAGAAACTGCTCAAAACCCCTCCATCTTTATTGTATAATCAACCAAGGAATCATGAAACAGTACAATGCATGTGTTCTCACCACAACCTCATACACTCTACCAATTGTCTCACACTGATCTAGGAAACATTGGACCAATGCATAGCCAATTTCCTGCCCACCTTCAACCTGCCTTTCTCACGCAATCCCTAGGCAAAATAATCCCTTTTAAATAGGAATTCCAACCTTCCTTGACTGTGCAATCCATCATGGGATTCCCGTGGCTTTATAACTGCACCTGGGTAGTTTTCTAATAATATAATTGATAGTTTACTTTCATTTAACCTTTGTCTCAATTGGGTCATCATCAGAATTGAAATGCATGCAAATATTAATAGTGAATCATTAGTTTCTTGGTAGATCACTACTTGTGAATTAAATATATTTTAATTCACTTGATCTTCCACTAGCTCACCAATCATTTAGAACTAGTTAAACTGATTTTAGCTCAATTAATTTGAGTTAATTGATTTCACTCACACCGCACTAGTGCTACAACTGCACCTGGACCCTGTAAATAACAAAATCACTCTACATGCCTATCCTTTGACCCTCAACTCAAAATTATTAAGCTAACTAAGTCTGTCACACTTAGTTAACTATTACAAGTTGTTATGAGATAAGATTAAAATTTATTTTCCAATTTATTTAAAAATTGGTCGCCCACATTAGCACTAATGTGTCACTGAATTCCTCACTCATGTGTGACTGGAATCCCACACTAGTATGTGATGCATTTTCTTGTTGAATTTCAACAACTAGAGTCAAGGAGAGAAAATGAAAATATTTCCATTAAAATATATGTTAATACTCGAAAATCAAGATGAAAACATTGATCTTCTATATGGCCTACTCGATGACAATGTTTCCAAACCAAGAAAATGGAAGTTATGAGTTTCTATTGAAATTTCCTCCATTTAGAATGAAATTCAACTCAATGTTAAGAAGATAAACTAAGTCACCAAAAAAACTATTTGCAAACTACAATTATTATTGATATTGGGTTTGAATTAACCGTGAGATGCCCACTTGAATAGGCTTTGTTGACAAGCGGAGTTTTTAAGATACTCTGCCAACACCCTCCAATATCACTAGGCTGGTGAGATAGTTAGACTAGGCTTGGGTTTTATGCCACAAGTTATACTGCGACTATTCGCAAAATATTTTTACAAATGTCAAAAGACAAGGAAAATTATATGTTAGTTTTGTACAATGAGATTTAAGAAAATCAATTACAAAATTACATTATATAGAAAAGAAAACTAGAAGAACAATAATATATGCCAATGTGTATTATCTAACATAATTAAAACGAATTGCAAAAAACTAATAAACCACTTTACAGAAAGGATTCTCGAAAATCACGCCCTATCAACCAAAAGAAGGTATAAGCACATATTTAGGATCTATTATAAAAATTAATAATAATTTTCTGTCTAATATATCGGAAAATATGCCTTATAAAATCATAAAATACACAACAAAATAATTGGATACATCATGCTAAAGATATCAACTACCATGAATGTTGATTTTATTGAGAAAACTGTAAATACAACTTGTTTTTTGGGCCGATTTTTGCGAAAATCAAGATAAAAAATCACTTAAAATGTCTATGGTGTAGTAAGACTCATAGAATAGACACCAAAATGTCAAACAATAAATTAAAATATAGTACCAGACAACATGGGCTCTCTTTGATAATACTAGACAATAATGTTTGTATAGCAATTATACCAATTATCACTGATATAAAGAGATACTAGACGTTCTAACAACAATAATTAATGAAATAAATAATAACAACCTTAATAAAAAGACCAAAAAATAGGTGAGCTCACTTTACTCCTTTTCACTCCTGGAAGGATTTATGTAACCACAAAAACATGTAAGCTCTATACTTTTTGAAAGAATAAATCAGAGGAAGAAATGACAACTTCCAAATTTTATGCATACCTCTCCTCACTAGTTTTTTTCTCTTCCTTCTTTTCCTTCAAACTAATTTTATACCTCCATTAGGTAGTTCGAGGGAAAAACTATTTTCTAAACTAATAACATATTAAGAAAAATATGTTTTCTTTTTATCAAGGGAAAACATATTAGGAAGGATTTATATTAATCTAATTTTATAAAGTAGGTAAGGTCCTCGACTATGTCCATGAAGAATTCACATCAACTTGGTAACTACATAATTTAAATATGAGATTATCACTAACACCACCATCATAATAATCATGTGCATAAGGTGAGCCATAAACCATAATCATATAAAAAACGACTCATATAAAACCATATTGTGTCTCCCACATGATATCATCTTCAAAAGAATATGTACCATAATCAGTATAAAGTGTTTCCCCAAAATGTGCTAATGCCAAAGTCTGAAAAAATATAAGTGGAGTAAATTAAAAAATAACCATGTCAACATAGAAAAATTCAAAATAACTAAGGGTCTCTACTGTTACACAGTATTCTGGCACCGTCACTGCAATCCCCATCCCGAACATTGGAGGACCATTTTAGTGACTTTTGTGTACTGTCATACATTTCCATGAGTATCATTGCATCCTTTGGCATGTCAAGAACATCTTCTCTGTTGCTCATTCCTCAAGCATACCTTAAAAAGCATGTGATTTTGGGTTGGCGCTGGTAGGCTGTTATGGCCTCACGCCCATGGAGAAATTAAGACTGAGCCCTGTTCCCTTTGGCGCTTTGTCTCAGAAGGGCACCTGCGCCGAGCTGTTTTTGGAATTAAAAAAAAATAGAAACGAAGTTTCCATGCTTAACAACTTCGTGAGCGGAGTCATCATGGTTTGTTCGATTGAATAACATTGTGTTTCTCCCTTTGGCTCATTTTTTCCTACAATTGTGCAACTCCCCAAAGGGATAGACCTCTCCTCCACCTCATGTGGGATCCCAAACCACCTCCTCCTCTCCTATAAATTCTTCCTTCTCACATTGATTCGGCTAGCTGAACAATCGTTACTATAGCTGGTGCATAGAAGAAGGCAGAGAAGAATCCATTGTTGAGAGAGAGTTTAGGCCCATTGCCTCATCGAGTACAATCCTTAACGAATTCTTGAGATGCGCCCGAATGAACCCGTTGAAGGAGATCCGCAACGTTAAGGCATAAGGTTGTAAACATATTTTTCTCTATCAATAATAAATGACTGGTTTCTGGTTCCAACTTTGTTTCCATGTATATGAAAAGTGTTTAGCTCTCCTTGACTAGCTGAATAGCCATAGATGAATGTATATGCTTGTATGTTGTTATCACTTGTTTGATCCCTGTGCAGACATGTGAACATCGTCAACAACATGGAATGTAAGGCGTGAAGACAAGGATCAAAGGATCGCTACCGCATGCCACGACAAAGGCATTGGACCGAGGTAGGATATCTGTTCTGGTTTACATTTCATTTATAAGCTAGGAATTCAAGAGTCCAGCATGTTCCCTTATTTCTAGACCCACCCTAGGGCTAGAGGGATCACCTCTGTCCACAAAGGGGATTTTCCTGCTCAACAAGTTGGCGACCATACTGGGGATCATTGTGTCTGTTGTCTCTCATTGATTTGTTTAGAGTTTTTCTTGTCTGTACGAATTTGGTCATATTGCCGATTTTCTGCTTTGTTTTTCTTTTCTGAATGTTTCAAGCCCTCATACCTATTCTCAGAGTGTTAATCTTGGATTTGCCTCAGCTGCTTTTTCTCCTTTCCTTGGTTTTCTAGCTCGGATCCGTTGTTTCCTTAACATTCGCACTGATTGGCGCGAGTATCCTATTTTACAGGTGTGATTTCCCCTGTTCAGCACGGATTACAACTAAAAAGACACGCCGAATCCTCATTAGGGGAATTTTGAGGTCTAAAATGAGCCTTCTAAGGAAATAATAAAATAATAGCTAAACCAATAAAATAATATTTATGAATTTTCAATTCAATTTTTGCACCACAATCCATGTAACCATAGTTAAATTCAATTCAAAATTTGTATCAAAATAAAATGAATAAAAAAATTGCATTGGTGTGACTATAAATAAGAATGAGTTTTTCAAGAAAAAGTCATTATCATTGAACAACTAATGCATTTGTCCTTTGTAATTAAATAAATTAAAATAGAGTATAAATATAAATTTTTAAATTATTAACTATATTATATACTATTAATTAAAATTTATATTATTTAAATTGTATAATAACATGTAATTAATATACTATATAAAAATAATATAATATAATAAATGTATATGGATATGCATTGTTTCTTTCAAGAAATATGAAATGCAATAATATATCTTTATTCAAAAAACGTGAAATGACTTTTATTGTGAGTACTTTACTTTGAATTTAAAATTACTTAGAGAACTACCATGGTTAACCATGAGTTTCTATCCACTATTGAAAATGTGACAAGTAAGTACCTTTAACTCAATCAATGCCACCTCAACCGTTAGGGATGATGTCATCTCCTAAAATGTGATTAGTTCTCATAAAGTGAATTTTGATTGTACATTTTCCTTAGGAGGCCCATTTTAGACCTAAAAATTCCCCTAATATCTGTAGGTTTGGATTTGGGCTTCTTCCCTGAGATTTACAGTGCATCCTACCCTCTGGATTGGTTTTTCCCTCCTGGATTAGTCCACTTGGATTGTTTTTTAATTCCCTATCTTATTCTCTTCAGTTGATTGTCTCTCACATGATCTGTGTGGCCTTTCATCCTAGGGTTTCTAGGTGTCTTCGATTGCTTATTCGGCCGCATGTTCACTGAGCTTCTGAGTTGTGTATGAGTCAGTCTAGTCTCTTATATTTTCAGATTTTTGACTGATTGTTTGATCTCTTCTTTAGATTATGTGTTGTTGGGTTTTTGAACTGTCATCTTGATGTCCGTTTGACCTTCCATCTATCACCCTGAGCACAAATTACATTGCTCACTAAGTCGATTTGAAAGTCCTCTTTCTGCATAAAGGAATGCATGTCTGTTTTGAGTGTGTTTTACATTCGTGTTGGATTGGTCTCTTCATTTTTGATCATTTCATTCGAGTTTCTCAAAAATAGTATTCATTTTTTCCTTTTAGTGTAATATTGCATTATTGTTTCTCATTCATATAAAAGAACAAATTTGCATTCTTTCTCTCTATTTGAAAATGGAAAGTAGTATTTTGCATTAGTAGCTTTCTCATTAAAAAGTGAACAACAAGAGAAAATCCTTTCATTTTCTTCTTTGGTTGTGTTAGGAGCATTAGGAAAAGTTCTTCTTGCATTTTATTGCTTATTGCTTCGTTGTGAACTTCTATCCCTCTTTTAGATAGCTGTTCATCGAATTGGAACGATATTATTTCTCATATAGTTGTGCATTAGAGATTTGAGATTACATTCGGTAAGGCCTTGAAACTGGAACATAATTTCAAGATAAACTTTAAAATGAACTCAATCAATCTAAGGAAGCATTGAAACTTAACTCTCATATTTAGAGGTCTAGGCTAGTGACGTGTTCCGGCGTTGTTAAACCTAGTAGCTGTCGTTCTTCATCTGGAATTAGACAATGCTAACATAGACTTGTGCTGCCCGTACCGTCAAGTATATAAAGAGAGACCCTCATAGGTTGCAATCCTTTATCCATAGGAAGCCGAGCCTGCCACCCTGTAACTGTGATACACCAAACACAACATTTAGGGAGACCTCCTACATGTATGTTAAGTCCTTGGTCATTTCTTTTTCATTTGATCACCAAGGTGTATATTGCAGTTCACGGGAGTTTGGTACACCCTCTTGCTTAGATTTCCTCAGTAGTCATTTTTATCTTTCCGTGACTCTCTAAAATTTGAAAATATCATTGAGCACTTGTCCTGTTAAGCTCGTCCAACCTGAAAGTGACTAGAGTCATATTTTTCCCTTTTATCGACTCTAAAAATATGAAAAGGTAGAGTTTTGTTTCAGTGTCATAAAATTAATTACCTATGATCACATGCCCGTTAAATTTATTTTCTTGGCTTGTTCATAAGTAATTCCATAGTGATTGGTCTTGAAGCCTCGAATTTCTCATCTCTTTTCTCTCCTGTTTTTGAGACAAAGTTACGGTGGTGGGGCTACTTGTTTTGTCATCCCCTTTATTACCTCGTAGTGAAGAACCTTCTCCCAAAGTTTCTTTAGAGACATCTCAGTCTGCTAGGACTTTAGGTTAATGGAGTTCTATTATTCTGAGTGTTCAAACTCTTGCCACTCGATCTCCTCCTAAGGAACCATTTGATATCAATTGGCAACCTCTGGATGTTTGGGCCTCGTTTAGGGAAGAAGATCCTCCTTTACCCTCGAAACTGCTTGCCTCACCATTAACACGTGCTTTACTTGCCAATCCTCGTCACCTTTTCACTGACAGCATGTCTTCATCTGACATGGATGCCATGAGTCCTATTAGTAGTGAAGAGACTTATGTTTCTACGAGAGAATATCAGTTCCCTCCAGAGAATTTTCCTTATGTCTCGGGTCAAACTTCCTCACAACCTTTATCTCTCCTGACTAGTTATCATTTTTTGAGTCAGATCATTTCTAGTGTTGCATCTTTGTATTAGAATCCAATATGGTTAGGTACGTTAGCTCCTTCAGAGGGGTCGTTTCTATCAGGTCCATCCCCTTCTACTCCTATCACGTTGACGGTTGTTACATCTGTCCCAACCCAACCCACCGTTTGTGTGGCTTCATCCACACCTTCTGTTAGTGTGATTTCATCATTGCCGCCATCTTCTGTTATTCATGGGATGCTTCCTATTGATTCTGCAATACCTGTTGGACTCGCCGTGAGTGGATCACAACCTCATGTCTCAGGAGTCCATCAACCTACTGGTAGTACACCTGTCTCCTTTAATCCGATTCCTGGAGGTTTTATGTACGATCAATATATGATGGCCATTCAGCAACAAAATTACTTCCCCCAGGGTTTTGAGTAGGTTCAAGCTCCCATTTATTGACCACACTACTATGATGAGCATGGAACTCACGTCTATTACCATGGGCTTGTTCCACAGGGTCCATTGTACATTAAAACACCCCAAATGCCGGTTTACCCCAACCATTTTACATACCTACAGGGACAACCCTATGGTCCACAAGGACAACCCTTTCAGGGAAAACCTTCAGTCCAACAGGGACAACCCTATGGTCCTACTGGTCAACCTCATGTTCAACAGGGAGCATCTTATGTTCCCCAGTGGCAAACCTATCCATCTCAGGGACAACCTTTTGTGCAATAGAACCAACCTTATGTTTAGCAAGGCCCAAATTTTGTACAACAAGGTAAACCCTCTACTGATCAGCTAGGCCAACCTAGTCCTTATGGGAAACCTGGCTCATCTCAACCCTCAGGCCACCCTGTGCCTCAGGGATAGCCCAGTGGCTCTTAGCATCCAGGCCAACCTGTACCCCAGGGACAACCTGCACCCCAGGGAAAACCTATTCAACCGCAGTATCCAGGTCAACCTGCACCCAAGGGCAGCCTATGCAACCTCAGGGCTCACCTTTTATTCCTCAAGGAAAATCTTCAATGGTACAAGGTGCGCCCCAAGACACTGCTAACATTTTGAAACAAAATCCATATTTTTCTTAGACAGGACCTTAGTGGTTCGCTCAGAATCAATATCCTGGTCCTCAACCGGTGTATGGGAAGAATTATCAGAACTATAACCCCTATGGAAAAAATCCTCTGGGATGGAACATATGGGGTCAGAACTTCTCCCAACCTGGTTGGAATCCAAATACTGGTCTCTATCAAAGGCCTGTCGCATGCCTTTCAATCCACAATTTCCCTTTCTTGCTACACTGGAACTACCCGATGTGTCAAAGTTGACAAATGATCCTATCCTTCATAATCCATATTGGCCCTAGTTCCTACCAAAATCCATGGAGATTGTCCCAAATTTGACGGCAAGTCTGAAGAATACCCTCAATCACACGTTATGACATACCATATTTGGTGCTCCTCTAACTCTTGGGTTGACGATTCAATTTGACTACGTCTTTTTAAAAGGATGTAGAAATTATATAACTTATGTGTTATATGTCCAAGATTCGCCCGATCTCACACTATTTTAACTTCATGCAAAATACAGAATCTATTCCACCATTGATCATTTGTGGAAATTAAATCAAGATTGCAATGCACACATGAAATAACAAAAATTAACACACATTAACACAATTGTTTAACGGGAAAGCCTGAAGCTGAAAACCCCAAATATTTGTATATAATATATGTCATAGAGATCATGTAACAATCCTCATACAAATTTGATCATATCAATCTCTCAGTACAATACAATCGCTACACACTAATCAGGCCCGATCTTTGCCACCTACTAGCCTGCCTCTACTGCGCAATCCCTGCTGAAGAATGGCTCTGAATGAACTTGAATTGCTCCAGCCTTGCTCACGAAATCCTCATGGGCATCTCCACTAAGTGTTGGATGCAATCAATGCATCACTATAGTCACAAATGATAGTCTATCTTGTCCTTTCACCTATCTCTCCACTGGTCTCCACTGAAACTACCATGCACTGTAGTTAACTGATGTATTATTAAATTGATTAATGAGTTACTATTTAGTGAATTAATTTACTAATTAATTCAAACCACTCTCACTAGTGTATCAATCAGTTAGACTAGATACAACTAGCTCAACTGAGTCTAACTGAGTTAAACTGAATACAACTCCACCAACTACTTCTCCAACTCCACCAAACTATGTCACATGAGTTCTAACTAAAGTCCTCCATGCAATAGCTCTAGTAAATCCTCAAGAATAGCGTAATTCCTTCTGTTAGCTTTTGTGCCACATATGTGCACTTAACTGAAGTGCTCCAAGAGAATAAGATAATGTTTAGAGTCCAAATATTATTAAGAGCTAATAATATTCAACATATATATTTTTAGACTGGAAGTCTAAAAATAGACTCCGCCCAATATGTCTAAAAATAGAATTCCATCTATTTTTCCAACTTGACCAACCATCCACAAATAACATCTTGCAACTTATAGAATATGATCGACATGTCTAAAAATAGACATAGTCTAAAAATAGACTTTGCGCCAAAAATAGCTTGCGGGCCCACTTAGTGAAGGTGAATCTTTTCATTAAGCTTATCATCTTGTTGAATCTCAATACTCCCTCTCAACAAGATAGGGATTATCTGCCACCCCGACCCTATCTCTATGGTATTCGAATTTGCTCCTGGTGAGCGCCTTCGTCAGAATATCCGCATCCTGATCTTCCGTAGGAATGTAAGAAAGCAACAAGATTCTCTGCTGCACACAATCTCTGATATGATGGTACCAGATTTCAATATTTTTAGATCTATCATGAAATACTGGATTAACCGAGAGTTTAATGAGAACCGAACAAACCGACCAGGATCTTCCTCATCTATATAGCCTCACATGCAGCCAAACTTGCTGCCATGTACTCGGCCTATGCTGAACTGAGTGCCACAGATATTTGTTTCCTACTGTACCAAGAAACTGCTGTAGATCCGATACTGAAAGTCCCTCCAGATGTGCTCTTTCTGTCCGTTGGGCTTCCTAGCCAATCTGCATATGTGAAGCCATTCAACTTCACCTCATTCGACTGTCTATACCACAATCCATACCCAGATGTGCCCCTGAGATACCTCAGGACATGCTTGCCTCCCTTCCAAAGGAGCTTGGTAGGCTTCACCATCGCTTGTGAAAGCTGGTTCACAGCATATCATATGTCCGGTCGTGTATTGACTAAATACATGAGCAAACCAACCAATTGTCGATAAATAGTGGCATCCACTACCTCTGCCGATGTAGCATCCTCCTTTCTCCAACCACCAGGAAGAGGAGTGTCAATAGGCTTGCAGCCTTGCATGTGAAAATTATCCATATCTCCCGGGCATACTTGCCTTGAGACACAAATAGTTCACCTTTCCGATGCCAAATTTCCAATCCCAGGAAATAATGAAGGAGGCCCAAGTCCGTCATATCAAACTCCTTTGCAAGATCTGCCTTGCATGAGTGTATCAATAGTTCATCACCCGTTAGTATTAAATCTTCTACATAAAGTACAATGATCAAAAGCTTACCCTCCACCACAATCTGGTATAGGTTTGGATCTGCCTCACTCTTGGTGAAACTAAGTGAGGTGAAATAACTGTCTATTCGTGTGTACCAAGCACAAGGTGCTTGTTTCAGCCCATACAATTCTCTTTTCAGCCTGCACACATGCGACTCGCTACTGAAGATTTCGAATCCTTCAGGCTTCTTAATGTACACCTCCTCCTTAATTATTTCGTTGAGGAACACAATCTTCACATCCATCTGATGAATGTGCCAACCCATCTGCGCTGAGAGAGAAAGGATGGTCCGTATGGAAGAATACCTTGCGACAGGTGCAAAGGTTTCTTCATAGTCAATCCCCTCAATCTGTGAGAAGCCCCAGGAAACAAATATTTCCTTATACTTCTCGACGCTCCCATCAACAGCTTGCTTCACTCTGTAGATCCATCTCGAACCTACCACTGATTTCCCTTCCGGCCTTGGGACAATCTCCCATGCACTGTTTTTGACAATCGAATCATACTCTTCCACCATGGCATCTACCCATGCGGGATCCTCCACGGCTTCCTCGAAAGAGGATGGCTCTGTCACGATACACTTTCTCATCAGAGCCATGTATCCAGTAAATCGGTTAGGTGACTATCTCTGTCTGCGCTATGATGTAGGAACTCCTACATTCTGCATTGCATCAAGATTCAGTCGCTCAGCTTCTATAGTGCGTTTCCGCCCTCTGATGTTTGGCGCTGCATGAGTGGTTTCTTCCACTCCATGAACCTCCTCTTGTGGCTAATCCACATCTTGAGGCTCATATTTAGGAACAAGTAGCTCCTCCTCTGCATGCAAGTGTTGCTCCCTCTCAAGCGAAAAATTCATGGCTTTCTCCTCATGAAATTTGATATCCTGTCGCACGAAAGTCATCCGACTATTTGGCAAATACACACGATAATTTTGGGGTGTTTCTGTGTACCCCAAAAATATCCCAACCTCTGCGGTTGGCTCCAGCTTCTTCCTGGCATCCTTCATCACATGAATGTAAATAGGTGAGCCAAAAATCTTCAAATGATTAATATCAGGCTTCTTACCAGAAAACGCCTCTTCGAGTGTACTCGTGCCAAGTACTCTATGAGGAGGCCCTGATCATGCAACATCGCCCATGCATCACCCACGATTGTTCTGTTATTCCTCTTCACGACCCCATTCTGCTGTGGGTTATGAGGCGCTATGAGTTCTCTTCGAATTCCTTATTTGCTACATAAGTCTCTGAATTTTATAGAGATGTATTCACCACCATTAGCGCTCCTTAGAGCTTTCACCTGCTTCCCCGAATATTTATCAACCAGTGCCTTGAACTCACAGAACTTTGAGTATGTCTCGCTCTTCTTCTGCGTGAATAAGATCCAGCACTTATGAGAAAAGTCATCAACAAATATCACATAATACATGTGCTTTGATGTTGAAGCAACTGAGAAAGGTCCACACACGCCTTTGTGAATTTTCTCAAGGATCGTCGAGGCGTGACTATCCTTCTCATGAAAAGTGGTCTTCACAAATTTTTCCAAAGTACATCCCTTGCAGTGATCTGACTGTGCAAGTGTACCTTTGGGAAGCCCGGTAGAAATTTGCTGCAAAATTTTCAAAGCGCCATGGTGAAGATGGCCCAATCTCATGTGCCACAATTCGCCCTCATCTCGGCTCACCACTCCTTCTACTTTTCCTGCCATTGCTGCGCAGCCATCTACTTGCAATTGATAAAGATTCTTAACTCGAATCCCTATCCTCCTAGTTTGACCAGTTGTTTTATGCCGAAGGAAAGCTTTTCCCTCATTGAAAACAACATCATAAACCTTGTCTTCCAACATCGCCACGGAGATCAGATTCTTCTTCAATCCTGGAACATGCATGAAATCCTTCAAGATGAAAGGTTTAACAGACTCCCTCTCAAAGGAAATGGTCCTGATACCAGTTGCATTGTATCTACCATCGTCGCCCATCTCGATGTGCACTCCAAGATCCTTTTCCTCCAGATCACTAAACAAATCTTTGTCTCCGGTCATATGGAAAGACGCACCACTGTTAAGAAACCACACCGATCCCATCACACTTGAAACAAAGCATGCGATCAAAGAAAAATCTAGCTCAAAATGCGAGGTTAAGGCCTCTCCAGCTGTAGATCTAGCAGCCTACTTATTCTTCTTCTTCTGTGGACAGTTAGTGGCGAAATGCCCGTGATGGTGACAATAAAAACACTTCACTTTGGACAAATCCTGCTTATTGCCTTTAGCACCGGATTGAGAATGATTTTTCGTCCCCTTCCCTTTCCTTGCTTTGTTAGCCAAAGCGCAATTTTCTTCATCTTCATTCCTCGATGAAGATCCATCCCTGGTACCCTGCCTTATCTCCTCCTCCACAAGATCCGACCAAAGTCGCTCCCATCCTGGCAGTTTCTCTCGTCCATTGACAGAGTCTTCGTCGCTATGCCAACTCTTTGGAAGCCCAAGGAGAGCCAAGCTCACCAAGTCTTCTTCATCAACAGTAACCCCCACACTTCCTAGCTCATCCTTGCAGTGGAAAAACTTCGTGAGGTATTTTGGTATACTGTTTCCTTTCTCCATTTTTATTTTTCCGAGCTTGTCTTTAAGTGCCAACATCCTCTGGTCACTTCTTCTTTGGAAAAAATCTGTTAAAGCCTTCCACATTAAGAATGGAGTGGCTTTACCATGAAGGCTGGACACAATGTGGTCCTTCACACCTTCCAACAGAATCCTTCGACACTTTTCTACCTTCTTTTGCCTTGCGTCAAGTGCGGCTGCATTCCTAGAAGCAGGTTTCGGAATATCAACATCTATGAACTCCTTCAACCCATTATCATCCAGCACCGCCTCCATCCTGTCTTTCCATGCAATATAATTTGAGTTCCCATCAAGGGAATACTCCAATCACAATCCGTTGAAATACATTTCAATGAATGCTCAACTTCGACACCAAGAAAACACTGCAGCAAATTCGAATTCCACGAGCACAAAACTCAACCACTTCAATAATTGCAATCTCCTATGATCAATACTACTCTGATACCATGTAGAAATTATATAGATTATATGTTATATGTCCAATATTCTCTTGATCTCACACTATTTTAACTTCATGCAAAATACAAAATCTATTCCACCATTGATCATTTGCGGAAATGAAATCAAGATTGCAATGCACACATGAAACAATAAAAATTCACACACATTAACACAGTTGTGTAACGGGAAAGATTGAAGATGAAACCCCAACTATCTGTATACAATATATGTCATAGAGATCATGTAACAATCCTCATACAAATCTGATCATATCAAGCTCTCTATACAATACAATCGCTACACACTAATCAGGCCCGATCTTGCAAATCCATGCACCGATATTTGCCACCTGCTAGCCTGCCTCTACTGCGCAATCCCTGCTGACGAATGGCTTTGAATGAACTCAAATTTCTCCAACCTTGCTTAGGCAATCCTCATTTACATCTCCATTGAGTGTTGGATGCAATCAATGCATCACTATAGTCACAACTAATAGTCTATCTTGCCCTTTCACCTATCTCTCCACTAGTCTCCACTGAAACTGCCATGCACTGTAGTTAACTGATGTATTATTTAGTTGATTAATGAGTTATTATTTAGTGAATTAATTTAATACTTAATTCACACCACTCTCACTAGTGTATCAATCAGTTAGACTGGATACAACTAGCTCAAATGAGTCTAACTGAGTTAAACTGAATACAACTCCACCAACTACTTCTCCAACTCCACCAAACTCTGTCACATGAGTTCTAACTGAAGTCCTCCATGCAATAGCTCCAGTAAACGCTCAGAAATAGCGTAATTCCTTCTGTCAGCTACTGTGCCACATCTGTGCACTTAACTAAAGTGCTCCAAGAGAATAAGATAATGTTTAGAGTCCAAATATTATTAAGAGCTAAAAATATTCGACATATCTATTTTTAGACTAGCAGTCTAAAAATAGACTTCGCCCAATATGTCTAAAAATAGAAGTCCATATATTTTTCCAACTTGACCAACCATCCAAAAATAGCATCCTGCAACTCATAGAATATGATCAACATGTCTAAAAATAGACATAGTCTAAAAATAGACTTTGCACCAAAAATAGCCTGCGGATCCACTTAGTGAAGGCGATTCTTTTCACTAAGCTCATCATATTGTTGAATCTCAACAAAGGACTCTCACTGGTGCTGCTGCAAAGCGATACATTGAACTCTCCCGTGACGTCTTTCAATATTTCAACTCTCTTGCCATGGAATTTCTCACACACTTTCAGTTACCAGTTTTTTATGAAACTGGGACGCACCTCCTAACATCCTCGAAACATGATCAGGCTACTCATATCTCCAATCATATTCATTAATGGAGACGGTGTCGTTGTCTGATCAAGTTTGAGATTCCTAATCAACTTCTGAATGATTGGTTCACTACCTCTTTTATCAGTCCAATTTCTAAGGACATCAATATGGGGGCATGTGTTACTAAGGAACAAGCCATCGCTCATGCCTAGTACCTCGATCTTGTGTACTCTCAATCAGTCATGTTGTATGAACTCTTGCTTGATGCTCCGTGACATGGAACTACCAAAGCACTAGTGATTCCATTTATTGACAATATCATTGGTTATGTGTCTCAAACTTCTCATAAGTCTTCTTCGAATCTTGCGAAGCAAAAATCTACTTCTTCCACTGATACTGCTTCTCACCCACCTCCGAATCCTGGTAATACCGCAAATGTGAATGCTGTCCAGTCCACTCTAGAAAATAAAGCTTCCAAAGGTAAGAAAAAGGGTAAAGGTAAGGCCAAAGGCGATGCCCCGAAATAGGATTCTATGAAACCTAAAGGTGATGCCCCTTGTCTGATTTGTGATGATGAGCATTACACCAAGGACTGTTCATGAAGGGTCGAGGTGAGTAGACTGCTCAAAGGCACTCAAGGCACTCTGATTGTTCTTAAATAACCATTCCCATCACAAGAAACTTAGATGGTGGAGAAACCTCAGCCCTACACCCCTTTTGGCTCTCAGGTTTTCATGATGAATGGTGTTGCACCCAACTTTATTGCTATGAGATCGAAATATTATACCGAATTGCATCAAGAAGTAGGGAAAGAGATCATAGATGGTCCTCCTCCCTCACCTGCTTCTGGCACTCTTCATATTTAAAGGCTCAGTCCTGAGCCCGTTGTACGACCACTTTCTAAAGGTGTAATCTGTAAGTCTTCCTATAACCCCAATTCCCATGCCGCTCAGCATTATAGTATTGTTGAGGATCTGGCTTAGGCACCATCTATTATGTATGCCTTGGAAGTACTTCATAGATTTCCGTCACAATGGAAGGCTTTGCTATTTTCTATTGGAGGGGTTGACCCCGCCGATTCTAGCCTTATCACTTTCAATTTGGAAAATTTCGTACCATGTATCCCTCACCAACTTGCACTGATTATCCAAGTTGGGATTAATGGAAATAATATCCACTGAGTGGTCGTGGATGAGGGTGCATCTGCTTGCATCATGTATTCTGCATGTTGGAAATCCATTTGTTCTCTAGCCCTCAATCAGTCTCCAAATGATTTAGAATCTTTTTACGGAAGGGAATCTTTCCCTCTTGGTGTTCTCGCTAGATTTCCTATCATACATTGGAAGGAAAAACGGTTAATGTTGAGGTTGAATTTTTTGACACCAAACTCAATTATAATCTTCTCCTCAGTCGCAGTTTGACTCAAGCCATGATATGCGTCCCGTCCACTCTCTTTCGTGTTCTTCACTTCCTGCACGAAGGAAAGATCATCACCGTCGATCAATTGCCCTTTTTCACTTCCACGTCCTTCGAGAGCAACGTTCCATATGTAGATCGTATTCCTACACCTTATGAAAGCATAGGGCTGATAATTTTCAAATATATTGCCCTTATGGGTCTTTTTTCTCTTCCTCTGCTCAACACTGATTAGATTAACATCATCTCCACGTCTTCTGATCCGTGGATCATCACTTTGCCCGAGCAGGTTGATTCATTTGGTGATGCGATGTTGTTAAGCCCAATAGAAATTTCTTATTGTGAAGTTATCTGGGCTTCGGCTCCACCTCACTCTAATCATACTCCTTTGAGTGTGTCTCTTGACATGTATTCTCAACCCCCTTGGCTCGGCGCTTCAGACTCTCCTGACCCTTTGAATGAGACATTTCCCACTGATGAGGCCATTGTGGAAACCATGTCTCTCGAGGATCCTCCCTGGGACGATAGTCATCACTGTTCCTCCTTTATGCCTGGCCTTGGGGCCATGTATACTTTTCTTGAAAAATTCGCTTCCCAATCTCCTTCCATCTGCTTCAGACGCCCATCTTGACACATGAAGTTTTGCAGAAGGTCACATGGGAAACATTATGCAAACAATGCCTATTGAAATCTCCGTTAAACTGGGGGTTGTCGAGAACATCCACATTGGGGTGACCTATTCTCCTGATGAGATCAAAGTCTATACTAGTCTCTTCCAAGATTTTTGAGACGTTTTCTCTTGGTCCTATAAAGAAATTCCCAACATAGATCCGAGTATATTTGTGCACGAGATCCCTACTTATCCTGACGTGAAGCTTGTTTGCCAAAGTCTTCATCTTGTGCACCCTAGAAAAGCAACCGCCATCAAGGGATAAATTGAAAAAATTCTCAAAGCTGACTTGATTTATCTGATCCCCTTAATAGAATAGGTTTCTAACATAATTCATATGGATAAAAAGATGGTTACTATTCGAGTCTCTGTGGATTACCGCGACATCAACCGCGCTTGTCCTAAGGATAAATACCCCACTCCTCTCATTGACCAGACGATTATGCTGGGAGTGAGATATTTTCCCTTATGGACGAGTTTTCGGCTTACAACTAGATCATCATTCTTCTAGCCAATCAACACAAGATCACCTTCATCTATCCATGGGGCACTTTCGCATATAAAAAGCTCCCTTTTGGCCTTAAGAATGCTGGTGCTACTTTCCAATGAGAAATGTCATACGCTTTCCACGATATTAAGCGCATTATTCAACCTTACCTGGATGACCTTCCGACTCATTCTGATAAGCATAAGGACCACCCAGATCACCTCCGTAAAATATTTCTTCACTATAGACGCTATAACATTTGGCTCAATCCGCATAAGTGTGTCTTCTGTGTCGATTCCAGTAGACTCCTTGGGTTTATCATTTCTAAAGACGGAATTTGTCTCGACCCTCTTAAGGTCAAAGCTATTGTTAATATCCCCTCCCCTTCCTCTTTACATTAGTTGTAGATTTTTCAAGGGAAAGATAATTTCCTGCACCATTTTATACCGCACTATGCTGAAGTAGCCAAAGGATTCACGAGATTTCTTAAGCAAGGTGTCTCGTTCCTCTGGGATGAGATTGCCCAAAAATATTTTGATGCACTGAAGAAATTTCTTATCAATGCTCCTCTTTTGCATCCTCCCAATTATCATCGTGACTATTCCCTCTACTTGGCTGGCACATTTAGCACTATTGCCATGGGTCTGGTACAAGACGATGACGATGGTGACGAGCACGTCATTTATTATTTGAGTCGAAATATTCTTGATACCGAAACACATTATGCACATGCCGAGAAATTGGCGTTGGCTGCTGTTCAATCCGTCCAACATTTTCACCATTATATTCTACTTCGCACAGTAACTGTGATTTCTGATTGCAACCCCATGACCTATATATTGACTCGAAAATTGTTGGGGGGAAAATACTCAAAGTGGATAGTTATCCTACAAGAGTTCTATTTGGATTTCACTATCGCCAAATCGAAGAAATCATTGGTTTTTTCCAATTTTATCTTCTCTTTACCTTCAGCGTCTTCTCGCTCTAGTTCTGAGGAATGCATTCCGGATGACACTATTTTTCT
Organism: Pinus albicaulis; assembly: GCA_034641835.2. Lineage (NCBI taxonomy): Eukaryota > Viridiplantae > Streptophyta > Pinopsida > Pinales > Pinaceae > Pinus > Pinus albicaulis. The sequence continues at coordinate 937,128,713 of CM076578.1, read as the reverse complement.
GATTCGCACCCTTGATCCGTGGTACTATGATATCATCATTTATCTCTAGAATTCCACCTTCCGGTCTGAGTTGACAAAGGATGCTCGTCGACGCATCCGTCATCATTCACAACCTTATCGCATAGTCGGAGATACTCTATACCGCATCGGAGCTAATTCTGTTCTTCGCCGGTCTTTAACCCTTGAGGAAGCTGAAAAAGTCCTCAATGATTGCCATTCTGGCACCTTTGGCAGTCACATGTATGGATATGCTATTGCGCAAAAAATCCTTCGTGCTGGATATTTCTGGCCTCACATTTTTAAAGACTACATTGTCGCTGTCCGTAAGTGTCACGATTGCTAGATTTACCAGCGCAAGATGTGTGCACCACCCACACACCTCCATCCCATCATTACCGTTGGTCCCTTTGTGAAGTGGGACATTGATTTTATGACGTGTAACCCTCACTTGACCGGGGGGCATGCTTATATTATCGTAACTGTGGCCCTACTTCACTAAATGGGCCAAAGCAATACCTACACTCACGACTGATGGTAATACGACTGCACAATTTTTGTTCAATCATGTGATTACCAGGTTTGGTGTCCCTCAAGCCATTGTCACCGATCATGGCTCTCATTTTCACCATTACATGATGGCTGAGTTGACTTCTAAGTTGGGTCTGCGTCACGACAGCTCAACGCCATATAACCCTCAGGATGGCCAGGTTGAAGATATGAACAAGGTTCTAGTCACTATGCTTCAGCGTACGATTAGGATGCACAAGTCCAATTGGCATCTCATGTTGTTTTTAGCTCTCTAGGCTTACTGAACCTCAGTGAAGGATGAAAGAAAATTCACTCCATTCAAACTTGTTTATGGTCTGGAAGCTACCCTTTCGATTGAATGTGAAATCCCTTCTCTTAAGATAGCTGTTGAATTACTGCCTAATACCTCGCCAGAGGAAAATCATCTTCCATATTTGGAGAGGTTAGATGAAACTCGCTGCTTTGATTCTTTAGTCATAGAAGCACAGAAAAAGCGGGTCAAATCTCATTTTGATCAGACAGTTTCCCCTCGTACCTTTGTGCAAGGGGACCTAGTCCTCTTGTATGACCAAGCTCATGATAAGATAGGGGTAGGAAAATTCGAACCCATGTGGCATGGGCCCTATATCGTTAAGCACATTTTGCAGAACAGGGCCTATGAACTAATTGAATATGAAGGATATCCTTTGAATCAACCCAGAAATGGGATATACCTCAAAAACTATTATGCATGAGTTTCTCATGCATGTCCTTTTGTACATAAGTGTGTTTTTAATTTTTGTACATTTTTTGGCTTGGTGTGATTTGCGAGCAGTTTTTTCCTACTTATTATGTCGTTGCTTACTGTGCAGATGTTTGCCACTCCTTATGTTGGTTTCACAGATGGTGCCTCCCGCAGTACCCAGAATCTGTCTTCCGTAGCCTGGGTGATTTATAATCCTAATGGTGAGTTGATAGAACTTCAAGGTATTTGTCTAGGACGAACAACAAACAATGTCACTAAATACATTGCCTTCATTGAACTCTTAACCGAGGCCATTACTCTTGACATTCGTGCATTAATTGTGAATCTAGAATCTCATCTTGTTGTTCTCCATCTTAATGGGCATTACTCTGTTATAAATCGTCAGATTTAAGGTTGTATTTCATGTTTGTTTATTAGAAAGGAATTTCGATTATATCATATATCAACATATTCCTAGAAGAATGAATGCGTTGACTGATGCAGTAGCCAATATTGTATTAGATAGACATTTGCATAATTCGTAAAAGCATCATCATCACATAATAAGATTTAGACAGGAAAATAAGCATATATATATATATATATATATCAATTTTTTGCATCCACGTGCATCATAAGTTCAAAAAATATGCGTGTTTTGGTTACATCCTACGACATCATGTCTCTCAAAAAATATGCAGAAATAAAACCTAGGCGTCTAATCAGCATGATGCTCATGATAGCATGTCCTTGCACGCACAAGCCGCCTCAGTAAATGGTGGGTGCGGTTAGACACCCCTACAGTGTGCTTCTGATATGCACGAGGAACATCCTCAAATCTCACGTAATCTAAGGTCCCACTTGTGAGTCCCTCCAAGTTGCGCACAATCTCCTCTTCCTCGCTTCCCTCACCTTGAGGGGCCGCCTCGAAATCGCGTGGGACCCTCCCTGCTATGGGGGACATCCCTGCAGGTCTCTCTGTTCCAATGTCTGAAATACATGGATAAATATCAGAACACATATAAACAAAAAAAAATCACAATACTTATAAAAATAAAATAAAAATTGAGTTTTCACCCAATGCTTTATCCTAATCCTCTCCTTCCAGGAGTAGAAGGTCCGGATCACCCATGAAATCGGTGCCAGTATACAGCCAATCCTCTACGATGATGAGTTATCGGTGAAGCCAGTCGAAGAATTCTGGCTTCCATGACATATGTTGACCACATCCTGCCCGAGGCATCAACTCCACCCAACGGACAATCCGTGGCTCTTGTGCTAGTGGTGTAGGTACTATCACCTCCTAGCATTGAAATATCGGCAATTGTTCTAGGATGAACGATATCAATATGGACCCATATCCAGATTTCTTTAGCTTGTCATTCTTGCACTTTGTTAACTGGCGCTTTAGGTTGATTTTTATGGCTTCCGCCCAGTTGAAAATGGTTTGAGTCATACAATCCATGACAAGTTGAAGGTTTGTCTTTGTAGCTTCGTGAGGGGCCTGAGATCTAGTGGCTCGTGTTATAGTGTGCAGCACTACCTTTAGTTCCAAATAAAGTATTGTTTGAATATCTATTTTCCCACTTTTCAATCCTTTCTTTGCTCCTTAGTAAACTCTATCTATTAGCATACACATGCTCTCACCCATTGGACGGGTACCTGTCAAGATCATTTGTGCTCCCCTCTGTGACAATCCAGTGGTGAAATATATGTCAGAGACTTCTATCTCCAACTCTTGATCGTGAATCATAAGCCTTTCTTGATCGATGTCCCACACGCTGATCAGATACTATAGTAATTCCAGTTGAGCTTGTAGATATTGTGTTAGGAATAATTTCAAGAGCCCGCAGTCTCTCAGGGCATCCATGCATATTTTATTTCCCATGGCTTGTTCATCTTCTTCCCCATGTTATCATTATTTCCATTCAATGACCATTTTGACTTTTAATTACCTGCAAAACCGTTATTGGGGCTTCCATTAGTCACATAATTGGCTTTTGAACTATTTAAAATGGGCTATTTAGGAGAATTTTTGTCCAATTTTAGCTGCGACGATTAGCACTACTGTTTTAAAAACAACAACGCCGATTTGTGCCACCCGTTTAGAATTATAGGAGGGTTGGCAAGACTCCGTGCCTGGAACCTGCGCTGACCGCTGCGACTAAGCCATAACAAAAATTCTCCCAAATACATAAAAATTATGAATGCAGGCAATGAAACATAGTTTCAAATGCAGGAAAAGATGAGTGATTTTACATGGGGAAAGAAGATTTGCGATTGACCTCCTGGATTTTCTACTTCCAACTCCCTAAGATCACAGTTAAAAATGAAAATGCTCACAAGAAAGTGAAAAGGTGAAAAGTAATTTGTTTTTACTTTTTCTGTCATTTTATAACCTTTTCGAAACCCTAAGCTTATTTTTTGATTATTTTAATGTTTTATCTCAAAAAATGGGTTTTACGTGCATTTCTTGTGCAATAACAAGTGCTAAACATGATAACGATGAAGTAACGAGTTGTGTTTTATTACTGTTCTTGACTCGGTAAAAACATAAAAAAGTCACCCCTTGGAGTCATCTTTGAGTTCTTTTCTAACTCTCGAAAATTGAAAAGATTGCCGAGACTCTTGTTGTTTTGAATTCATTAAATGCTGCGAAATGTAATCTACCTAGTATACGTTTACCCCTTTTTCGGGCTGGGATAGATTCTTTATGAAAAAGGAATACCTTAGCCAATTGCGACTAAGAGGTTCTCCCAGATATTGTTTTCTACCTTTTTGGATATGTGAGACTACCTACGAAAAGGGACCTACTGGAGTTTTCTTTTTCGCTTCTTTTCAAACTCTTTAAAAATGAAAAGATGCTGAGTTATTCCTTTGTCAGACTCATTAAAACCTAAATGACATTGGAAATCTTCACTGACTTTATCGAGTTCCTCCTTCCTAGGGCTCATAAAATGTACTAGGATGGATTTGTTCGAAGGAAAAAATTATATGACAAGCATATGTTATCCCCTTCAAGCTTGTTTCAAAAAATAATTGGGGTACTCACCAGAAATGGTGGGGGGAAATGGAACCCGTTCTCAGTCGTGTCAGCATTATGTCACTCTTGAACATGACACTTGTCTACAATTCGTGTTGGGTTGGGGAAATCCCATTCGTCATTTTTCCTCCATGGGTTGGGTTATCTGTTTTGACCTCTCATATACTCTTTGCCACGTCATCATGACCTCAGATCCCTTGATGTCAAATACTACCAAATTCTGGAGTCGTGTCACCAATATGTTCAAGAGAAGTTTATTCTGTAGTTTTCAACCCTTGATCCTCTGTTTATTCTTTATTCACTATCATCTTTTTCCTCTGTCTCGTGTCGATGATGTGGGAAACATTATGGCCCTCCTTCGACCAGTCATTTCCTGTCGACTTCAGATCATTATCTAGGAAGTTGATCCAGAGACTCCCTTCTGGTACCTTGAAGCTTGCATGCATCAATGACAAGTTCTTCGCATTCGACGACAGGTCCTCATCACTGTCCTTCAATCGAGCGATTTCACAGGTGTTCAATTTCAGCTCACTGTTCACATTCTGTGGATTGTACTAGTTGTACCTTGAGAGACATTGTCATTATTGGTGGTTCCTCTCGCATCTGTTAACAACTTTCACCATTGGATGGTAATCAGGTGATTTTATCACATGTTCGACTTCAGTTCATTCATTCGCATGCTTGAATTTTTACTTGTTCGGGTCGAGATGGAGTGCAAGACCCTGGGTTTTGTATGATAAAATCCAGTCTGCGAGACGATTTGGTTTATCATGACTATATGCATGACTCTTCTGATTGGATGGCTGCGACCATACCTGAGTCTATTTGATGATCCTTCTTACTGGATGGCTGTGTCCATACCTATGATATTATTATTGGATGCACTCTATTATGAATGGCTACGCCCATGCCACATGTTCATGTATCAAAGATATCAATTGTACTTGTTCCTGCAGGTCTTCCAATGACGACGTTTTGGTTTGGGCATTTTCTCATAAAGCATTTCACCCCTAACTCTCTCTTAGACCTCATGCTTAGGGGGCATATTTTACATAGTATTTTGTCATCGTCCCTTCAATCCCCATCTCGAACATTGGAGGACCATTTCAATGAATTCTGTGTACTCTCATACTTTTCCATGAGTATCATTGCATCATTTGAGATGTCAAGAACTTCTTCTTTGTTGCTCATTCCTAAAACAGGCCTTCAAAAACATGTTATTTTGGGTCGGTGCTGGTAGGCTATTATAGCCTCATGCCCATGGAGAAATTAACATTGGGCCCCACGCCCTTTGGCACTCTGTCTAAGAAGGGCACCCACACCGAGCTGTTTTTGGAAAGTTTTTTAAAATAGAAACGAAGTTTCCATGATTAACAACTTCATGAGAGGAGTCATCATGGTTTTTTCGAATGAATAATGTCAAGTTTCTCCCTTTGGTCCATTTTTTCCTACAATTGTGCAACTCCCCAAAGGTATAGACCTCTCCTCCACCTCATGTGGGATCCTAAGCCACCTCCTCCTCTCCTATAAATTCTTCCTTCTCACATTGATTCGACTAGATGAATAGTCGTTAATATAGCTGGTGTGTAGAAGAAGGCAGAGAAGAATCCATTGTTGAGAGAGATTTTAGGCCCATTGCCTCATCGAGTCTAATCCTGAACGAATGTTTCATACGCGCCCGACTGAACCCGTCGAAGGAGATCCACAACGTCAAGGCATAAGGTTGTAAACTTCTTTTTCTCTATCAATAATACATGAGTGGTTTCTGGTTCCAACTTTGTTTCCATGTATATGAAAAGTGTTTAGCTCTCCTTGACTAACTGAATAGCCATAGATGAATGTATATGCTTGTATGTTGTTATCGCTTGTTTGATCCATGTGCAGACATGTGAACGTAAGGCGTGAAGACAAGGATAAAAGGATTGCTACCGCATGCCAAAACAAAATCATTGGACCGAGGTAGGATATCTGTTTCGGTTTACATTTCATTTATAATCTAGGAATTCAAGATTCCAACATGTTCCCTTGTTTCTAGATTCACCCTAGGGCTAGAGGGATCGCCTTTGTCCGCAGAGGGGATTTGCCTACTCAACACTACTTGGAAAAGCTAAGTAGTAAGGTTTCTTTTCTTCTATCTTTCCTCCTCCTTGTGTCTCTGGATGCATATCTGTAAAATAAATTTCTTTCTTTTCTCCTCTTTCAATTTTAAGAACATTTGAATGAGTATGAGAGGAAGTAGCCTCACAAGAGGAGTGTACATAAATAATAGGTGCATGCGATTTTCATAATACAAAATTTGCAGGAGGATTAAGAGGCTTTTTTGTGTGAAGTGATATAACATGGGATAAATCATAGGGTATCTTTTGGGGTAAACAATGATGAGATACATAGAGTGGTGAGAGGAGGTGGGCCAATGAGCAAATATTGAGGTTGGACTCATAGGATTTACTTCTCATCCATCATTCTGGTTATTATTGAGGGGCTTGAGGTTTAGGAAATTCTACTATGCTTGGGTGAGTTAGAAGATTTTTTTGAGACACATGTGGTGTGGGATGAGGGGGAGCTCCAATATACAAATAACCAATTTGATTTAACTGGTTAAACTCTTTTGAAACTACATCAAAATGGATAGAAAATATGACCTTCTTATGTCTACTATCCCTCCATATCATATTAGTCCTCTTCTATTTCCCCTTGAACCTCTACTGGAAAAAGCTCATGCTGACTGTAATAAAAAATATTTTTTATGCATCCATTGCATTTTTTATTGTAAAAAAAAATAGCAAAATAAAAATGGTGTAGAGTCATTTTTTAAAATTCATTATTTATTTTATTTTTTTCGGTAATGTTAGTATTTGTATACATACACCAAGGAAACATATAATATGAGGGAATTAAATTGCATACATGTAGTTGTGACAAGTATAATTAGGACAATTGTGTAAGGAAGGCAACACCATAGGAAAAAAAAGGGTGATGCACGTAGGAATTGCTAGTTGAGTCAATGAATTAATAAAAACCCTTGGTAAAGTATGAATGCCATGATATATATATATATATATATATATACATACATACTCCTTTTTATGGAGTGTCTAAAAAATAATTCTAATTATACACTTCCATATGTAAGATGGGGTAGAAATAATCAATAGACAAGTGGAAAAAAATAACAATTTATGTGCCGAGTTTTTTACTTTGAAATTTTGATTTTCGACTGAGTTGTTCTAAAATAAGAGGGGAAATTTAATTTGAAGGTATGTGGTAGGTTATTTTACATATGAAATTCATGTACTCTTTGAAGGAAACATAATTTTTTTTTACTCTGGTTAGGAACTCAAATCAATGTAAATGTCGCCATGAGACTATGGATACAACATTGTATAAGCAAGCGACACGATTTGTTCGTAAAAACAAAAAAAATTATCGAGAAAACAAAACGTGTTTGATTTTATAGTTTACCTCTGCTGAATTTTGTAACTATGGTTGGTCTTCAAAATGTATATTTGGTCATTGATGTATTTATATTAATTATTGTAAAACATATTTTAAATGATAGAGTCAAAAGAAAAATATATTTTGAGTCAAGTCCCATTTGGACTTTTAAAATAAGAAAAAATGAATTTTTGAAATTGAAATTTTTGGCTCCAAGTTTGTCAAGTCACCCTCCATCCAAGTCGGCCCAGGTAGAGTCACACCCATTCGACCCATCTAGTCACTATATAAAGACAGTTCGATCTCCTCCTCAAGGCACCGATTCACATCTCTCTCATCAAGCATCTTCTAAACAAGAAAGCGAAGGGCAAGAAGGATAAGGAGAATGGAAAAAAGGATGAATTCCATCTCTTTCTCTCTCTCTCTCTACATATATATCCCTCTCAAGTTCATACACATAGATAATTTCTCTCCCTCTTTCTTCGTTCACAAATTTTTTGGGTAGTTCTGTTGCAGGGGGCTAAAATTATGGGTAATTGTAGGAGCCAAAATTTCTCGGTTTCTGCACAGAATAAGGAGTTTGAAATTAGGTTTAGGACAGATTAGAAGGAAGAGTGGTGGATCCAATTAGAAGGTTTGAATTGGAGGGAGAAGACCAAGTTTGACCATATATTTGTTGAAGGTCAGTTTGACCCAGTGTTTTAAAAATCGGCCTAACCGATTTCAGAATTGGCCAAGCTGACCGAGCCAAACCCCTGCCCGAGTTGGCTCGGTACAAAAAATGGTTTGGTGGCTAGTCCATTACCGAATCGTCTGAGCCAGACACTGATTCGACCGAGCCTGTCTTAAACCATTCGAGCTAGTCCGTGGGGAAAAAGGGCAGCAACTTAGACTTCAAAGTCAATTTTTTTAGGTTTTCTTTTTTCTTAATGCCTCTACCCCTATCCCAAGCCTATAAAAGTGACCCAAACCCCTGACATTTACTCACAACTATCTCATTGCATTTGTGTGAGCATTTGTGAGGAGTTGGAGTTGGTTTTTGGAGTAGTAGTGAGAAGGAGCCATGGGTTTCCCCGTTTGACTCTGATTCAGAGTCTGAGACATATGATCTTGTCTTATTTAGCAATAGTGACTAGTGATGTTTTGTTGTAGAGGCCATTTAGAGCCTCCTTGGTTATGTGTATTTTTTCTGATCTCTATTTATTACATGTATTAAACAATGTACTCGGTGCCATTTTGATATAATAGATATATTCATGAACATACTTTGATCATATGCTATTTTCTCTCTATATTCTAATGCTTTGATTTTGGAAACATGAATGAAAATTTTTAAAAATATGTTTTTTCATAAAAAAATAAACATTTAATGTATTTTTTACAACAATTATGTCACTGAAATCAACTAGGTTGAGTTGATATCGAGTCAGAGTCGAAGTCGGAGTCGACCCTCGGTCGGTTCCAAACTCGAGTCAGAGTTTTAAAATATTGATCTTGCCTAGTTACTGACTAGAAGAAGTATATGTGTGTCTCTTGATGCATTAAAGAATTTCTCTATTGAAAAAGGTTGTTGGGTTTTTATCCATAGTAGGTTTTCCCAAGATAAATATTATATTCTCTTTATACATTGAGATCTATACTGTTCCACTATACTTATATGGTTGAATTTATAACTAGCAATTGCACCGAGAGCTGCAAAGGAACGCCGAAAGGAAACCTCCCAATGATGTAAGGGGGGAAAAACATGTAGATTTTGAGTTAATTCTTCTCCAACTTCTCCCAGGAGAACAGAGGAGGAAGAATAAATGGCCTCCAGGGACTGAAATCAACCAGATTCACTATCATGCCGTCTCTGGTAACATAGCAATGGAATGTACAGTAAACAAATTCAAATTTCAATGGTAAAGATGGGTAGGGACCATTGCATGCATAGTAAGAATCAACAAGAAAGTAAGAAATGGCAGCTGGTTGGTTAGAATACACAAATACAAATTTGACACCCCAAGTTGGTTCAGAAAAGAAACCTTATCAAGGATCATTACTCGTGCATTACATGAATGTAAGATGCAAGCAATAGAATTTTGAAAAACGAAACCCTTAACAAGTGAAACCGACTGACTCCACAAATTTCAGAAGGCATATTTCCAATTACCATTTGAAGCATTAATAAGAAAAAATAGCATAGCTATATCAGGGCTTGAAGCAAAGTAGCTAGACTCAATTCTGCAAATGGTTTGGCAAGGTCAGAATAAGAATTCTTTGCTATTATAATTGGAAAGCACCCCGACGGCCCCATATCTGTTACTGCAAACCTTCGAAAACCCATATTGTAGAAGCGCAGTAAGTCTATAGAGCACTGTTTGGTGATCGATTCTACAAATGATGGTATACCCTGCAATTTCAATTTCAAACCTCCCATGTAAAAGTACAATGCAAACCCTTGAGTGTGGAAAATAGATTTTTGAATTGAAGCCTATGTGATTCATATTATTTCAAGAAAGTTTCAATAAAAACGACATTCAAAATTATTGAGTTTAAAACCATCCAATATAATTTATTATGAAAACTAAATTATTAGGTTTATCCATCTAAAATCACCCTACATAATTCATCATCAAAAGAAAAATAGACAGTCTAATCCAAAACTAAAATGTACAGTGTGATCTAAGAGTTTATGAAACTCTCCATCATAAACCACCCGCTAGCATACATGCAGGGCGTGAGCATTTGGTTCTGAAAATGCCTACCCAGCTCAGGCAGCTCTTCATTCACAAGAACTTCAAACTCAAACAGATATTGGTGTAACAGAGGCAGGCCTTCCAAATATGAACGTCGCATTAACATATTCACAACGCCCTTGAGCAGAGCCGCCATTACCCAAAGCGCCTCTTCCTCCTCATTCATGTGAAGCAGAATCATGCCTGCTATGAAATTCATCCCCTGTGTATACCCCACATCCCTGTCATACACAAAGTAGGCCTTCAAAAAATTGTGCAGAGATCTCTGTCCGAGCCTGTCTATCAGTTGAAATAATTTTTGGGAGGGCAAGGTGCGATGAATGTATTTCACGATAAGCTTCTCTAATGAATCAGAAGTTTCATTGGATAGGAGGAGTTGGTAAATTCCAGGGTTTGCTAAATCCCCACTTAAAAGGAGGGGCAGTTGTATTGTAATTTTGTTATAGTGCAAATCTCTTCAGGTCGAACCTTGGGTGTGCTCGAATTCCTGAAGCCGAAGAGAAGGATTGAGATGGAAATGGGTACTAGCATTGAGTTGTACATTGAATGTATTTTGGAGGGTTTTAAAGCCATAATGGAATACAATTCATGTTAAAGACCAGCATAGGGGAGGACTGGAGCGAGACTTCAACACACAGTTCGTTGGGTCACCCATTTTGTGCAGAAAACGGGTGAAGAGAACTGCGCTAAGGGAAGTGTACTGAAGAGTAAGTGAACGCAGACGATGGAACCTGGAGCGTAGAAGGAACGGAACCAAGAGGTGAACGTGGAACCAGAGGATATAGTCGAGTGGTTTTGGGAAAAAACCTGCCTATTTCGTACCGCCCTTGCCCGGAGGTGAAACAACAAGGAAAAAACCCGATCCTATTAGATCGTGCCACATCGTTGGGGCAATATCGCCCTCATCGCGTGAATTTGACGTGGTAAAGTTCGGGATCTAAAAAAATGCAGAACTCCACCCTGCTCGTTGGATCGCCCCAATCAACGCAAAACTCCTCCAGCCGTCGGATGCGAGAGGATTGTTAATAGGTGGGGCTGAACGCTATATTGGCACTCGCCTTATAGTTAGGTCCGAGATATATATATGGCGGACATTCATGCATAATGGCGTTTTAATGAATATGTGAAAGTGTCTATGGTATCGTCGATTGATGTCCGTGGTAGTAAAATTAAGGTATGTAGTGATCCCATATTAATGATCTAATGACATGATAAGACTTGGGGTTTTAACTCTAAGGTTTGCTCAATGCTTATTAAACTAAAGACCGTCGTGAGCCTTTTGGGAGGGCGTATACTTGTTATTGCTTGGGGTTATGGTCTAAGAAGTTCAAACATCAAAATATAATGAGAGGGTATTGCCTTTTAATACAGTTTACAAGGGGAGGATTTCTATTAATATTCGAGTGCTTTATAAAAGAGGGAGATAGACTCGGTGCATTATTCAAAGGATATTCATTTGTTTTTATTATTATCGAATAAATTAAATGTTAAAAGTAATTAAATAATATTTAAAGTTTGAATTTATATATTTATTTTATTTTTAATAATTACATGCTATGGCAAGAAAAGATTAAAAAAAAGGGGAAAAAAATTAATGAAATAAATAAATAAAATATGAATAAATAAATAGCAATAAAATAAAATAAAGATAAATTAAAATTTAAAATAAAATAGATAAAAAAAAAATTAATTACAAAAATAAGAATAAAATAAATAAATAAATAGAAATAAAAGAAAATAAAGATTGATAAATAAATAAATAAATAAAATGAGATAAAAATAAAATTACATAAATTAAAATTTAATAATATTAAATTAAAAATTAATATTTTTATTTAAATAAATATAAATATTTAAAATTCAAATTATAAACTTTGATCATTTGGTTTACTTTTTTTAAAATAAAATAAATTATTTTTGGAGTATTTCTTGATTTGCAAGAGAGGAAGCAGAGAAGATGTCATCACATATCAGGTAAAACTGCCTAACTGGAACAATGTTTTCAAACCATTTCCTTTGTTGTCTGTGTTCCTCTACCAATTGTAAGCAATTATCACATACAATTAAAAAATAGTGGAACCTAAACTCTAACCAAGCAGTCCAAGCCTAATATAATGGTAAAACTGTAAGAGGAGAAGAAAGTTGTTTATATATCCAGGGCCCAAACTGCCAGGCTGACTGTCTGCTTATAATTGTGAGATTGTTCTCACACAGATAAAACCATGATTATTTTGATGGATATGAGTTAAGAAGAAAACAAAATTAGTGATACAAAAAATTGATTTGTTTATATGGCAGCTGCTGAGAAGAGATTGCGGACTTAGAAACCTACACTTGTACAGGAGGATATGTAAAGTTTAGCATTAACAGAATTGGTGATTTCTAGTATATATAAATTTAATTGTTTTTTAACTGCAAATAACATGGGTTTTCAGTTAAGATATCAACATGTCACTTGTAGAAATTAAACCTTAGTAGAGAGGATAACTCCTCCTAACTATTTGGGTTAGACCCAATTGACAAAGCATTGTGCGAGATTTACAGAACACACATAATATATTTTTTGTGTGATCAATCATCAAAATGTTGTAGCAACTTGTAGTATATGTTGAATGATGTTTCTGTAGGCTATTGTAATACTCTTGCTGTAAATTCACCATACATATTGCCATAGTTCCTATACAGATTGAGTTACTGGAATTTATTCAGGAAAAATATAAATTGCAATTAAAAATTTAATTTGGATGATGCTCTAAATGGTAGTAAAAATCAGTCTTTAAGTTTGTTTCTTTGCTTAATTTTGTCATCCTTCATTGTGGCTTTCATATGTAAACATGTTACAGTATGTGGTCTTCGGTAAGAATAATAGCGATTTTCAATATTAGAAGTTTAATTGTTATAATTAGTTCTAATTACAATCTGCTTCCAATGCCTGGTCTTTCATACACACACAATATAAAGACAATGTAAAAAGACCTCATTAATCGAGACCTTTCATAATAACTGTTATTTTTAGGCACGATATAATAGTGACCCCCTCTTACTACTACGAATCTTGACACTACGACATGTCAGAAAGGGTCTTTCTATGATACCGACATATCATTTCTGATTGGAGCACCCAGGCCCTCTTGTAAATTCTTTTCTTTTTTGGAACTTTCTGGTAGCTGTGCTACTGCAAATGTAGGTCCCAATATATAAAAATACCCCTTGAAATGCATTGTCTGTACTGTTTTTAGGCTCCCCTGCATTTCTGAGACATGTATCTTTTCTTACTACAACTTCAAAAAGAAAAGCATGAATACCATTATTTAGTATACAATCAAGAGGGAATGCAACCAAAACTAAGGATATTTTTTATTTTTCTCACCACGATTTCATTCTCAGTGTGTTTCAGGCTTTTAGCCCATGTGTAGGGCACATTGTTATACACAGATTGAGGCTGTGTGCAAGTCCTGCACTAATTTGGTGGAACAGGTACCCCTCAGACCCTGGCATCTAAGCCAGAAGATGTCAACATTGTGCACATTATGTGGTGTAGCCTCTGGGGGCCTTTTTAAGAATCACTTCTGGGATTGGTGTCATACTCATCATATGAAATATTGGCATTTAAAGTCATCCATTCAAATGTTTCTGCTCTCAAACTTGCTTGTAATGTTAATATCATATATTATTTTTAAAGGTTGAATGAAATATAGAAAAGTTGGACTAAGATTTATGAAAAAGTTGAGATATTTAGATTTAATAGTTATAAAAAGAATTGATATTTTAATGTTGTTATTATGTTTTTTAAAATAAAATTCAAAATAATAATAATAATGCAATTTTAAAATTACAATCTCTTGAATATACCTATTTGATATAAAAATATACATTAAAATCCAAATTTCTAAATTCAAAATATTGTGTTAGGAAGTGTTAAGCATATAATTTATTTGAAATTGTTGGGTACATATAATTCTTACTTTTCCCAATACAACCAAGATTCCACTCTACCCGAATAAATTGAACTTTAATTTGAAGAAAAATAAAAGTAAAGGAAAAAACTTTAAATGAACATTTCAGAATATCACAAAGTTTTAAACCTTAATTCTAAAGAAATCGAACATTTTATGATATCCCAAAGAAATAAATAAAGAAAATCATCTTAATAGGACCATGATTGTGATTATTTTCTTTGAAAGTTATTCCCTGCCAAAATGATGGCCTGATTGAGACACATTCGTCAAATGTACTGGACAGACCTAAAATGCTTGGAATATAGTCATCACCAATATACAAAGGAACTCAATTTGAAAATGGTAAAAGCTGCAAATAAAATGTGTTCACAAGAGCAGACCAATGATAATCCAGATATGGAAAATTGCAGTCAGCAGAAAAAAACATCGGTGACATCCAAACATTTTTATACTAAAAGAAATCCTGGAAGATGACTGGTTCAATGAGCCAGTTAGAAAAGAATTCAATTTCCACAAATGTGAATGATACTTCTTTATTAAGAATCATCATCAGACAAGATATCATAAATGAGAACAATTTTTTACTTTATGTAGCTTTGTCATAAGAATTATGTTTCACTTCAAATGGAAAACTCTATTCTCAACCTGGAGTTGGATTACAAGAGATTGCAATATACTCAGAGACTATGCACGCATATTTAATTTGACCATAAGTTCAAAGGGAGGAAGCACTGGCAATGATTTGACCATGGCCTCACTCAAAAGCATACAACTTAAAAGCTTGCCACCAGTGAGCAGCAGTTTTTTCTGTGTCAAGAGTTCATCTTAGGGCTTCTTTCAACATAATAGCTTTCTTCACTAAATCACATTCATCACCATTTTCAGAACTTTTAAAACAGTAGGAAGATAAGATTTACAATATATCTTCAAGGTAGGAAAAACAGGGATTTTATTTCATGTAAAGAGAATTAATTGCATCTCAAATTTACCAGTGAGCAGAACTTACATCAATAAAGACTCAAGGAATGTGAATGGAAAAAATCAAAAACCTATTACTGTACAAAATAACTTCCACACCTAGAAAATTTCATTTGCATCCATGATTCCTTGGCCCAGTATTCTCAAAAATTCATAGCCATAGATATATATATTCATATAGATCAAAGTCCAGACAAATTGATATGATACATCAAACATAGGCACTTTACTGAGGGAGAAAGACGAAACAACAGGCCTTCTTCCGGGCAAGTAATTTTATAGGTCAAAGGATCATTTAAAGAAAAATGATACATTGCATGAAACTGAAATGAAAGCTTCTAAGGATGTTAAAGTAGTGTAATTAGAGCTAGAATATATTCAGAATTCTGCAAGTTCTTTTCGAGAATTAAACAGTAACAATATTCTTAAATGCTCCATAAAACTCTACACATATTTCCATTTCCATTAACAGTAATCAAACTCTTAAATGCTGCATAAACCCTATACATATTGCTATACTACAAATGTCTAATAAAATCAAACAGAATGAAGTTAAAACCAATAAAATATTTTAAACACACGATTCAACTAAGTGGAAATGCTAAATAGAGCACTGCCATATCAAACAGCCATAATCAGGCTTTAAAATGTGAAAAATTAAAAAACTGGGGTTTATAACCGTCCACAAAACAAACCCTTATAGGGTATGGCCTCTAAATGTTTATGCTCAGTTCAGAGAAGTAAGAGCTAACAATCTTGTTCCTTGCGGATTTAAAAGAAATAATACAAATATTCTCAGGATGACCTTGGATGGATGAAATCGCCAGTATTTCAAACAAAATAGGAACAAATAAAAGTCTGAAAGAATTCTTAATTTATTACAATCATAATCAGCAAAGGTCCTAGTTATACAAGCATTGCGGTCAACTAAAGCGATGAAACCCCAGTCAGCATTTATAGCCAGGCAGAAGAGGATCTGAAATATGTGTGAAATAGAGAGACATTTTGAGGAGAAAAGAAAATTTGGTTGAACTAAGAATTAAGGCACGTGTGGGTCCAAATATCATCACCTGTTAAAAAAAAATCATCCATTAGACAATTTCCAGATAGTAAAGAACTTAGATTTAAAGGGGAATAACTCTAGGATTTACCTGTGTTGGAGCATGCAGGATTTACCCGATACCTGCATATGGACAAAGACATCCATTACCCTCTTGCAGAGATAAAATTTGCTCAATAACAAGCAAACTAAAGCGACCTTACTCACTACTGAAATTATCCAACCAATACCTTACCTTCTCTGCGATACCATGGACTGAAACCCATGAATTGAAACCCTGAGAAGACAGTCTGAAGGTCAACATATTTCCTGGAAAAAGTAGAAACCTGGGTGGGTGAAAAAGGGTTGAACATGCAGATAAATGTGTTCGACATATTATAGAAAGGTGTTTACCTGTTGCAATTTGAAGGCTGTTGCGATTTGAAGGCAGAAACCAGGGTTGTAGAGGCGGTGACCCTCCATCCAAACAATGCAAATGGCAAGGAATGAAAGCTCTTTCAGACACAGATCCAGATAATAATAATAATAATAATAATAATAATAATAAAAAACAGAGACCATGTGGACCGACTTGCCAGGGCCTGCTATTTGATGCTCAAATAATTGTAATTCACCAAAACCAAAAATGAAAACAGATCAATGGTGAGATTCCCAACACTTAGGGCAGGAAGACTCAGAGCTAAGAGCTGGAGCCTCTGGGAGAGTGCAGTGGAAACAGGGGCAACAAATTTGTCTCCCTTTCCCTTGGCGTTTGAAGAGGCGAGGGATGCAAATAGAATCCCTTCTCCGTAATGGCCCTCTCCTCCTCTGAAATCGAAGATTCATCGCATGACGTCGAATTGGAGGGGCAATCAAAGGGGTCGGAGCCGAGAGGCGTCACTGGGATGAGCACGAGTGATGGGAGATCGAGCATGCTAGGCGATAGGATTTCAGGTGGTGGCACCGCCCTAGGAGATATCCTTCCGTTTAGATTGAGGCGGAGAGGATTGATCCCCAAACCTATCTGCAGATTTCTCAAATTCTGACGCCTTTCATGCAGCTTGAAGGTGGGTTTTCGAGGACTCAGTTCGATTCTGGGCTTGACAGGTTGTGCCTGCCCTAGTGGGGGTGCGGGAGCAGGGGCGGGGACTGGGGGCAGAGTCAGAGTCGGCCTGGCCTCGGGCTCGGTGGCCGTGACGGGTGAGTGATACATGCCTGGCCACAGGCTGAGAGGCTTGCGGAGGGATGTCCCTGCGTCTATCGGTGGGGATTCCTCGAATGGCGAGGTAAATGTAGAAACTACATGGATAGTTTTATCATGGGATTCGATAGAAGCCATTGATGAATGCTCGGAGGATTGTGGAGAGGCGCAATTTTGGATAGAAGTTGGCTCTATGGGGGCGCATCCGCAGATGAATCCAGCAACCTTTCGAATATGCTGGACCTCGCGTTCCACAGAGCATTCGTGACGGGTGCAACTCTGAGTTGGTAAATCATGTGAGCTGGAGAACTGTGAGCTGGTAAACCCTGAAACAGCGAGGTGCAACTCTGAGGTAGTAAATCGTGAAACAACGAGGTAAATTGAAAGTGTGCGCTGGTAAGAGCAGCAACCGCTTGTGCGCTGGTAAGAGGAGCAGCCGACAAATGGCACATTTTCAGTGGTTGGAAGGACGATGAGAAAGCCCTCTCATTGGCTCCAGCCAACAGTACATTCAGCCAAAGCCAGCAAAGGGAACGCCTTTCGGCGTAATTATCAAATTTTAAAAAATATTGTACTAGTATTTTTTTCACCTGAAAAAACTCAAGAAACTCGCAACTTGTGCTCGGTGAAACGACTTGGGCAATGCAGGTTGAGAAAAAAAAACATGCTACCAATTAATTATTTGACCGTGACAAGAAATAGGACATATGTATATGTAGTCACAAATTGGCGGGAGTATGTATTTTGTTTTGGGCTCTTTAATTCCCAAGTCACATCATAGAAATGATAATGAGACTGTTATTATTTACTCAATTGTTGAGTTAATGTGGCCATTATATCCATGAGATTACCATGGGGTGTGATTTGGGGGCAGGAGAAATGGGTGAATTGATGCTGGAATCTCCAGGTTGTGGTTGATCATTAATCATTGGAGATGAGAGGATGGAGGGTGTGGAGCGATAAAAAGGTGTCTTTTTAACTCCTAATTACCTTCACATTAATTGTCAACCCAGGGACGACTTTTTATTTCAAGAGTGTACTCAGTCTGAGGCGGCTATTTACTCAAGAGTAATGTTTTGCAGTATAGTGCTTAAAATGCAAAAGTAAATGAAAGCTGGAAACAAAATCTAATTGGAACAACAAGAAACTAAACTAAATCATTCACTCAAACAACCATCAATCGAGGATACGGTAGCAATAACTCATTCCTCTGGATATTGATGCAATTGAAATCAAACCGGAACAAGACAATCAATCTAGGAACGAGGAAGCAATAACCAATGTTCTCTACAGTCGACAGTCCTGCTTTAAAGCAATTAAAAGGAAATCGAAATTGAACTAAAGCTGCCATTGAAAGTAAACTAGGAAAACTCCTTAAAAGCAAACTCTTGCAATTAATCAACCAAACTAAACAGCGAAGTAAATGGACATCAAACTTATAATTAAAGGAATTAAACAACGAATCATATTTAATAAATCTGAACAGCAAACTCTAATTAGTGGAATCGAATAACCAACAATCTGAAATGAACAACGAAGCTTTACATTTGAAATGAACAGCATAACAATATAAGTTGAAAAGGATAATAATTTCTGTTATGATGGAAAAGAATAGCCACACGATTCAATCTCAACTTGTGCAATAAAATAATTCCATAAAATATTCTAACAGCACACAATAAAAACATGAAAATGTAAAATAATGCAATTCAAAAGAATAGGAAATAAATCAAACCATCACACAGCAGCAATTGTAAATATATGATACGCAACAACATCATACTCCACCAGAGGCTGGGTCCTTAGCCGCCAGCGGACGCTGCTGGGTTACTTCAGAATGAAAAGAATGAACATCAACTCCCAAATCATGTATTAATCAGCAAATTGTGGAATCATTACAACAGCAAAGGCTTGAGAATTACAGCATGCAACAATCCCTATCCTATCATAAATAATCCACCATCATTCTTCATCATTTTTCCATCATTTTTCATCCCCAAATCATCCTCATCTCTGATCTCCGTTTTCATTTAAATAGAGAGAGATTAGAGAGAAGTTACAATAAAGATAAGTATAAAATGATTTCTATTACAAAATTGGTTTGCTTCTAACCATTTGATCAACAAGAACAAGGCGAATTTGGCTTTGCAGCTGAGATTTGGAGGACGACCGCAACAACAAATCTGAGAAAATCATGCTCAAAGAACCCTGCGTTTCTCTCAGTACAAGCCGAATTTGGGCAAACCGTTCTTTACTAAAGTTAATTGGGTCCGTTCTGGACAAAACCCAGGTTCCGGATTTTCTAGATTCTGCTTCATTTGCTCGAAATCTCAACCGCAAAACCGTCACTTCTTATTCCAGCGAATTTCTGAGTTGGCACTTTTAATGATCAAATCTTCAATCTGGAAATTATCTTGGAGGCTAAAAATGGTGAATAATGTTACAATTGATTTATTAAAACTATCATTGATAAAATCATGCATAATCATCAATTTATTATAAATAAAGGAGAATAAATAATATTCATTCATAGAAGCATAAATCATCATAAAATGGATTTATATAATAAATTATAATAAATGACATGATGAAGAATAGTAGAAATGGGTGGAATAAGTGTTCAAAAGTGATAATAATAATGGCATATTAACGGCCCAACAGAGGGTCTCGAGGCTCAATACTGCAAAGTTGGCGGTTGCCTTTAAAGACGAGCCTGACAGTTGTGCTCCACGCATTAGGTGGTTACACATGCCACATATGTTAACTTGGAATATTATAAAACCATACTTTGTGTGTTGATGCCGCATATAAACATATAAATAAAACTCGTACCCATAGTCAAATATAGACTATATTATATATCCTAAGAGGAACGTAATACTTTTCTATGTAGGCCTTGTGCCTATACTAGTCAATATGTTTTTTTGATTAAAAAAAACACATATATGTATTAATACTTATCAGTTCAATGGAACAATGAGGGACCCTTCTCTTTTAGTTTGAATTGCAAGGTGATGATATTTTTATGCCTTTTTGTCATATGTTGATAATAAGCTTGCATTTTTCAAACTTGTAAATATATTGAAGCCGGAATCACAACCTAGACATCACAAATGTGTTAATATTACCAAAATAATTGGCCTCTTTGAATGTGTATATACCTTAAATACAACCAATACAAAACTTCTCTCTAGGGCCAAGTACCCAAATTGAAAACAAACTATGTCAATGATATTGGTACTATTTGTTTCTCTTGGGACCCCACCAACATGTTGAAGATTTTAATATTTTTTTATAAACATTAAATCTTTTCTTTGACAAGGAATTATTTGTGATGGAGCAATGGCTTGCACATATTTTTTTTTTGGTTTGTATAAATGGCTCAACAGGTTCTACTAGTGTTGTTTGCTGTCAAATGGTGTGGAGATATCTCCTTTGAAACATGTAAACCAAGCAATTTTTTTTTCTCACCACAGATTCCTCAGAGCTCACACATTTAAATGAAATATCACTCCAGTTCACAAAATCAATGGTAGATCACTCAGTTTACAAAAGAGAAAAATGTGTCAATGTGTAACACTTACACAAAAATAATTATTTATTTTACCTATGGTTTACATAAGAATTACCATAAACATAACTCATGTATTTAAATCAAAGGTGCTTAACATAACTATTAATGTTTTACTATGTATCTGATGGTTAATACATTCAAGTCCTTCTTATAAATCGTGATTGACATAATCCACAGTTGGCTACATGAATGTTATATCCAAAGTCTTCTTGATAACCACATAGAGAACTTACGCTATTGTTTTTATAATTTTGATATTTTGTAAGATGTCATAACTATTCAATTAATTAGGGTTTATTGGGAATCAAATGTTTAACCGAATATGAGCTGGTGTGTACTGCACATTTATTAATCTCGTTTTAGGCGTGTACTTCCCACAACAGCTAGCGATCGGCTAGGATCTAGAACGAGATTCAAGGCAATCCGGCCTCATCCCCACTGTCTATCTTTTCGGAGATCCACAGTCCAAGTCATTTGGTGGGACAACTTGGTGATCCATGCCATAACCCTAGCCATCCCTCCTTATGCTTCAGATTTTGCTTCTCGGGTCTTTGTTTCTCATTTGGTTTCTACAGTTCAGAGAGATGCCCTTTGAGACGTGCTGTAGGTTGCATAACTTTGGGTATCCCATTCATCGTTTACAATGGAGGATAGTTTCTATCTGGCATTCCTGTTGCTTTAATCCTCGACACTAAAATGGAATTCCCCTCAACGTTAACTAGGTAATCACAACAACAATCAATAGCAATATTTCTTAGTTTACCTTTATGTATTCATCACAGTTTTACCATTCAACGAATTTGTAACTCTTGAATCTATATTTGATGTTTTCTAGCTACTCAATTCTAGAGGAAATGTGAAACTCGCTTCTTATAGGTAATTTTTTTTGTTTTTATTTCTATTTACAGTTTCCACTACGTAATACATATATCTTTTTTTTTATAATAAGAATCTCATATTCCATTTCCTTTTCGTTGCTTGCAGGAGAGGTTATAAAATTTGGAGGTCAGTCTCCTTGCATCCAATCATTTTCGATACCCTATGATCTAATCCTAATACTGAAATAATTGGCATGGCTCCTCCAGGTATGCTTCTTTGGGGATTTCGCATAGTGGCAAGTTTTCGAATGCATCTCATGCATTTATCGTTTTCCAGCAATGAAGACTTCTTCTGAGTTTTTGATTTAATGTCTCCGTAAATGAGCACGCTATTTTTCTTTGGATTTTAGTTACAGTTTTAAGGGTTTTGTCTTCTCTAGTCACGAAGACCCTTATTTTTATGATACAAGGGGTTTTCTTAAGAGTACATAGATATTTCCTTTGACTATTTGTCGATACCCAAGCTTCGGCCTTCAGGGTTTGAAATATTGTTTATAAGAGGAAATATATAGTCAAATTTGTATAATTAATGTTTAAATAAGTTTTTTCGGATTTTATTACTACTGTGTAGAATTCTTAAAATTACTGCTTTTGGCTCCTTTGAAGTTGGAGCTGTTTTTCTGTCCTTTCCTTGGTTTCCAACTTTTGCCAACCTCCCCTTTGGCCTTGGATTGCTGGTAGTGCATTCGTGCCTTAAGAATGGCTTCGTCCATGGTTTTGGGATTTACAAATTCAATTCTTTCTTTCATATGTGTTGGAAATCTTCTCGTAAATCTCTGCACCTTAGACTTTTCCTCTCGAAGGTACAAAAAATAACGTAACAGGGAGGTGAACTTGGTGATGTACTCGTCCATAGTCATCTATCCCAGCCTCAAGTCATGAAACTCCTTAGCTTTCTAATCGTAAAAAAGTTCTGTTAAAGATTTGTCTTTAAAGTATTACTGGAATGATTCCCAAGTGACATCTTGTTCTTAAATACTGTGAACATTCTTCACTTATTCCCACCACAGAGTGGCTTTCTCTCTTAACTGGTATATGGCTAATGTGGCCTTCAGGTTGTTACTATACTCGTATGCCTGAAAGTATTTGTTCATGTTTTTTAACCATGCTTCTGCCACTTCCTCAGCTTCACCATAAAATGTTGGTGGTTTTATTTTTCGAAACTCCCCCTAAAGCTCCACTTTCTTCTTTTTAACTTCTTGCTGATTAGACACTATTGCCGGATTCCGCTTCATTGTAATTCTTGTTCTTGTTGCTTTGCTGGGATGGGCTTCTTTCCATTCCATCAGTTGTGTTGTCTCTAGTTTACTGTTCTTCACCTTCTTGCATGCCCCTGTCAGTACTGGGGTGTTCCATTTCTTGATTTTGTTTGTTGGGTAGACTTTTGAGTATATTTTCTTGCTCCTGCATTAATCATTCGTTATCCCTTCGAACTCAAACCATATCTTCCTGCAATTGCTGTACTCTGTTCAACAACAAACTAGTTTGTTGCTACTGTTCCTCCAGCAGTCTGTTGGTTTGCTGGTGCTAATTAACACTCAGCTGAACCCACATCTCAGGGTTCATAACTGGTTGTGTTTGGGGTTCCCCGGTGTCTTGGGGTGGTTGTTGCGTTGTTCCCTTTATCATGATGTTCTTGCTATGATTCTAAATTTTGTGCATCAGTATACACACAACTTAATCATTAGTTGACCCTTAGGGTCCCAGCGTATGAACTCTGTTCTGATACCACTTGTAACACTCACACAAAAGAAATTATTTATTTTACCTATGGTTTACGTATGAATTACCATAAAAATAACTCATGTATTTAAATCAAAGGTGCTTGACATAACTATTAATGTTTTACTATGTATTTGATGGTTAATACATTCAAGTCATTCTTATAAACTGTGATTGACATAATCCACAATTGGCTATATACGTGAATGTTATATCCAAAGTCTTCTTGATAACCACATAGAGAACTTACGCTATTGTTTTTATTAAGTTTGATATTTCGTAAGATGTCATAACTCTTCAATTAATTAGGGTTTATCGGGAATCAAATGCTTAACCGGCTATAAGCTGGTGTGTACTGCACATTTATTAATCTCAGTTTAGGCATGTACTTCCCACAACAATTGGCGATGGGCTAGGATCTGGAACGAGATTAAAGGCCGTCTGGCCTTATCCCCACCGTCTATCTTTCTGGAGATCCACGGTCCAGGTCATTTAGTGGGACGACTTGGTGATCCATGCCATAACCCTAGCCATCCCTCCTTTTGCTTCGAATTTTTCTTCTCAGGTCTTTGTTTCTCATTTGGTTTCTACAGTTCAAAGAGATGCCCAAGGTGATATTCATGTTTGAGACAAGCTGTAGGTTGCATAAATTTGGGTATCCCATTCATTGTTTACAATGGAGGACAATTTCTATCTGGCATTCCTGTTGCTTGAATCCTCGACACTAAAGTGAAAATCCCCTCAACGTTAACCAAGTAATCACAACAACAATCAATAGCAATATTTCTTTGTTTACCTTTATGTATTCATCACAGTTTTACCATTCAACGAATTTGTAATTCTTGAATCTGTATTTGATGTTTTCTAGCTACTCAATGATGGAGGAAATGCGAAACTCGCTTCTTATAGGTACTTGTTTTGTTTTTATTTCTATTTACAGTTTCCACTACATAATACATCTATCTTTTGTTTTTTAATTAGAATCTCATATTCCATTTCCTTTTCGTTGCTTGCAGGAGAGGTTATAAAATTTGGAGGTCAGTCTCCTTGCATCCTGTCGTTTTCGATACCCTCTGAGCTAATCCCAATACTAAAATAGTTGGCATGGCTCCTCCAGGTATACTTCTTTGGGGATTCCAAATAGTGGCAAGTTTTCAAATGCATCTCATGAATTTATCGTTTTCCAGAAATGAATACTTCTTCCGAGTTGTTAATTTAATGTCTCCGCAAATGAGCACACAATTTTTCTTTGGATTTTAGTTACAGTTTTAAGGGTTCTGTCTTCGCTACTCGTGAAGACCCTTCTTTTTATGACACATGAGGTTTTCTTAAGAGTACATAGATATTTCCTTTGAATATTTTTCGATACCCAAGCTTCGGCCTTCAGGGTTTGAAATATTGTTTATAAGAGGAAATATATAGTCAAATTTGTACAATTAATGTTTAAATCAGTTTTTTTTTTTTTTTTTTTTTTTTCCGGATTTTGTTACTACTATTCTTCCTGGTGTAATTAACCGGTTCAAAGTTTTTACTCTGCACTTCCTTCATTAAATAAATATTTTTCTTACAGAGATGGGTACCCTAGGTTTATGTATATTTTATATTGTATTTTCTTCATCTCTTTCATCGCTGTAATATTTCTGCTCGAGGGTTTTTATCTGTATGTAATTTCAATACTTTGTTTACTTCACTAATAAAGACTTATGAAAATATTTATTCTATTTTACTGTGTAATATGTATTTTCTTGCGGGTATCCGGACCACCGAACCACACCGTTCGTGTATAGTTGATAGGAATAATGATGTGTGCTGGGTTGGTTCTCCCGTACCCAGTGCCAACGATTATTCAGACTCAGGTTCTGACACAATAACATTTTCCTCCTAAATTATTTGCATGGCATAGTAATAATAATACTCTTTAAAGTTCTTTCCTCTCTTTTTATTACGTTACTCCGTAATAGTTTCTGTTGGATGCTTTTGTTTTTAATTAGATGCAATTCTATAAAGTTTTAATGCATTACACTGTTAAAGAATTCATATTTTAGTTAGTTTACTACGAGTATTTATCCACCAATATTTCTTTGTAGCCTTCAGCTAACGATAATTTATTTTACAAGATTAAACAATAAAATCTTCTGGTGTTTTCACAACATTTACCTTAATGTACGAAGTAATATAATTCTCTTAACTTCACAACCCTACTTAAATATATATCTATTTCCAACAACATATAGATTTTATGAATCTATATAGAAAGATCATGAAATTTTTCCAACATAGAATTATTATACATAGTTTATCCAAAAGTGCAGTTTTCAGCGGTGAAATATATTATAACACAGTCGGTCTAAATACCTGTTACTGTATAAAATAACATGAATAACAATAATTTTGTTATGTCTAATAATAATAAACAAATATTCACATATCTGGAAAAATTGAATCACACTGTGGGGTCCTCCCAACCAACAAGAGAGGCTATGACGTCCAGCTCTTCCCCCATGCTTCCATTGAAAGGTACGGGTTGACGGTAGATTTTTTGCTGTGACCTTAGGACTGCAAGTCCAATAAGTACCATAAATATTCAGGAATTCTCTGAGTGATTTTCCACTGGTCTCTACCATCTCAGGAAACTCTCCACTCTTCCTTAGCCCAACAACAGAACCCCTACTCCTCACTGGGATGAGTCTCTTATCCCTAGAGGAGTAGGTAACTGTTCAGACTGTCCAACCACCTTTTTAGTTCTTGGAAAAAATTTACCAACAGTCTTTTCACTTTTACTTTCCATAACCAATTTTATTATTTATAATTAAAAATAAGGAAAAATGACTTTTCTAGCAAAATAATAATTGTTTCAGTCTTTTTCCTTAAACAATAATTAAAATGTCTTTTAACTAGTTAAAAACTAGTTATCCTTAATGCAGTTGTCACAACTCCCCCCCTAGAAGTAACATCATCCTTGGTGTTTCACTCTAGCTCTGAAAATAACTTTGGTTAAGCCTCACACACATTTTTTTCATCCTCCCAAGTAGCCTCATCCGGGCCGAAGTTCTTCCACTGCACTTTAACCTGGGTGATGACTCACTTCTGGAGCATGATTTCCCTCTAGTCAAGTATGTGTTGTGGCTCAACCAGAAACTCGCCGTCCGGCTCTACCTGAAAAAAAAAAAAAATTATGTCAAAATCTCATAAACAAGTCATTTTTCAAGTTAGGATTTTAAAATATATCCTACCTGAATATTTTTCCAATGAATTACGTGCTTTGAATCATGCACATATCACTTCAACAGGGACACATGAAACACATTGTGTAGTTGTATGTGACTGGGAAAGGCTAGCCGATAGGCCACAGGTCCTACCCTTTCCAAAAGTTGAAAGGGTCCACAGAACCTGGGAGCCAACTTGGCACAAGAGGTCCACCGCAAGGTACTCCTCTTGGGTTTGATCCTCACACACACATGGTATCCCACTTTGAATTCCCGATAAGACATCTTTTTATCTGCATAGATATTCTGTCGATCTTGTGCAACCTTCATATTTTGTCTTATTTCCCTTACTTCAGATTCCATTTCAACAAGCATCTCGGGTCCCAACATTAATTTGTCTCGGGGATGCTCCAATTAATGGGTGTGCGACACTGCCTTCCATACAAGGCATCGAAAGGACTCATCTTCATGGACTCCTGATAACGATTGTTGTAAGAAAATTGAACTAGGTGCAGATAGTGTTCCCATTTAGTTGGCTGCTGCATCACATACATGCGCAGCATGTCTTCCAATACTTGGTTTACTCGCTCTGTTTGACAGTCGATCTGGGGATGATAAGCTGTAATAAAGTTTATTTGGGTCCCCAGAGTTGTAAACAGAGTCTTCCAAAATGTTGAGGTAAAATTAACATCCCTGTCTGAGATAACCGTCTTCGGAATAACATGTAACCTGAAAATTTCCCTCATGAATATGTCTGCTATCTGTACAGTCTTGTAAGTAGAATGCATAGGTATAAAATGTACATATTTATTCAGTCTGTCCACTACCACCATGATGGAGTCATTTTTACTTCTTGTTCACGGTAAACCTGTAATGAAGTCTAGGGATATGACTTCCCACTTCCATTCAGGTACTGGTATGGGCTGAGACAATCCTGTGGGATGTCGATGCTCCACCTTAACCTGATGACACTCCAAACATATATTTAAATACTCAACAATGTTTTTACGCATACCAGGCTAGAAATATACCTTTCAAATTGTAGTCAACATTTTTTGGTATCCTGGGTGACCTGCATAATTGCTGTGATGGTACTCATTCATAATCAACTCCTTTAAGTCTACACGATTTGGTACATACACCTTACCTCTAAAAGTTAGCATCTGATCATAATTTACTACATACTCAGAAGTACTCCCTTGCTTTCTCGTTTCTTCCACTTGCTACCATAGAAATTGATATTACAGATATTTTTGTGCTTCTTCTTTTACTTGATCTAATAATTTAATTTCAAGCCGATTGTAGTAAAGCTCATAAACACAATGCAGCTTTCTACTTAAAGCATCAACCACTCGGTTCTCCTTACCTTTTACGTGCTGGATGTCCATATCAAACTCACTTAGAAAGACATTCCATCTTGCCTGTCTAGAGTTTAAATCAGCTTGCTTAAAGTAACTAGTCAAGCTACTATGATATGTCTTTAACACAAAATATTTACCCAGCAAGTAGTGTCTCCATACTCGGAGTGCATGTACTACTGCTCTTAATTCCAGATCATAAGCTGAGTACCTTTTTTCATGATCCTTCAACTTTATTGACTCATAGGCAATTAATTTTCCTTCTTGTGATAACAATACTCTAACACCTTCCTTGCTTGCATATGTACACACTTCAAATTCTTTGTTGGGGTCTGCTACCCTCAACACAAGTGCAGTGGTCAAAAGCTATTTCAGTTTTTCAAAACTGTTTTGAAATTTAACAGACCACTTGAAGAATTTTCCTTTTCTCTGCAATGAGGTAATGGGAAAAGAAATTCTGGAAAACCCCTCAATAAACCTCCGATAGTACCCTGTTAGCCACATAAAAGATCGAATATCTACCACATTCTGGGGTAATCGCCATTCCATAATTGTATTAATATTTTTCGGGTCAACAGAAATCCCTTCTGCTGAAATGACATGGCCCAGGATTGGATTTCTACTTTAAAGAAATCACGTTTGCTGAACTTTGCGTACAACTGGTGTTTTCTTAGAATTTCCAGCACAATCCTAAAATGCTCTTTATGTTCTTCCTGGTTTTTGGAATAAATTAAAATGTCATCTATAAATATGAGTACAAAATTATCCAGGAAAGGATGAAAGATTCCATGCATTAACCTCATGAAGGTTGTTGGTGAATTTTTTAACCCAAAGGGTAACACCACAAATTCATAATGCCCGCACCTGGTACAGAAAGCTATCTTGCATATGTCTTCATCCTTGATTCGGATCTGGTGATATCCAGATCTTAAATCAATTTTAGAAAACACTGTGGCTCCCTTCACCTAATCAAACAGATCATCGATCCTTGGTAATGGTTACTTATTCTTGACTGTTAACTTGTTGATTTGCCTATAGTCCATGCGCATACACATGGTTCCGTCCTTTTTTCTTCACGAACAACACTGGCGCTCCCCAAGGGGACACACTCGGATGAATGTAACATTTATCCAGCAGTTCCTGTAACTGCATTTTCAATTTTGTTAATTCTGGAACACTCATTCTGTAAGGAGCCCATGACACAGGAGAGGCTCCTGGCATTAACTCTATGGTGAAATCAATGTCTCGCCTTGGCAGCAGTCCAGGAATATTTTCTAGAAAAACATCCATGATATCTTGCACCACAGGTATGTTTTCCATCATAGGTGAATTTTCCTTAGAATCAACATATCCCACCTGAATAGCATATAACTGGCATCCCTTCCTTATACATTTATTCATTTGGGACGCTGTAATTGGTCGTAGCTGTAATGGCTTCTTGACTCCATGAATCTCCTTGCGTGTTCGATATTGCACTCTGTAATAAATAATATTTTCCTTGCAGTCCACTAAGGTCCAATGTTTTTCTAGCCAATCCATGCCCAACAAAACATCATAGGACCCTAATGGCAGTATGTTCACGTCCACATTCAACTGTTGTTCTGCAATTTCTAATATACAATTTGGAGTCTTAGCAATCACTTTTCTTTTTTCTCCTGTGGCTAGCTGTACCAGCCATGAGTTTTTAAATTTCTCTTCTTTTAATTTACACACTTCCACTATTTTGGGACTAACATAACTTAGACATGCACCTGGGTCTACCAAAATAGAAACAGATTGAGACAGTAATTTACCTTCCAACTCAATCATCATTGGCTGATAATCTACCTGTCGATCCTCCAACGCTACATTGATACGAGGAATGTTTCCCGCCACATCGCCTATTATGGAAGCTTCATGCAAATTTGCAATAGTGTCATTTATTGCTCACTGTGGAAAGTTTTTATAATAATGTGCCTCACCACACCCCCAACACTGTAGAGGTGGCTTGGTCACTTTTCCTTGCTCAAGTTTTCTGGATGCTTCTGTAGGCTTTTATTCTATTGGCCATCATGTTCTTTGGTGATTTCTGCCAAATTTTTTACTGACAGAACTTCGTGTAGAGTTATTAAAATTACTGTTTTTGGCTCCTTTGAATTTGGAGCTATTTTTCTGTCCTTTCCTTGGCTGCCAACGTTTTCCAACCTCCCCTTTGGCCTTGGACTGCTAGTATTACATTCATGCCTTACGAATGGCTTCGTCCATGGTTCTGGGATTTACAAATTCAATTCTTTATTTCATATGTGTTGGCAAGGTGCTCAGAAATATTTGCACCTTAGCCTTTTCCTCTCGAAGGTACGAACCATAATGTAACAGGGAGGTGAAATTAGTGATGTACTCGTCCATAGTCATCTGTCCCAGCCTCAAGTTATGAAACTCCTTAGCTTTCTCATCATAAAAACGTTCTATCAAATACTTGTCTTTAAAGTATTGCTTGAATGATTCCCAAGTGAAATCTTGTTCTTCAATACTGCGAACATTCTTCACTTCTTCCCACCACAGAGTGACTTTCTCTCTTAACTGGTATATGGCCAATCTGGCCTTCAGGTTGCTACTATAATCGTACACCTGAAATTATTTGTTCATGTTTATTAACCATGCTTCTGCCACTTTCTCAGCTTCACCATCAAATGTTGGTGGTTTTATTTTTCAAAACTCCCCCTGAAGCTCCACTTTCTTCTTTTTAACTTCTTGCTGATCAGACAAATTTCTGGATTCTGCTTCATTGTAATTCTTGTTCTTGTTGCTTCGTTGGGATGGCATTCTTTCTATTCCATCAGTTGTGTTGTCTCTGGTTTACTGCTCTTCACCTTCTTGCATGCCCCTGTCAGTACTAGGGTGTTCTATTTCTCTATTTTGTTTATTGGATAGAATTTTGAGTATATTTTCTTGCTCCTACATTAATCGTTCGTTATCCATTTGAACTCGAACCATATCTTCCTGCAACTGTTGTATCATGTTCAAAAAAAACTTGTTTGTTGCTGCTGTTCCTACAACAGTCTGCTGGTTGTTGGTGTTGATCAACACTCAGCTGAACCCACATCTCAGGGTTCACAAATGGTTGTGTTTGGGGTTCCCCGGTGTCTTGGGGTGGTTGTTGCGTTGTTCCCTTTCTCATGATGTTCCTGCTATGCTTCTAAACTCTATGCATCATTATACACACATCTTAATCATTAGTTGACCCTTAGGTTCCTAGCATATGAATGCTGCTCTGATACCACTTGTAACACTCAGACAAAAAAAATTATTTATTTTACCTATGGTTTACATAAGAATTACCATAAACATAAATTATGTACTTAAATCAAAGGTGCTTGAAATAACTATTAATGTTTTACTATGTATCTGATGGTTAATACATTCAAGTCCTTCTTATAAACCGTGATTGACATAATCCATAGTTGGCTATATACGTGAATGTTATATCCAAAGTCTTCTTGATAACCACATAGAGAACTTACACTATTATTTTTATAAAGTTTGATATTTCGTAAGATGTCATAACTCTGAAATTAATTAGGGTTTATCGAGAATCAAATGCTTAACCGGATATGAGCTAGTGCGTACTAGACTTATTAATCATGGTTTAGGTGTGTACCTCCCACAACAGATGGCGATGTGCTAGGATCTGAAATGAGATTCAAGGACGTCCGGCCTCATCCCCACCGTCTATATTTCCGGAGATGCATGGTCCAGGTCATTTGGCGGGACGACTTGGTGATCCATGCCATAACCCTAGCCATCCCTCCTTATGCTTCAATTTTTTCATCTCGGGTCTTTGTTTCTCATTTGGTTTCAACAGTTTAGTGAGATGCCCAAGGTGATATGCATGTTTGAGACGGGCTGTAGGTTGCATAACTTTGGGTATCCCATTCATCGTTTACAATGGAGGACGGTTTCTATCTTGCATTCCTGTTGCTTGAATCCTCAGCACTAAAGTGGAAATCCCCTCAACATTAACCAGGTAATCACAACAACAATCAATAGCAATATTTCTTAGTTTACCTTCATGTACTCATCACAGTTTTACCATTCAATGAATTTGTAACTCTTGAATCTATATTTGATGTTTTCTAGCTACTCAATGCTGGAGGAAATGCGAAACTCACTTCTTATAGGTAATTTTTTTTTGTTTTTATTTCTATTTACAATTTCCACTGCGTAATACATATATCTTTTGTTTTATAATCATAATCTCATATTCCATTTCCGTTTCGTTGCTTGCAGGAGAGGTTATAAAATTTGGAGGTTAGTCTCCTTGCATCTTGTCGTTTTCGATACCCTCTGATCTAATCCCAATACTGAAATAACTGGCATGGTTCCTCCAGGTATGCTTCTTTGGGGATTCCGCACAGTGGCAAGTTTTCGAATGCATCTCATGCATTTATCATTTTCCAGAAATGAAGACTTCTTTCGAGTTGTTAATTTAATGTCTCCACAAATGAGCATGCTATTTTTCTTTGGATTTTAGTTACAGTTTTAAGGGTTCTGTCTTCACTAGTCGTGAAGACCCTTCTTTTTATGATACACGGGGTTTTCTTAAGAGTACATAGATATTTCTTTTGACTATTGTAGATACCCATGCTTCGGCCTTCAGGGTTCGAAATATTGTTTATAAGAGGAAATATACAGTAAAATTTGTACAATTAACATTTAAATAAGTTTTTTTCGGATTTTATTACTAATGTTCTTTCTGGTGTAATTAACCGATTCATGGTTCTTACTCTGCACTTCCTTCATTAAATAAATATGTTGCTTACAGAGATGGTTACCCTACGTTTCTATATATTTTATATTGTATTTTCTCCGTCTATTTCATCGCTCTAATATTTTTGCTCGTTGGTTTTTATATGTATGTAATTTCAATACTTTTTTTACTTCACTGATAAAGACTTATGAAAATATTTATTCTATTTTAATGTGTAATATGTATTTTCTTGCGGGTGTCCGGACCCCCGAACCACACAGTCCATGTATAGTTGACAGGAATAACGATGTGTGCTGGGTTGGTTCTCCCGTACCCAGTGCCAACGATTATTCTGACTCAGGTTCTGACACAGTAACATTTTCCTCCTAAATTATTTGCATGCCATAGTAATAATAATACTATTTTAAGTTCTTTCGTCTGTTTTTATTATGTTACTCCGTAATAGTTTCTGTTGCATGATTTTGTTTTTAGTTAGATGCAATTCTCTACAGTTTTAATGCATTGCACTGTTTAAAGAATTTACAGTTTAGTTAGTTTACTGCAAGTATTTATCCACCAATCTTTCTTTGTAGCCTTCAGCTAACGATAATTTATTTTACAAGATTAAATGGTAAAATCTTCTGGTGTTTTCACAACATTTGCCTTAATGTACGCAGTAATAAAATTCTCGTAACTTCACAACCCTATTTAAATATATATATATATATATTTTGAACAACATATAGCGTTCATGAATCTATATAGAAAGATTAGGAAAGTTTTCCAACAAAGAATTATTATACACAGTTATCTAAAAGAACAGTTTTCAGCGGTGAAATATATTATAACACAGTCGGTCTAAATACCTGTTACTGTATAAAATAACATGAAGAACAATAATTCTGTTCTATATAATAATAATAAATAGATATTCACTTATCTGGAAAAATTGAATCAGACTATGGTGTCCTCCCAACCAATAAGAGAGGCTACGACGTCCTGCTCTTCCCCCGTGCTTCCACTTAAAGGTACAGGTTGACAGTAGATTTTCTACTCTGACCTCAGGACTACAAGTCTAGTCAGTACCAAAAATCTTCAAGAATTCTCTGAGTGATTTTCCACTGGTCTCTACCAGGTTAGGAAACTCTCCACTCTTCCTTAGCCAAAGAACAGAGCCCCTAATCCTCACTGGGATGAGTCTCTTATCCCTAGAGGAGAAGGTAACTGTTCAAAATGTCCAACCGCCTTTTCAGTTCTTGGAAAACATTTACCAACAATATTTTTACTTTTACTTTCCATAACCAATTTTATTATTTATAATTAAAAGGAAGGAAAAATGAATTTTCTAGCAAAATAATAATTGTTTCAATATTTTTCCTTAAACAATAATTAAAATTTATTTTAACTAGTTAACAACTAGTTATCCTTAATGCAACTGTCACAAATTCCCCCCTGGAAGTAACACCGTCCTTGGTGTTTCACTCTAGGTCTGAAAATAGCTTTGGGTAAGCCTCACACACAAATTTTTCATCCTCCCAAGTAGCCTCATCCGGGCCGAAGTGCTTCCACTTCTCTTTAACTTGGGTGATGACTCACTTCCAGAGCATGATTTCAATCCGGTCAAGTATGTGTTGCAGCCCGACCAGAAACTCGCCATTCAGCTCTACTTGAAAACAATAAAATTTTATGTCAAAATCTCATAAACAAGTCATTTTTCAAGTTAGGATTTTAAAATCTATCATACCTGAATATTTTTCCAATGAATTACGTGCTTTGAATCATGCACATATCACTTCAACAGGGACAAATGAAACACATTGCGTACTTGTATGTGACTAGGAAATGCTAGCCGATAGGCCACAAGTCCTACCCTTTCAAAAATTTGAAAGGGTCCGCAGAACCTGGGAGCCAGCTTGGCATAGGAGGTCCACCGCAAGGTACTCCTCTTGGGTTTGATCCTCACATACACATGGTCTCCCACTTCGAATTCCCGATAAGACCTCTTTTTATCTGCATAGATATTTTGCCGATCTTGTGCAACCTTCAGATTTTGTCTTATTTTCTTTACTTCTGATTCCATTTCAGCAAGCATCTTGGGTCCCAACATTAATTTTGTCTTGGGGTTGCTCCAATTAATGGGTGTGTGACATTGCCTCCCATACAAGGCCTCGAAAGGAATCATCTTCAGGGACTCCTAATAACCATTGTTGTAAGCGAATTCAACAAGGTGCAGATAGTCTTCCCATTTAGTTGGCTGCTACGTCACATACATGCGCAACATGTCTTCGAATACTTGGTTTACTCGCTCTGTTTGACCGTCGGTAAAGGGATGATAAGTTGTACTAAAGTTTATTTGGGTCCCCATACCTGTAAACAGAGTCTTCCAAAATGCTGTGGTAAACTTAACATCCCTGTCTGAGATAACCTTCTTCGGAATACCATGTAGCCTAAAAATTTCCCTCATGAATATGTCTGCTATATGTATAGTCTTGTAAGTAGTCTGCACAGGTATAAAATGTGCAGATTTATTCAATCTGTCCACTACCACCATGATGGAGTCATTTTTCCTTCTTGTTCAAGGTAAAAATTTAATGAAGTCCAGGAATATGAATTCCCACTTCCATTTAGGTACCAGTATGGGCTGCAACAATCCTGCGGGATGTCGATGCTCCACCTTAACCTGTTGACACTCCAAAAATTTATTTAAATACTCAGCAATATTTTTACGCATACTAGGCCATAAATATACCTTTCTAATTGCAGCTAACATTTTCTGGTATCCTGGGTGACCTGCATATTTGCTGCGATGGTACTTATTCATAATCAACTCCTTTAAGTCTACACGGTTTGGTACATATAACTTACCTCTAAAAGTTAGCATCTAATCATCATTTACTCCATACATAGAAGTACTTCCTTGCTTTCTGGTTTCTTCCACTTGCTGCCATAGAAATTGATATTTTAGATCTTTTTGTGCTTCTTCTTTTACTTGATCTAAGAATTTAATTTCAAGCTGATTGTATTAAAGCTCATAAACACAATGCAAATTTCTAATTAAAGCATCAACCACTCGGTTCTCCTTACCTTTTACGTGATGGATGTCCATATCAAACTCACTTAGAAAGGAATTCCATCTTGCCTATCTAGAGTTTAAATCAGCTTGCTTAAAGTAACTAGTCAAGCTGCTATGATATGTCTTTAACACAAAATTTTTACCTAGCAAGTAGTGTCTCCATACCCAGAGCGCATGCACTACTGATGTTAATTCCAGATCATAAGTTGAGTAACTTTGTTCATGATCCTTCAAATTTCTTGACTCATAGGCCACTACTTTGCCTTCTTGTGATAACACTACCCCAACACCTTCCTTGATTGCATCTGTACACACTTCAAATTATTTGTTGGGGTCTGCTACCCTTAACACAGGTGTAGTGGTCAAAAGTTGTTTCAGTTTTTCAAAACTGTTTTGACATTCAACATTCCTCTTGAAGACTTTTCCTTTTCTCTGCAATGAGGTAATGGGAAAATAAATTCTGGAAAATCCCTCAATAAACATCCGATAGTACCCTGCTAGCCCCATAAAAGATCGAATATATGCCACATTCTGGGGTACTCACCATTCAATAATTGTCTTAATATTTTCTAGGTCAACAACAATCCCTTCTGCTGAAATGACATGGCCCAGGTACTGGATTTCTATTTTAAAGAAATCAGATTTGCTAAACTTAGCATACAGTTGGTGTTTTCTTAGCATTTCCAATACAATCCTCAAATTCTCTTTATGTTATTTTTGGTTTTTGGAATAAATTAAAATTTCATCTATAAATATGAGCACAAAATTATCTAGGAAAGGATGAAAGATTCCATGCATTAACCTCATGAAGTTTGCTGGTGCATTTGTTAACCCAAAGGGTAACACCACAAATTCATAATGCCCATACCTGGTACGAAAAGCTGTCTTGCATATGTCTTCATCCTTGATTCAGATCTGGTGATATCCAGATCTTAAATCAATACTTTGGATACTTTTATTAGACATTAAATCAAGGGTTTTTATCTGTGTGTTATTTCAATACTTTTTTTACTTCACTGATAAAGACTTATGGAAATATTTATTCTATTTTACTGTGCAATATGTATTTTCTTGTGGGTGTCCGGACCACCGAACCACACCATCCGTGTATAGTTGATAGGAATAACGATGTGTGCTGGGTTGGTTCTTCCGTACCTAGTGCCAACGGTTATTCTAACTCAGGTTCTGACACAGTAACATTTTCCTCCTAAATTATTTGTATGGCATAGTAATAATAATACTCTTTTAATTTCTTTCGTCTCTTTTTATTACGTTACTCCATAATAGTTTCTATTGCATGTTTTTTTTTTTTAATTAGGTGCAATTCTATACAGTTTTAATGCATTGCATTGTTTAAAGAATTCACAGTTTAGTTGGTTTACTGTGAGTATTTATCCACCAATCTTTCTTTTTAGCCTTTAGATAACGATAATTTCTTTTACAAGATTAAACGGTAAAATCTTCTGGTGTTTTCACAACATTTGCCTTAATGTACGAAGTAATATAATTTTCTTAACTTCACAAACCTATATAAATATATATATATATATATATATATATATATATATTACCAACAACATATAGCTTTTATGAATCTATATAGCAGGTAACTATTTAATCTGTCCAACCACCTTTTCAGTTCTTGGAAAACATTTACCAACATTATTTTCACTTTTACTTTCCATAACCAATTTTATTATTTATAATTAAAAATAAGGAAAAATGACTTTTCTAGCAAAATAATAATTGTTTCAGTCTTTTTCCTTAAACATTAATTAAAATGTCTTTTAACTAGTTAACAACTAGTTATCATTAATGCAACTATCACACAATGCTCCCAACAACTCATAAATACAATCACTACGCTGGAATTGGGGTCCACAGGTCAAGTTTTCATAAGGGAGTGGACTGCTAGATTTGATTCATATCAATGGAAGTAGAGTTGGGATTTGACTAGCGCCTCTTCTCTACTCACCAAACAGGTAAACAATATTTTTGACATTTCTGTTTAGTTGCAACAAGGTTTGAAATTTTTTGAACATACCTTAGAATTTGTGAAAATGATGTTGCGCTCATACCTGTTACTCACCTTTAACTACCAAGCTTGTAGTTTGTCAGGAATGGGCAACCAACTCATTGAAATGTTTTTACGATGTTAAATATATATATTTCTTTGAGAACTTCATTAATTTTTATTTGCAACAGAGACATAAGCTGGCAGGGTTGGAATTTTTGTCCATCATCTCAACTGACTTAAAAGTGGGTGGTAATAGAGGCAATAACCAATATATTTATTTTAATTTAGAGGGATATATCCATTTTAATGTGGAGGGATCAAATTTTTTAAGTGCAAAAACAAGTCAAGTGTAGAATTAAAAAAAATAAAGTAACAGTATTTGAAAATATTTGATATATATATATATATATATATATATATATATATATATATATATATATATATATATATATATATATATATATATATATATATATATATATATATATATATATATATATATCGTTATTTAAATTGTATTTTTTATATATAATGGATCCAACTATTTTAAAATTTCATTGGGCATTTGGATTGTGTAGACTACATAGTTTAAACTTACAACTCTAGCAAATATTTGTTGAATTTTAATCAAAATTAATTAAAAATGTAGAAAATTAAGATCACTTGAAATGTTTTAATCTTAAAAATTTATTGTTTTCATTTTTTTGTAAACCATGTATATATATTTTTTGTAAACCATATATAATATATACATAGTTGAGATTGAAACATTTTACTTAATATGTGTTGATTTTTTATTATTTATGAACCTTGTCTATATTGTTGGAAAGAAGGATGATATAAAACATAAATAATTCACACACAAAACACACACGATCAAGGACTCTTCTATCGATCACACAAACTTGATTCAATTACAATGAACCTGGTGAGGAGTATTTAAATCTTTTCAACTAACGACTCACCTAATATAACTTGTCATGCAAACTACTCAATAAATTCATCTATCACATAACTCGACTTGACTCAACGCTCAGTTAACTGACTCTCTAAATATATCAAAATATTCATGCGGGATTTAATTAGCTATTTTAACATTGCCCCTTAATTACAACTACTAAACTGAAGCATGACTCATGACAACTCAAACATGCCTACTGGTCTATGTCTCAGCTAGGCTTACAACACCCAATTTTCTTTTGTGAAACTCAAACACATATTTTTCTAATGACTTAGTAAATATATCAGCCATTTGATCACTAGATTTACAAGGCTTCAAGTGAACTTCTCCATTGCTCATAAGTTATCTTATAAAATGATATTTAGTATCAATATGCTTGCTCTTTTGATGGAACACACTATTCTTGGATAATGCAATCGCTGAGGTGTTTTCACAATATATTGTTGTTGATCCTTGTTGTTTTTTCTTGAGTCCATCTAATACTCTTCTTAACCATACTGCTTGACATGTTGCTAATGTTGTTGCTACATATTCTGATTTTGCTGATGATAGTGTCACAATAGGCTACTTCTTATATTCCCATGCTATCACACCTGAACCAAGATGGAACACATAGCCAAAAGTGCTCTTCCTATCATCCAAACTACCTGCAAAATCACTATCTGTGTATGTAATCAAATCTTACTTTTCTATGCTTTCATACATTATGCCACAATATCTAGTTCCTGCTATGTATCTCATAATTCTTTTTCTTGCACTCCAATGTGTGTCTTTTGGAGTCTCCATAAATCTAGAAATCAAACTCAGCCCTTGCATAATATATGGTCTTGTAGCTGTGAAATATATAAGGATGCCAACCAATATTTTGAATAGAGTTGGATTGACATCTAATCCTTCATCATCCTTGATTAACTTTGTACCTGTTGCAATTGGTGTAGGGATATGTTTGCAATTTTTCGTCCTGAATATTTTCAGCAGATCTCTAGCATACTTATTTTGAAAAATACAAATTCCTTTTTCAGATTGCTCAACTTCTATGCCAAGAAAGTATTTCATGAGACCAATATTTGTCATCTCAAATTCTTTCATCATGGTTGCTTTAAATTCATCTATCTCAAGATCACCTATAAAATGATGTCATCAAAATATAAGCAAACAATAAAAATCTGTCCATGCTCATTTAACTTTGTGTACTAGGCAGGCTCAATGTTGTTTATGAAAAAACCATTCTTAATCATGTAGTTGTCGATTCTTCTATACCATGCTCTAGGTTCTTTCTTAAGTCCATAGAGCGCTTTTTTCATCCTATAAAATTTATCTTCTTTACCTTCAACTTCATAACCTGGTGGTTGCTGCACATAAATTTCTTCTTCTAGAATACTATTCAAGAAGGTTGATTTCACATCCATCTGATATACTTTCCATTTGTTCTAAGCTACTGTCGCTAGAAATTCTCTTACAATATCCAATATCGCTACCGGAGCAAATGTTTCTCCAAAGTCTATTCCTGATTGATGTGATAATCCTTTTTCTATAAGTATTACTTTAAATATGTCAATTTCACCTTTCCCATTCAACTTTGTCTTGTACACCCACTTCATACCAATGAGCTTTTAATCCTTTGGAAAATTAACCAAATCCCATGTATCATTATTTTCAATAGATTCAATTTCTTCATCCATATCTTGCAGCCAATTTTCATCTATGATTTCTTCTTCAAAGGAAGAAGGTTGTAATGAAAACCGTATGAAAAAATTGAATAACATCCAAATCATCAAAAATATCTTTCATAATTCTCATCTTTCTCTTACCATTGCTTGATTCATCACCTGATTGGCTGTTGAGAAAATTTTGGTTTGTTGATCTGCTTTAAGATCAACGCTGCTAAGAAAATATTGGAGTCCTTGCTAGTGTGACTCTGTTTGGTGTATTCTTTTTTTATTCTTACTGCTTCTTTTCTACTACATCATCCTCTTCCATCAATGGTGCTTGTGCATCAACTAGTTTGTCTACAGTCCATTCCATGAATATTGTTCTTTGAACAAAACATCTCTGTTGATTATGGTATTCTTGGTGACATGGTTATACAATTTGTACTATTTTGATTGTTCACTATGACCATTAAATATGAATTTTTAACATTTATCATCCAATTTTCTTCTTATCTTATTAGGCACATGTGCATAGGCTACACATCCAAAAAATATGAGATGAGATATGCTGCAAGACATACTTGATTGTGCTTCTTCTGATACTCTATTTGTCACACTCTTTGTAGGTGATCCACTTATCACATAAACAACACATGCAACTGCTTCTGTCCAATACTCATTAGAAAAGTTTCTTCCTTTCAACATGATCCTTGTCATATTCATAATGGCTATGTTCTTTCTCTTTGCTACACCATTCTGTTGTGGTGTGTACCTGGTTGCAAACTGTCTTATGATTCCAACTTGTTTGCAGTAATCATGGAATTCCTTTGAAGTATATTCTCCACCATGATCTGACCTCAATACCTTGATCTGTCGATCACTTTGGTTCTTTGCTAAGGCTTTCAATTATTTTAAATTTGCAAAAGTTTCAGACTTCTGCTTCAAGAAGTAAACCCAAGTCTTTCTGCTATAATCATCAATGAAAGTGAGGAAGTAACAACTTACACCAATCAACTGTGTCTTCATAGGTCCACAAAAGTCTGTATGCACCAGCTCAAGAGGATGTCTTGCGCTGTATGTAACTCCCTTCGGAAAAATTTCACAGTGTTGCTTTCCAAAGATGTAACACTCATAAGTACTAGTAGGTTATTTGATGGGAGTTTATCCTCCGACCATCTACTTTCACTGCAACAATCTTAAACCAAAAAAATGCAAGTGTCTAAAATTAAAGTGCCATAACTAATAATCATTAGAACATGCAACTGTAAAAAGACTGACCTGATCACTATAATTCATAATTATAGGAAAGAGTCTGTTCCTCATCATCTGCACCTTTTTTACCAGCTGCTTGCTTGGGGGCTTGTCATAAATAACACACTCTTGACCCTGAAAGACAACCCTATATCCTTTTTGTGTCAATTGGCCAACACTTATCAAATTATGTTTGAGACTAGGGACATAATATACCTCTGAGATTGTCTTAGGCCCTCCTACTTGGTCAGATTGTTGACCACTAATTTTCCATCTACATCCATAGTCTTGTTAGTCCCCAAATTTACCTCTTTCTTCACATATTGACCCAAATTTGTGACCAAATTGTTGTTGCCTGTCATGTAGTTACTGCAACCATTGTCTAATAGCCACACTTTATCAGATGGTTCATGCATGTTATGGCAAGCTAGGAACATGGAGTTAGTATTCTTTGTACTAACATTAGATATTTGGTTTCCTTGTTCAACTATCTTCTTCTTGCAATCACATGCATAATGACCAAATTTATTGCAATAATAACATTTCACATTTGATTTGTCAACTCTTTGATTATTGTTGAAGCTTTTGCTGTTACTTCCAAAATCATGTTCATGCTCTTCTTGGCCATCTCTTTGACCACCATATCTTCTGCCTCATCCTCTGCCTCTCGATATACTACTTTCTCGACCTCTGTCTCTTGAAATAGAAACCCGAATTTTGAAAGCAGTTTCTAAATTGGAATCCTTATTTCTGTCTATCCTTGCTTTATGTGATAAAAATGATCCCATAAACTCATCAACTGTCAGTGTTTCCAAATCCTTGGCTTCTTCTATGGCCGCTACCACAACATCAAATTTTGCAAAAAAATATGTGAGGACCTTCTCAACCACTGTTTGAGATTTAATATCTTCACCATAAATTTTTAACTGATTTATGACATACAAGACCTGATTCATGAAAGAATGGATGTCCTTTGTCTCCTTCATATGTAGAATTTCAAAATCTCAGTATTCTGCATTTTAACAATATTGAATTTGGCCATACCTTGATAGCTTGTTGCCAAAGTTTCCCATGCTATCTGTGGTTGTGGTTTTGGTGCAAAAGTGTACCAATCCATAATTTCTTAGGAGGAGTGGTCGCTGCCTCTAAGCTTTGGTCACAAGTAGAAAAAAAATGGTTAGCAAGTTAGTGAACATGCTATAAAATGAAGAACACACTAAATCATGGTATAGTATGCATATATAGAGAGAAGACACAACTAAACTAATCATAAACACAATATCATAAAGAGTCAAACATAAAAATAATACTAATGGTGGCATAAAATTCCCCTCTTATTGCTTTCTATTAGGAAGAAAGATACTACGTTTACACTCTTGCTAAAGGGACCTTATAACTATGGAGTTCTAAGACCCAGTGCAGGGACATTTTTACCTTTTAGCTGCAATTGCAAGGTCTCTTTCTCTACTCCAAAGGATTGACGTTATTGGATGGACAATAACCAAATCCTCTCTCTACTTCTGCTTTAGATTGCACACTGCTGGATTTATCATGGGAAATTTGGCCAACATAATAATGTGCTCTCCCTTTATTCATCTCTTGATGGCCTTTTATAGATGAATTCAAATTCTCCTTCTCTCTCTTGGTACATTGGTGGATGGTGACCCAAGAGAGAGGGTTGATTCCTTTGTGTGCTCCCTTGAGGTCCCAAGGTGGCTTAGGCGGCTATCCTTGGGTGACCTCAAGTGTGGGATAAGCTCCTGTAGTGTGCCAAGTGGTCCTGGAAAGTGACCTCCACCACTCCCAGGACCGCGCGGATTTTTGAAAGAAAGTCGCGAAAAGGCACACTTATCGAATAAAAATGCGTGAAAAGGCGCATTATGGCTAAGTTTTTGGTGCGCAATTTGATTTTTCCTCTTGACCTTAGAGATTTTTAAAATTTTTCAGATCCTATAATGTACCTCATCCCTATAAATCCTTCTGCCTGACATTTAATAATGCCATCTTTTCTTGTCTGATTTTCCAGTGATAACAATTCCCCCCTAATGTGTGAGTTATAGGAAGAACTGTTAGCCTAAATACATTATAGTTTATTTTATGTGTACTGTGTGGAGAGAGAGAGAGACCTATGTACAGCTGAAGGTTGAAAACCCCTTATAGTGGGTAGAAGAGTGACCATGTTCTGTGGGAACCCTCCAAGAAATAGTATGATATAATAAATACAATTTTTCTACGAGGCGGGCATTTCCCATGCTCGTGATACTTTGGCTAGCTAAACAAATCTATGTGACAGAAAAAGGTTATATCTGTGTCACTAGTATGGTAGTGATCTGGTGATTTGGTTGAAGATTGCTGAAGCCCTTAGGGGCGTTTTTTTCTTTGAAAATAGGTGGAATGTCATTCCCGCATGCATAATCTTGGTATGGCATATAAATTCTCATTGTACGCATGGGTGTATGACTGGGACCTTCTCGTGTAAGAATTTCTGAAAGAGATGCTTATAATGGCATGGGTCTTCGACGAATTTGAGAAAAGTGAAATGGTTGTAAAGTATGATACCATCTTGATATGAAAGCTTTTGTTGTAGTCGAACATTAGGAGGATCGATGACATCTGTGGGCAATGATGATTCCCACAGAGCCACCTGAGAATGCCCCTATTGTGGTGAGGGGCCATCCAAGGTACCA
The DNA here is from genome assembly GCA_034641835.2 of Pinus albicaulis. Classification (NCBI taxonomy): domain Eukaryota; kingdom Viridiplantae; phylum Streptophyta; class Pinopsida; order Pinales; family Pinaceae; genus Pinus; species Pinus albicaulis. Next base: position 937,083,963 of record CM076578.1, on the reverse strand, counting down.
CTTCCTTTTTGGAGAATGGCTGTTGAAGTCGACAATAAGGAAGCCTCAACTGAACGAGAGAGTTACTGATGCAAAGGAACAGGGTCTTGGATTTGATGGGTTTAACATAGGTATGATGGCGAGGGGTGAATGAAAGCTGATGATTGGAATTCAGTGGCCCAAGGTCGGAGCATAAAAAAGTAGCTTGGAAGCAGTCATAAATATTTATGATGAGGAAATCCCTGGGGTTGTTAGGATGTACAAGGTGGGTATATGTTGGTTATGAATGTCATGGTGGATTTATGTGTGAAATGTGTGATACTCCAACCAAGGGTGACTAGGGACTACTGCCATGGGATAAAAATTGATGGATGAGTGGGGGACTTGTTCTCCATTTGAGGTCTTTGTACACTTACCAAAAGAATGAAACAATGGGATTGGATTGTACAAAACACAGAGACGAGTGCCCCAAAACATGAAAATGTTCACTCACTGATGACGTGAGGAGGGTATTTTTGCTGAGAGTTGGGGCTCCATTGGTTGGTATGTTGTGTGGGGGTAGTGAAGCGGATGGAAAATATCACAGATGACCTATGTTGATGGAGCGATGGTAGGCCAAATGTGAGATGCGATGGTGCGCTTTCGATCTACTTGCAAAAAATGGTAGTCAGGGAAATGGGCTTTATTTCGATATGGTAAAACTTGACTTGATGCATGGTGGATGAATGGGCATGAAGTTCTTCCCAGACTGAGGTGGTATGGCCATGAAATCTTGATTTTTCTGATGTGCAGTCTAATTTGAGTGATGGACGCTATCGAGGAGAGACTCTACCGACCAACAAGGATGTTTATCATGTGCAAGGTGGGGAGATGATAAACATGGTCAGGTGTTTGGAACCTATGGTTAATTTCTTGTGGAGAAATGATGCCAGGATATGCAAAGTTTTTTTGGGACACTATCATGCTAAGGGTAGAATGATACCTGATATTGAACCTTCAGTGGATGGAGAAATGGATGGTTTTTAGTGTTGTACAATGCCTAAAAAAAAAATACCCTAAGTGAAATCATCTTCTTCATTCAAATATTATTGAAAACATGCGCTGAATGAAAAGAAGATAAGAGAGGCATACCTGTCGGCACTGAAAAATTATTTTTTCGGAGGAGTGAATGTGTGGAGCCTCCGTTGGGTGTTATGAGGTGCAGATCACTCTTTTTCTTTTGGTTCTGCAAATGGGCCCTCTGAGCTCTCGTTATGGTCCTCCAAAAAATTCGACAAGGGTGAGATATAGGCCAATATGGCTCATTTAAGCTCATATCTGACATTTGAGTGTTTGAGAGTTGGAGAGGTTAGAGGCTTTTGCGGAGCTATTCTTACCATTGCGGTCAACCTGAGTACCCAGGATTCACGATTCTTGTGCCAGGTAGACCCCCATAACGTCCTGCATTTTGTTTTTTCAGTGTGACTGGGCAGGTGTTAGTACAAACCAGGGTTGTATAGATTCCTAGCCTTTTCTGGCCTTGACTGCGTGTGTTGGTGAGAAAGAAGGTCTCTGAGTAAGACCCAGGTTCAGGAGATAGGCCAAAAAGGTTTTCACAGTAGTCTAGCACAACGCCGACATTTTTACCCTACTTCGAAGAGCAGAGAGTCTCACCCAAGGCATGCTATGACCTTAGTGAGGTTAGGAACATATCAAATATCGACTGATCACAACTATAGAGAAAAATAGACCAACTAGGAACTACAAACAGATTTAGCTACCTTGCACAAGATACTACTAATGAAGCATATTCAGGATGAAAAATTAAAATTTAAAAGCGGGAAATACATTCATCATAACCAAATGCTTAACACAGAACTCAGGGCATCAAACACAGGTAGAAGTATATTTCATTATCAATACTAGAAAGTTACATTACTCCTTAGATTTGATTATAGAAGGACAGAGTACAACATTTACAGAACAGAATAGAACAGAATAGAACAGAACTGAACAGAACTGAACAAAGCTCTCCTACGACTCTCTTCCTCAGCCCTCTACTGGACCAACCTCCCGTCTACGCTGGCTGATTGCCTATTTTTTCCTTTTCCAACACGACTATCAGTTTTCCCTCTTTTCCTGCTCTGCTGTTTGTTGAATCTCCCTGATCCTTAGGGGAATTTTGAGGTCTAAAATGGGCCTCCTAAGGAAATAATAAAATAATAGCTAAACCAATAAAATAATATTTTATATTTTCAATTCACTTTTTGCACTACAATCCATGTAACCATAGTTAAATTCAATTCAAAAGTTGTACCAAAATAAAATTAATAAAAAAATTGTATTGATGTGACTATAAATAAGAATGAGCTTTTCAAGAAAAATTCATTATCATTGAACAAATAATGCATTTGTCCTTTGTACTTAAATAACTTAAAATATAAATATAAATATAAATCTATAAAATATTGATTATATTATATGCTATTAATTAAAATTTATATTATTTAAATTGTATAATAACATGTAATTAATATACTATATAAAAATAATATAATATAATATAATATAATAAATGTATAGGGATATGCATTGTTTCTTTCAAAAAATATGAAATGACAATAATATATTTTTATTCAAAAGTGTGAAATGGAATTTATTATGAGTACTTTACTTTGGATTTAAAATTACTTAGAGCACTACCATGGTTAACCATGAGTTTTTATCTACCATTGAGAATGTGACAAGTAAGTACCTTTAACTCAAACAATGCCACCTCAACCATTATGGATGATGTCATCCCCTAAAATGTGATTGGTTCTCATAAAGTGAATTTTGATTGTACATTTTCCTTAGGAGGCCCATTTTAGACCTCAAAATTCCCCTAATGAACTGGGAGTTACGCTGCCTATCCTTGTCACTCATTCTTTCCATCTGTACTGGTTTTCCGCAGCTGCCACGCCACCTATTCTCCAACTCTCCGCAACCGTGAAAACTCCCTGTCTACCGTGGTTGTGCTTTACCACCTGTTCTCTGTGACTCAAAACCGTTTCATTTTCAAAACAAGGGCCCCAATAGGCCCTGATCACATGCTATTGACTCGTCTCGAGTCAATCCGTTTATGCTGCCTCGGTCTCCATTGGTCCACCTGCCTCTATGGCTAGCCTTGTCTTCTCTATTTCCTTTCCCTGTCCAAACAGGTGCCCCAACTCGGGAACCTTTTACAACGCTGAATATTTGAGTTTGGCGAATACGTTAATGACCTGTTTCCATTCCTTCATTAGCTGGTTCGTTTATGTGGCAATTTGTTCAGCTTCCTTTTCTCCTGCAATGACTGGAAGCTTGCTGAATAGTTCTTTAATTTTGATTTTGGCCTCAGTGGCCATTTTCTGTATTATTTTTGTAGTATTCTTTACCGGTTGTCTTAGTTCTCGAAGGACCTACTTGGTGGCAACGAAATTCTCTCCGATCTTTTTTATTTTGGTCTCCAGTTCCTCCAAATGATTGTACAACTGGTTAATGCCAACAGGGTCTGTGGCCTCCTTTATTTCTTGTGAGACCTGCTTCAGTTATGTCGAGATTGGTTGAGCCTTCATAGTTAACGAGGTTGAACACTCGTGCAAATGTTTCAGAAGGTTGTAAGCTTATTTCACCGTGGTCCCTAGGGTTTCTTGCATCTTGGTTGCTTGTTTCTGCTTCTCGGTGACCTTCTCGGTGTATATGACGGCAGGATCTGGTAACACCGTTTTGGTCGTGAGCGCTTCCTTTAGCTCTTGATTCTCCTTGCTGATATTGGCACAAGCTATCTTCACGTGGATAGACCGTTCGAGCATAGTGCAAGCTGTTATGTCCTCCGGTGTCTTGTCATCCTGAGCTATTACTGTTGGCCAGAGATTCTTGAAAATATCCGTCACCTTCTCCAGTTGTTCCTGTAGAGTGTCATTTTATCCTTTTAACTGGTTGCGCTCTTCAGTAAGTGCATTGATTTTCAGTTGTTTCTGTTTGAACCTCTGTTGTAGGTCGTTGTGTAGTACTTTTTCTTGTTGTGCCGCACGTTGGATGAAATTGTACAGTTGTTCTGTGCCCTAGGTTTGCATACTCTCAGCCCTAGACATATCTTGGTTTGGTGGTCTCTCTCTGAGTGGTTGACCATTGGCTATTGATCTGGCTGAGTGCTCATGTGGTGACATTGGTTGGTTCTATTGTGGCAACTAATTCCCTAGCTCATTCATGTTTGTGGTTGGCTGAACCTGTTGCAGTATCAAATTTTCTTGCTAAAAAGGGTTTAGCTCCTTGGGCGAGGGTGTTGTATCTGTAGTAAAAGATCCCCTGTGAATTAAAAGGTCCTGGAAAGTGCTTTGTCCAACCAGAGGTTGGTTAACCTCTACCTCGTTGTCTCCATTTGTTTTGATTTTTTTCTTAACTGGGTCTGAAATGGTTGCTGATGTGGATGGGGTGTGGGCAGAACGATCTTTGGAAGTGAATGATGTGTGAGGTGATGAATGGTGAGTGCGAGGTGAAGATGTATGAGTGTGGGGTGGAGATGAAGTTTGAACAGTCAAAATTGAGAATGGATTGAACATAGGTAGCTCAGAGGTTCCCTGGGGGACCACCTCTGGCTCCTCTTGAATTGGTGCTCCTGTATCCATAGGCTGCATTTGAGCATCCTCAGTGAGATCAACTATTTGTCTTGGCACTATGACCTTTTATTTATTGGCCTTATGAGTAGCTACGGGTGTTTTAGGTGCCTTGTTATTTTGGATTGGACCTACAGTGGTTGATGGGGATGAATAGAACATGGTGGATGGTGGGGCAGTGATTAGGGGTGCAACTATGGAAGGTGATGCAGAATTAGTGGCTTGAAATTATGAAAAAGTAGGAAACAGGGGAGACACACTGGTGAGAGTTTGCATTACCCAATTGAAGCCCTTTACTCTCGTTTCCAGCTCCTCCAGTACTAGTGTTAGCTGTAGCTGTGACACTCTGTTCAGTGTCTCATCCAGTGTCTCCCCTGGTAGTGCTTTTGGCTGCATGCCCTCAAACGAGTAGTGATGGACTCCGTTTCTGATCTCCATTCCTTCTCCTGGCTAGGAGCAGACTTCAGTGTTGAATGCATTTTCGTCAACATGAAACTTTAGCGGTCTCATTTTAAACGTTGTTTCATCCACACAGGTGGGCCGTATGTAGGACTGCTTGTGTGTGACCCCGAACCATATTTGAGAGGAATAACTGTACACCAAACTCCTTGGGACCCTTTGGTGCCTTGCCACTATGTCCCCCATCTACCTATACTAGAATGTGAACGCATCTTCATTTACCTCCTTGGTGCTGGGGTCTCCCGAGATCTTCCAGGACGTAAACTTCATTGCAATCGGCTGACCACTTGTGAGTTCCACAGGATGTCTGACTCTGGGGAAAGTCCATTTCTACATTGTGAATGCCATGATAAGGTAGCCGTAGATGAACCCAGTGGCTCTTTTGTAGTTATCTTCATAGGCTTCAAACAATTCATTCAGTAGAAACGTACACTAATTCAGCTGGTTTCCTTGGAGGCAGTGTTCCGCAACTGAAATGGTGTCGAGGGTGCATTCACCCTTCGTATAGTGCCTCATGGTATTGCCTTGTTACATTGAAATTTGTCACCATGACATTTTTAGTACTCCCTTAGAAGTCTACAACATCAAAGTTCTGAAAGTCAAGCCTTGAAATTGAGAGAAAAGCTCATAAAAGTCTTAAAAACACTTGTACCACGCTTTCTCTTAACATTGCCTGCGGTGCCGCACTTTTTTTCTCTAAATCATGCAAAGCTAAACGCACTTGTTATTCATTAAAGGTGCGGACCCCTGTAAAAGGTAAAAGAAAGGCGGAAAGTAACATTTAGAAGCACGGCAGTCAAATCTGGAAGCTTCTAGAAGAGGTTATCCGGTCGATGGTTCGCTCTATCATGTATGTTCATTCCTCCATTATGGGAGCCTACCCCTTGATTTATGGAGCCCAATCCCTCCAAAAGAGCATTCTATCCCTTCCTATGTGGAACCATAACCTCCTCTCTTTTCCTATAAATTGAAGCGATAATGCAGCTTCAAAGGTTGGAGTTAGTGAATTAGAATTGGAGAATTTTTGAGGAGAAATGCTGTAGAGACTCATACTCTCATAGCCAATCATTATATGAGAATGATTACACACCCATGTGATTTTAGTTGAGAGAGTGCAATGCTTGTCAAAGTAAAGGAAATTCCTGTTCCGGACCCCAGGAAGGCTTGTATGACATCAAGGCGGACACGGTTGTAAGGCTCTTCTTTATTTAAGTTAATACGAATGAATATTATTTTCTCAATGGATTATTTAATTAATTGTCTCATTTCTTGAATTCCTTGATCATCTTGATAGATGTTTGATTCATGAATTGATTTATTATATAGGTGCTTTTGATATTTTCTTGTGTTTGTGATTGCAGATCCTTGACGACGAATTTCTTCAAGCCACTGGAAAGAAGATCAGCGCTGGACTACAAGTAGGTTTCCAAAACCCTGTTATAATTAATTCCATGTCAAACAATATCTAGAGAAAATAGTTTTTATTTGTCTGTTTGTTGCTAGCTGTCCGTAGGACACTTGGTAGGTCTGTCTTATTCGCAAGAACGACTTATCCATCCAACAAAATGGTGACTCCACTGGGGAACGGATCTTGAACTTTTATTTTCTTTTATTTTTGACTTGTGAATCTATTTTTTCTGATTTTGATTGATTTATACTAGCTTGGGTACTTTATCCATATAGAATCCATGAGAAATGATTTAGAGTTTTTCATTTTTTCTTTAGTTTTCTTGTGTCCGCTCTTTTCTTTTATAGACAGTGCGGGCAGCTCCGCACTTTTCTTGTACTCACAGTGCGGGACCACACTGGTTTGCATTGAATTCTGCAGACCTTGTGAAAATTTTTGGAAAATTTTAAAATTCTCTTTTCTGGATTAGTTCGTTAGATTCTCAGTGAATACCCAGACTTATATCTTCTGTCAGGAAGCTTTGGTTAAGAGTTTATTTTAGCATTTTTAGTTTTGAATGATTTTCTGAAAGATCTGCATGTTATAATGATTTTTGCTTTGTCTTTATCTCACTCAAAGATTAGAAAACTTGGTATACCTTTAGATCACTGGTATTTCCTTGCTTTCTTGCTGAGTCTGACATCATAGCAGAAATTGTTTTATGAGATTTAGATCCCATTTTTCTCATTTGCAAATCTTTAAAAAACTTTTGTTGATAAGTTTGGAATTTCATTTAAAAACCAAAACTGGATGTTTTTTGAGTTCTTGCTGATCCAAGCAAAGAATTTCTTAGTTAGATTACAAGCTCAGAAATACATCCTCAAAATATTTGAAGTTTTAATTCAGATTTAGTCTTTATAATTTTTAGATCTCAAAATTAGTGTTTTTAGCTTTGAGTGTTATTTCTAGAAATTTTAGTGTTCTTTTGAAGAAAACTTGGTTTGTAGTTTCAATATTGAATAAAAGGGATTTCTTATTGAGCAATAGATCATTTTGAGTCCTCATTGAAATTAGATTTCTTTTCATTTATTCTTGTTTGAAGGAAAGATTTGTTTTTAAAAGATTGCATTTCTCAACTCTTACTTTAGATAGAATTCATTGAAAGAACAAGAATTGTTTCTCATAATAGATGCATTTTTAGTATGTTTTGAGTCGGGTCATTACATATCATCAGTTTCACTTTCGCACCTATTGTCCTAAGAAACAACCCATTAAAAACAATGCTTAAATTAAAATCAATATAGTAATTTTTATATTTCTAGGGCTCTATTCACCAATATAGCTTAGGCTAGTGTCTTGGAGTAGGGAGTAGTTAACTCTCCAAGACAGTTAAAACAAACAAGTAGTTGATCTTGGGGTAGGAAAAATCCAATAGTCACTTGTATGCTCTGGGAAGCTCCTCTTAAAGCAGTCAAGCACGAGTTCATATCTGAACCCGTGGGATAATATATTCTATCTCATTGGGAACGATAGAAGATGTGCGCGTATTAACAACGGTAAACCTTAGATAGACCATTGTTGAGGAGCCTGGGGTCACTTGTCAGTATACCTTGGATTATGTCAAGGATCCTTCAAGGGGATTGAGCTTGGTTACTCTGCCCTTGCGCGTATGTCGGATCGTAGACTATTCCCCTAGGTATATTAGTTCCTGTTGGTAACCATAGTGACCATAATATTTACAGTTTTTTCCTAAGGTGATGGTGGAGGAAAGATCCCACTGTACCTGGAGTAGATGTCGACTAGACTCACTGGGACTCTCTGGAGGGTTATCTTCACTCGAGATGGTTTAAGTGGAGAAACTTGCATTGGTCTGTTTCATTAAGCAGGTTGTTGGGGTAACTGTTCCAACCACCCTTTCTACATTAAAATACTACGATGTTGGATTTCATCACGAAATAGTGTTTTTAGTGTGGGAAGTTACTGTTTGTGTGTGGTTTGATCTCCTATATTTTTAGGCTTGTGATTCATTTGTTTGTTTCCTTAGCGACTCTAGGAGTTTTCATTGATTTTTTTTTTTATTGCATGTGATTAATAATTTTTAATCATGGTTAAATTACCAAGACAATAGCGTAGACTCCAAGGGAAGCCCCTAAGTATAAACCAAGCCAACTTGAAGGGCTACGTGCACTAGTATCGCCTAGTGACAGTAGAATTAGATCAACAGAAACAGGAGAATCATCTATAGTTATTCATCCTAATTATCAATCACAAATAACAGAGCATATTCAAGAGCCAATTTCAATTTCCAAAGTTACTGGTAGTATTTCTCCTTCCAGTGAATTAGCTGAAGAACCTAAAATTTCTGAGCCTTACACTGAACCTGTTATATTGGAACCATCTTTAGAATTTGTTACTCCGACTTCTAGTGATCTTGGTTCACCTAGGGTAAGACATCGCGTTACTGAAATCTTCCTTCTGACCTCATATCTATTGAAGAACTTGTTGGTCCAGACGAAGACGTAACTCTTCCCAAAACCCAAGAAAATTTGAATCTTAGGGAGCGTGAATCAATATTCTACAGTCCTTTTAGAACTGACGCTTGGTATTTATCATTGACAGATTTTTTAGAAAACCCAGGTCTTAGTTATTCACCACCACGAATTCCTTTTCATCCTACACCAAGAGGTTATTATCCTTCATCAATTATGTCAGGTGAGTCATCTATGTTTTCCCAATCTCCGGAAACATTTTTATACGATGGTCCTTCTGTTCCTTCGAGGTACCAGTCACTCTCTGGTACTTTCTCAGGAGCAACTCCTCGACCAACTGAACAAGTGTTATCATCTGGTACAAATGGAACTAAAACTGAAACGTTGAACGTGGAGAAAATTTTTATGATGTCTGGTAATATTCCAAATCCTCAACCTCAAGGTAGTTAGTTATCGCCTGGGGGGAAATCTCAAGGTAGTCAATTACCACTTGGGGGGCAACCTCAAGGTAGTTAGTTACCGCCTGGAGGGCAACCTCAAGGTAATTTTTTACCAGGACAAATTGTAGGACAATATTATTTACCTGGAGAACAACTTCAAAGACAGTACATACCTCAAGATTATCAACCTCAAGGACAGTACATACCCCAAGGTCAATCCCAGACTCACTATATTCCTCAGGGTCCTTATCAACCCCAGATTTAGTACATGCCTCAAGGTTATCAACCTCAAGGTTAGTACCCAACTCAAAGTTTCCAACCTCCTTCTGGTCAACCATTATTACAAGGAGTTGGAAATTTACCAGTTAACTATCAAACCTACGTTCAACCAGGTTATGGTCCTTTATATGCACAACCTTCTACGGGTCAATACCCCGGAATGAAAATGGTGTGGAATCCATCTCAAATTAACAGACTATGAAACCCAATGTGCAGTTACCTAATCAACCTGGACAAACTATAGTTTCTGGTCCAACCCAGCAACCTGTCCAGCCTATTGTTCAAGTCCCTGAACCCGGTTTTGTTCAGCAGCCCGGGCCTAGTACACCTCAGACTCTGCCTCAGACTGCTGTAGCTACTGCAACTTCTGTTCAACCTAAAACACCTGTTTCTGGAGTATCTATAGCTCTGGTTTCTTCTATCCTTTCATCAGTGAAAATTCCTCAAGCCTTTGTGCCACAGTCATGATCTACAATTCAGACTATAGTGCAGATGCCTACAGGACAAGCTAGTACTAGTACGATTGTCTCTATTCAACCACAATTTACTTACCAACCGTACCAAGGATAGTATCAATTTGGACAGGCTACAAAAAATCCAGTATATCAGTATCAGCTGTACCTTGGGTATACTTATCAAGTACCTCAACAACCCCAGTATGGTCCGGTTAATCCTGGTTACCCAGGAGGTTTCATGATTCCAAATGTGCATCCAATTCTAGGGTATCCTGGATATCCTGCTCCTAGCACTATTTTGATCACACAAGGTTATTAGGACCCTAGCCATCGGTTACCATTCATAGCAACTTTAGATTTACTAGATATATCACGCCTTACGAACGATCCCATTTTTTATCTTCCATATTGGCCGCCGATGCCTAACAAGTTGCCCAGTGATATTTTGAAGTTTGAAGGTAAGTCAGGAGAGGATCCATCTAATCACGTTATGACTTATCACCTCTGGTGTGCATCCAATTCACTAATCGATGATTCGATTTGATTGCGTCTTTTTCAGAGAACTCTCATTGGTCTAGCTGCCAAATGGTACATTGAGTTACCATGCGGTTCTTTTAATAATTTAAGTGCACTAGCTACTGCTTTCTTAACCCATTTTCAGTTGCCTGTCAGATATGACAACGGCACAGAGTTGCTGACTTCATTAAAACAGTCTATGTATACGTGCATATCTGATCACATTCATGAATGGAGACGTAGAAGGCATTAGTGAAAGTCTTTATTCTAGATCAGATTTTGGCTGAATGGTTTATTAAATCATTATTGCCCAAAATTATTGAAGATGTGGCCAAAGGAGGCATTGTTATGGAAGAGCAAGTCATTTCTCAGGCTCAGTACCTTGACCTTGTATATACTCAGTCAGGTACCTTGTATGATAAAATCCCCGATTTACCAAGACTTGGTCAATTAAATACAACTCCTTCTGGCTCTCATGCCGCTGATGGTGTAATTGGTTCTGTTAGCACTAGTATCACTTTACCCGATACCAAGACAACTTCTCCTATTATCACTTTACCCGATTCACCCAAAGGAGATTCTTCCCTAGAAGTTTATGTCGATATTCATGTTGTAGAGTCATCTACAACCAAATCTAAAAATCGTGGTAAGAAGAAAGGTAAGAATAAAAACAAAAAATCTTCAAAAGATAAAAACAATACAATTGAACCAATTGACGAAAAACGTAAACCTCAATATCCTTGTCTAATCTCTGATGAGGATAATTTTACAAAAGAGTGCCCGCATAGAGCCAAGGTATCAAAATTCGTTAAGGGTTTGCCTATACTTGCTGTCTTGAAGGATCCCTTTCTCATTCAAGATAGTAACATGGTTGGATCTTCCTCCAATACGCTTGAGAATATCTTGATGGTTGCGACGCGATCACAAGATTATGGTAGTAAAAATATTGGTAAAGAAGTAGAAACATCCAATTCTAACACTGTTACTGATGAAATAGGTAACCTGACCTCAAAACGGGAACTCTAGCCCAAAAAGACTAAAAAAACATGAAAAAACACCCCAAAAACAAAAAAAGTGTATTCCAGAACGCACTTGGTTTTTTTTGAAGGTCAAATTTCAACATTTTATAAAATTATGCTAAAAACAAAATTGTTTCTTGAAAAAAGGATTGAAAAAACACCCTCAAAACAAAACCAGTTGATGCTGGAATAACAAAAAAAAAAATTGTCATATTTTTGACATTTTAAAAAATAGAAATAACATTTTTTTTTTATTTTTAAAATTCAAACATTGAAAAAAATTTAAAATTTAAGAAAAAAATAAATTTAAAAAATAAAGACGTTTTAAAGCTTAAAATTTAAAAATATATAGGAATAAAAAAATAAAAATAAAAACAAAATAAAAATTTTAATTCAAATATTAAAGAAAAACCTAAAATTTAAGAAAAAAATAAAAAATAAAAAAAATTTAAAGATTAAAATTTCAAAATATATAGAAATAAAAAAATAAAATAAAAAACAAAAGAAAAATATTAAATTAAAAAAAAAAAGTTAAAAAAAGAAAGAAATTATAGAAAATAAAATATAGAAATTAAATTTAAAAAAGAAAAACAAATGTTTATTAAATTAAAAAAAAATAAAAAATTAATTTTAAAATAAAAAATTAAATTTAAAGAAATATATTATATTAAAAAAAAGAAAAAAGAAAAACATTATTTTAATTAAAAGTAAAAAAATGAAAAATTAATAAAAAATGAAAAATAAAAATAAAATACAATAAAAATATTAAATTTAAAAAAATATATATTAAAAAAAATATATTAAAAAAACAAATAAATTTTAAAAAACAAATTAAATTTAAATTATAAAAAATAAAATATATATATATATATGAACTTAAATTAAAAATATATATATTAGATTTTATTAAAATTTAAAAGAAAATGTTAATATTAAAATAACAAATTAATTTTAAAAATGAAAAATATTGAATTTTAATAAATAAATGAATAAACAAATAAATTTTGAAATAAAAAATAAATTTTAAATATAAAGAAAAAAAAAACATTGTTCAAATAAAAAGTTAAAAAACTTTAAAAATCAATTAAAATTGAAAAATTGAAAAAAATAAATTGAAAAATATATATTAAATAAAAAATAAAATAAAAACCAAATTAATTTGAAAATATTAAGTTTAATTAAAAAAAAAAATCTAATTTTAAACGCAATTTTAATTGAAATAAAAAAATATAAAATTTTTATGTAATTAAAAAAATAATAATAAAAAATAAAAAAATAAAAAAAAATAATTAAATTCAAATAAATTAAAAAAAAATACAAAATTTATTAAATTTTAAAAAATTAAATGAAAAAACTAAACATAAAATTTAATAATAAAAAAAAATGAAAAATTAAAAAAAAAGTCAATTAAATTAAAAAATATATATATACAAAATTTAATAAAAATTATTAACAAAATTTAGAAAAAAAAATTAAAAACGAAAAAAATGTATAATAAAAAAAAAATAGAAAAAAAAAAAAAAAAAAATAAATTTCAAATACAAAAATTAAATTAAAAAAAAAAAATTAAATTTTTTGAATTAAAAAAAAAAATTAATAAAAAATCAAATAAAAAAAAAATATTAAAAATTAAAAAAAAAAGAATTTTTTGATTGTGGTGGCGCCGCTAATCGGCGTCCCGCCCAGGTGGCGGCGGAGGCCTGCCACTGGGCGGGCGGGGAGGTTGCATGCAGCCCCCCGCCCGCCCAGCGGCCGGCCTTCGCCGCCACCTGGGCGGGATGCCGATTCCGGGAATCGCCCTCCCGCTGTGGGAGGCCGATTCTGGGAGTCGCCCTCCTGCGACGGGAGGGCGATTCCCGGAATTGCCCTCTCGCGGTGGGAGGGCGATTCCTGGAATCGGCCTCCCACGGCGGCAGGGCGATTCCCGGAATCGGCCTCCCGTGGCAGGAGGGCGATTCCCGGAATCGCCCTCCTGGCAACAGACGATATCGGAATCACCACATCGCTGGCGGGAGGAGATTACCGGGAATGCGTTGAGGGTGGTGGGACGATTCCGGGAATCGCCCTCCCGCGGCGGCAGGGCGATTCCAGGAATCTCTGCTGCCACCTGGGCGGGAGGCCGATTGGCGGAGCCACCACGATCAATTTATTTTTATTTTTTTTAATATATATATATTTTAATTTGATTTTTTTTAAATTTTTTTTTTTTAAATTCAATTTTTTTTATTTATTTTAAATTTAATTTGTTTTAATTTGTTTTGTTTTTAATTGTGTTTTTAAATTTAATATTTTAGATTAATTATTTTTTAAAATTTAAAATTTATTTATTATGTTTTAATTTTTTAGTTTTTTATTTTTAAAATTTATAAATTGTTTCATTTAAAAAAAAATAGTAAATTTATGTATATTTGTTTTTTAGTTATTTGCACGCGGTTTTTTTCATTTTTTTTGTTTTTTTTAATGATAGTTTTATTTATTTATTTATTTTTCATTTGTTTTTTTGTTAATTTTAAACTTTGTATTTTTTTTTCTTATTATTATTATTTTTTTAATTTAAATTTTTAAATTTAATTTTTTCTTTTTTTGTATTTTTTTTTTTTTTATCTAAATTTTAATTTTTTAATTTAAATTATTTTTAAATTTTCTATTTAATTTTTTTTTTAATTATATGGTTTTTTTTAATAACTTAGAAAAAAATGTTTTTGATGTTTTTTTATTTTTATATTTTTGGTTAATTTTTGTTTTTTTTCTTTAAATTATGTGTTTTTTCTTCAAATTTTGTCATTTCTTTTGATATAATTTTCGAATATTTTTGTTTTATTTATTTATTTTTGTTTAAATTTTTTATTTTTACGAGTTAATTTTGTTTTTTTTTACATTTTTATTTGTTTTTTTTATATTGTTTATATATATATTTTTTATCTAAGTTTTCTGTTTTATTACCAACATGAAAATCATCACTCTAAAAAAAAAGGTTGATGCTGCATCAATACGTTTCAAAATTAGCATGAAAATCACCGCTCTAAAAAAAAAAGAGTTGATGCTGCATCAATACGTTTCAAAATTAGCATGAAAATCACTAACATTTTAAAACAAATATTCATACTTCATAAATAAAAATGTTAGTGTCAAAAATGTGCATAAAAAAAAAGGGGGTGATTCTGCATCACCACTTTTCCAAATCGGGTGCTTTTTATGCTACTAAAAAAAAGTAGGTAACAGTGCAGTTACCTATTTCATCGGTAACATTGTTTTCTGCATCAACTACATCTCCCTCAGTTTTTGATCCATTACAGATCAAGAAACAAAATCTTGACTTAGTACTCAAACTACTAGCTAAAAGTGTACTTTGTAAATCAACTTTCAATCCACATGCGAGAGCTGCTCAGAATTACAATATTGTTGAAGATTTGGCAATTTCCCCTTTAGCAATGTCAGCTTTGGAAGTATTTCAATCATGCCCAGCCTAAAGAAAATTACTTTTGTCAGCCTTAGGAGCTGTAGATCTCCAGGATTCGAACCTCATGATGTTCGATTTAGAGAATTTTACACCCCACCTACCCCATCAAATGGCTTTTCAGATTCCTGTAATTGTAAAAAACAAACGTATCTTTTTTACTGTTGTTGACGAAGGGGCTTCTACGTGTATTATGTCATTAAAATGTTGGAAATAACTTGGTTCTCTGACCATTAACCAATCACCAACTATTCTCAAAGCTTTTGACAGAAGAGGTTTTCAACCGTATGGTATCTTACAAGATCTACCAATAGAGGTCGAAGGCAAAATGGTTAATCTAGATGTGGAAGTGGTTGATGCCCCTCTGGATTACAACCTTCTCCTGGGTCGCAGTTGGTCTTACGCCATGACTGTTGTTGTATCATCGATCTTTCGTCTCATCATGTTTCCTCATAAAGGAAAGATCGTTAAAATATATCAGCTCTCATGTTATTCATCCGACCCAACCTCTACTGATAGCATCCAACATAGCGGAAAATTGACTATCCCTTATAAGGTTGTCAGAGTAGGTTTTCTTAAAGATTCGGCTTTACTGGGAAATTTTTCCCTGCCTCCTCCCAACGTACAACTTCCTATTGCTAATATCAATATGATTACATCAAGTACTATTTCCTTTGATGATCCTTGGATAGTACCTTCTAAATCAGAATTGGATTCTTTCGAAGGCCGGATGCCTTTGAGTCCTTTTGAGTTAGCATATCAACATGTATAGTCATTTTCTGATACTCCTTCAACTGAGTCTGATCCAGTGAATGTGATCAATTAGGAGTCATTTTCAATATAAATCTTAGCTTCGACACCAATTCCAGATCCTGCTCAACAAGTATTCAACACTGATGAACATATTCGTGAATTCTTGTCGGTAGATGAGTTACCATGGGAATATCTTCATCATAGGTCTTCGTTTTTACCTGATATCGATCATTTTGAGAATGATTTTTCCTCCATTTTTACCACTAATTATGTCAAAGACCCTCAGAATCCTCTTTCACATTTCGATTCTGAATTGAATTTAGAAAATATTTCTACAACGGTTCCTCTTGACATTTCAGTAAAACCTGGAATTGTTGAAAACATTCATATAGGTGCTTCTTGTACGACTGATGAAATCCAAGCATATAAAGCCCTATTTCAGGAATTCCGCGACATTTTCGCCTGGTCATATGAAGAAATGCCAGGAATCGATCCATCGATTGTTGTTCATGAAATTAAGACATACCCGGATGCTCAACCCGTTAGACAGAGATTACGTCAGATACATCCGAGAAAAGCTGCTGCAATTAAAGCCGAAGTTGAAAAATTACTTCGTGCAGGTTTTATTTATCCAATTCCACTCACGGATTGGGTATCTAATATTGTTCCGGTCAATAAAAAACAAGGAACGATA
Source organism: Pinus albicaulis (assembly GCA_034641835.2). Classification (NCBI taxonomy): domain Eukaryota; kingdom Viridiplantae; phylum Streptophyta; class Pinopsida; order Pinales; family Pinaceae; genus Pinus; species Pinus albicaulis. The sequence continues at coordinate 937,067,420 of CM076578.1, read as the reverse complement.
CGAGTATGTATCGATTATAGGGATATAAATTGAGCTTGTCCAAAAGACAATTATCCATCCCCTTACATCGATCAAATTATTGACGATTGTGCTGGAAGTGAAATGTTCTCATTCATGGATGGATTTTTCGGCTACAATCAAATCAACATACTCCTTGCAGATCAACCTAAAACAACTTTCACTTGTCCATGGGGAACTTTTTCTTATCGCAAACTACCTTTTGGCCTTAAGAATGCTGGCGCCACTTTTTAAAGGGCTATGTCTTATGCATTTCATGACATTAAGCACATTGTGCAACCCTACCTCGATGATTTTCCTGCTCATTCTTCATTCAGAGCAGATCATATTACTCATTTACAAGCCATTTTTATGCGATGTAGGCATTATAAGATTCGTCTGAATCCTCACAAATGTGTTTTCTACGTACAATCCGGACGATTATTGGGATTTATTGTCTCAAAGGCAGGCATTCGTGTCGACCCATTGAAGGTTGAGGCAATCATAAATTTACCTCCTCCTTCTACTCTTCGCCAACTCCAAAGTTTGCAAGGGAAAGAAAACTTTTTAGGTTGATTCATTCCTAACTACACTGAGTTAATGAAAGGTTTCACTAGGTTGTTGAAACAAAATATTCATTTATTTTGGGACGAGGTCGCCAATAGATCTTTTGATGCTTTGAAACACGCATTGACCCATGCACCGTTACTGCATCCTCCCAAATACAGCCAATATTACTTTTTTTACCTCGCCGCTTTCGATTCCACGATAGGGATGGTTTTAGTTCAGGAAGATGAATTCCATGGTGAACATGTGATTTACTATCTTAGTCAAAATTTGCATCCAACTGAGATCAAATATTCAAATGTGGAGAAATTGGCCTTGGCAGCTGTCCAAGCTGTCCAACTTTTTCGTCATTACATACTGTTACGCAAAACAACAGTGATATCTGATTGTAACCCTATGATGTATATCTTGACCAAACAATTGCTAGGGGGTAAATACTCCAAATGGTTTGTTATCCTACAGGAGTTTGATTTGGAATTTGAAAAATCCAAATCCAAGAAATAATTGATATTTGCTGAACTTATGTGTGATTTCCCACGTACTGATATAGAAACTGTGGCGGAACAACCAATCGTAGATGAATCCTTGTTTCTTATTAGTACCATTGATCCTTGGTATGGAGATATCATTGTTTATCTTTAGACCCAATCTTTTCGGCTTGAGCTTTCACAGTCGCAATGACGAAAAATACGTTTCCAGTCTCAACAATCATATTGTTGGTGACACACTATACTATCGTGGTGCACACTCAGTTTTTCGACATTGTCTAACCCATGAAGAAGCTGAAAAGGTTTTAAATGACTGTCACTCTGGAGCATGTGGTGGTCATATGTCTGGGTACGCCACAACCCAAAAGATATTGTGCACAGGTTATTTATGGCCATCTTTATTTAAAGATTGTATTTATGCGGTCCGAAAATGTCAAATATTCGATCGAAAAATGCGTGCACCACCTGCTCCTCTTCACCCTATAATTGTTGTTGGTCCTTTTGAAAAATGGGGCATTAACTTCATTACATGTAACCCTCACTCGGCCAGGGGGCATGGGTATATTATTCTAGCAGTAGATTATTTTACCAAATGGGCCAAGGCGATGCCTACATTTGTGGTAGATGGAAAAACTGCAGCTAATTTCGTGTTCATTAATGTGATTGCTCGTTTCGGTGTACCCCAAGCGATAATTACTGATCACGGGAGCCATTTTCGGAATATCATGATGACCGAGTTAACGGACCAACTTGGCCTGCGCCATGACAGTTCTACACCATTTTATCCATAGGCTAATGGTTTAGTTGAAGCAATTAATAAAGTCTTAGTCACCATGATTAAACGAATCATTGGAATTTATAAGTCGAATTGGCATACCATGCTCTTTTCAACACTTTGGGCATATCGAACCTTAGCAAAAACATCGACAGGCTTTAACCCTTTTCAACTAGTTTATGGTTTAGAAGCGGTATTACCCATTGAATGCGAGATACCGTCACTCTAACTAGCCATAGAGTTACTACCAGGCACTTTTGAAGAGGAGAATTTTTTTTTATACTTGGCTCAATTAGATGAGAATCAGCGCACCACTGCATTAGCTACCGAGACTCATGCAAAAAGAATAAAAGCTCAGTATGATAGAAGTGTTACCCCTCCTAATTTTTCAGAAGAAGACCTAGTTTTGATTTATGATCAAGCCAACAATAAACTAGGGTCTGGGAAATTCGAACCCATGTGGCATGGTCCTTATATTGTCAAGCGACAACTTGCAAAAGGGGCCTATGAATTGATTGATTTTGATGGGGTCTCTTTAGGTAAACCCAGAAATGGACTTTATCTGAAGAGATATTACGCTTGATTTTTGTGTGGAGATCTTCTCTGTATATTAGTTACTTTCTAGCTGGTGTGCCATAGATTAGAAACGTGTGCCTAGCTTAAGTGTTCTTTACTACTATTCCTTCTTATATGGATTACTCTTGATATCGTAGATGTCGACGTCCTTTCAAACATATATTGGTTTTGCTGATGGCGCTTGTCGTAGTACACGGAACATTTCTTCCGCAGCTTGGGTTATTTATTCACCCACTGACGAGTTAGTATCTATGCATGGGGTAAGCCTCAGTCAAACAACGAACAATATTTCTGAATATAGTGTAGTTATTGAATTATTGTCGGAGTCCATTTCATTTAGAATTCGGAGTTTGATCGTTAGGTTAGATTATGAACTCGTTGTATTACAGTTAAACCGAGTATATGCCATTAGAAACCCAACATTATTAAGATTATTTTTAAGGGTTAGTCTCTTGGAACGAGAGCTCGATTATATTTAGTATCAACACATTCCAATAAATTTAAACACATTAGCATATGCAATGGCTTCTAGTGTTATAAACAAACATTTGCAATAATAAAGTAATAAATCAACATTCGATAACATGGTTTAATAGGTAACTAGAAATAAATAGTATATCATAGTATAGATGTAGTGTTCAAAAAATAGTACTTCGTCTTCGATTATAAGTTCAAAACGCCTTATGATCAGAAAAAATTAATACAAAAAATGAGTCTATATAGTCAATCATCCACTATCTGTGACAATACACTAGTGCTTGTGCCACTCTACTCAAAAATCTTCTGAATGGTCTAGGAACACCAATGACATATCTCTGTAAATGGAGTGGGATGTCATCTATGGTAGTCTCAGGAATATCCATAGTTATCCACTCCAAATGGTGTTCCAAATCAGTCAGGATATCTGCTGTCTGATCCTGTGGTGGTGGTGCTGCTGCAGTTGCATCCCTTTGCCTCCGGTCAAAGGGGAAGAGAGTGGCTGGTCGAAGTGGACCCACATCTACATTTGAAATTTTTGTTATCAGTTTTGGAAGATTTAAAAAAAAAAAAAAAAATTAGAAATTAGAACATGTCAAAGAGATTTTTTACCTGACTCATCCCACTGAGCTCCTGGAGGAAGTGGCATATCTCGGTCGCCGCTGAAATCCATGCCCGCATAAGGAAAATCCTCTATCACAAAAATTTGGTGTTCTAACCAACGAAAACAAGTCGAGGGAAATCGAACAATCTCCCCACCCTCGCTGTGACAGGCCATCAAAGCAACCCATCGAACCATCCGAGGCTCTCGCGGTCTACCAACATCAACATGAATATGTTACGGGGCTAAGAGAGGAATCCTCTCTAAAAAAAAGGTAACCACGATAGATCCATATCTGAAGTTGTTTAACTTCTCATTTTTTTCTCTAGTTAGTTGGCCTTTGACATTAGCCAATACTGCCTCACACTAGTTGAATATGGTGCCTCAGAAACAATCTACTGCAATCCGAATCTGAGATCTAGTAGCTACATGCAAAGCTGCACTTCCGCACAACTTGGTAACAGTAAATGAAATCACTTTTAACTCGGGACGGATGATAGTTTTAATATCAATCCATTTGTCTCTAGGATTGGATTCATCATTACAAAACTCTAATTGCAGGATAGCAACAGACTGGCCACATGGCCTAGCCCCTAATAGAGAAAGTGGTTTGCCTCTCTTAGACAAACCAGTTAAAAAATATATTTCCTCTAGCTCAATTTCGAGCTGACGGCCTCCAATCATGAAACACTGGTCCTGAACATCCCACTTGTTTACCAACCAATTGAGAAGATCTACTTGAGCTCTCATGCCACTGATAGCCCAGAATTTGAATAGCCCGCATGCTCTTAAAACTTGCAATGTAGGTTGATGAATCATTGCTGCTTCATCTACCTCCTCATGTTCTCATTCTCGCCAAATGAGGATTGTAAATATCTTACAATGAGTAAAATGAAGGATTAGAATAATTTTAAAACAAAAAATTTGGGTAATTTGGAAGGAAATTGTGTTTTTTGATTCGTTACGGTGCCCCCGCACTTTATGCTTAGAGGCAGTGCGTAGCTCTGCACGGGCTCTGTGTTAAAAGTGCGGGGCCCCGACATTTTCCTTTATGAGAAAATGTCGGGGTCCGCAGGTACCTAGTGTCCTACCTGCGGACCCCCAAGGGCAGATTTTTGAACCAATTTTCCTCCCAAAAAATGAAATTTAGACCCTAATTTAAGAAAATGAACGGATGAAAAGCAAGGAAAAGAGGATGTGGATTACCTGGAGCAGACGGTTTTTGATTTCAACGGTCGTTTTGTCTGAAATATTCTCCGAAGCGTTTTTTTGGAAAAGCTCTAAAATTTTCACTTGAAACTCAAACAGTAAAAATGAACTTGAAAAAATCCTTTTTATAAGTTTTTTCAAATAAATGAAATTTAAATTTGTTTATTTTTCACTTTAAAAAGATGATTTTTCAAAATATTTTTATTATTGAAACAAGTATTTTTAATTTTTGAGTCTTTTATGCAGAATACCGGATTTTTTAGGCAAAATGATCATTTTTGACGAAGAGTATACTTTTATCACTTTTTCGGGCTCTTTAAAATTTACGAAAAAGTGAAACCATGGAGTCCTCTTTTAAGTCCTTTTCAGACTCTCTAAAAATGAAAAGATTGCCGAGTACTTGACTATTCGAACTTGTTAAAGGAAATGAACGGTCGTCCCTTCAGTATAAGTTTACCCCTTTTCCAGACTGAAATGGAATATTTACTAAAAAGGTATACGTTGACTAATCATGGTCAATAGAGTTCTCTCTTGCATTATTTTATCCTTTTTTCGGGCCTGAGAGACTAAATTTTCGAAAAATTACACCCATGTAGTTTTCTTAAGTTTTTTCTTCTGACTCCCTAAAAATGAAAAACACCGAGTTTCTCCTATATTGGACTCGTTAAAATTTAACAGTAAAGGAACTGTCGATTACAAACAAGAACGGACCACTCCTTCTTAGGGTTCGATTTTAAACTAATTTGGACTCATCCGAAGGATGATCTTATAAACAAGAAAATGTTATCCTCCTCAAGCTTGCCAAAAAATAAAGAGGTACTTGCCAGAAATGGTGGGGGAAAAGAGAGAAAACAAATTCATTTGTTACACTTTGATTTGTAAGAGAATTACACCACTCTTGAACACGACATTTCTTGTCACACTTCTACCTGGGTTGGGAAATCCTTTTCCTATCAGTTAATCAAACCATATTGAAGGTCTTCAGTTGGTTTCTGGGTATTAGCCTAGGGCAATTGTCACCAAACCATCTGCAATGTCGTTATGTGTTCAAGAAGACAGTCAAACAAACCATTCATCTGCAAACATTTGTCTCCATTCACGTTGACCATCCCTGAGTCAGTCCTTGCAAAAAATATCTTTAAAACTTGATCTATGGTTTCGTGTCGTGAGCTTGCTTACGATGGATCACTTTCTATCGACGACAGCTCATCATCTAAGAAGTTGATCTAGAATCCGTCAGTACCTTGGAATCTGCATGCCTTAATGGCAGGTTTCTCGCCTTCGACTACAGGTTGCATCATTGACCTTCGATTGAACAATTCCGTGAAATGTTCGACTTCAGATCACTTATTCACATTTCATGGATTGTACTGAGTAATTTGAGAGCCATTTTCATTATTGGTGGCTTCTTTCACGCTTGTTAATAGTTTACATCATTGACTGGTAATCAAGTGGTTTCTACCATGTTCGACTTCAAAACATTTAATCGCATGGATAGAATCGTACTAGTTTGGGAAGCAGAAATCAAGACCCTGGATCTAGTTTCCACCATCCAGGCTGCGAGGATTTTTATTATTCATTATGCAGTAGACTATTCATTACATATGGCTACACCCATGCTGTGTCTACATTATTGATGTAATATTAAAATCATTTCTGTATCAGAACAATTTTAGTTAGTTTTTATCTCAGTATGGGAATGCCTACCTCAGCGATGATATATATATATATATATGTGTGTGTGTGTGTGTGTTTTGCATTGAATGTTTTTACAAGGTTCCGACTGGGGTGTCCATAGGCTAATCCTTGAAATGATAAGCACATCACTCTTAAAAAATCTCAGACTTTGCACTTTAGGGGGGAATTTTTTACACTGAAATTTGTCACCATGACATTTTTAGTACTCCCTTAGAAGTCTACAACATCAAAGTTCCTAAAGTCAAGCCTTGAAATTGAGAGAAAAGCTCATAGAAGTCTTAAAAACACTTGTACCACACTTTCTCTTAACATTGCCTGCGGTGCCACACTTTTTTGCTCTAAATCATGCAGAGCTAAATGCACTTGTTATTAATTAAAGGTGCAGACCCCTGTAAAAGGTAAAACAAAGGCAGAAAGTAACATTTAGAATCCAAACAGTCAAATTTGGAAGCTTCTAGAAGCGGTTATCCGCTCGAAGGTTCGCTCTATCATGTATGTTCATTACTCCATTATGGGAGCCTACCCCTTGATTTATGGAGCCCAGTCCCTTCAAAAGAGAATTCTATCCCTTCCTATGTGGAACCATAACCTCCTCTCTTTTCCTATAAATTGAAGCCATAGTGCAACTTCAAAGGTTGGAGTTAGTGAATTAGACTTGGAGAAATTTTGAAGAGAAATGCTGTAGAGACTCATACTCTCATAGCGAATCATTATATGGGAATGATTACACACCCATGTGCTTTTAGCTGAGAGAGTGAAAGGTTTGTCAGAGTAAAGGAAACGCCTGTTTCAGACCCCAAGAAGGCCTGTATGACATCAAGGCGGACACGGTTGTAAGGATCTTCTTTATTTAAGTTAATACGAATGAATATTGTTTTCTCAATGGGTTATTTAATTAATTATCTCATTTCTTGAATTCCTTGATCATCTTGATAGATGTTTGATTCATGAATTGATTTATTATACAGGTGATTTTGATCTTTTCTTATGTTTGTGATTGCAGATCCTTAACGACGACTTTATTCAAGCCACTGGAAAGAAGATCAGCATTGGACTACAAGTAGGTTTCTAAAACCCTGTTATAATTAATTCCATGTCAAGCAATATCTAGAGAAAATAGTTTTTATTTTTCCTTTTGTTGCTAGTTGTCCGTAGGACACTTGGGAGGTCTATCTTGTCCACAAGAATGACTTATCCATCCAATATGCCTGCAATCAGGTAACAAACAAGCTTAACTGCTAGGCTTTTTATGAGGTCTATCTTCGCCCCCTTCCCTCCTCTTTTGGTGTCGTATTTCTTATAATAGTCGCAATCTCCTGCCTTCTTTTCTCTATTGGAGACTGTCTGGAACGCTGTATAGATATCCCTTCCTTCTGCTGATAATCTCGTTAGCCTGTGAATATCTTCTGCATGCATTGGTATCTCGCTCCCTAGCCATAGTGACTCATTCTGGAGTCTGCTCAGTAGGAATTTCGTAGACTGCATCGCTGCTCCTATGGTAAACACTAGGAGGTTCCTGAGGTTCAGTATGGTCGACTGATGGATACCTCTGAACTTTGGGTTCAATATTGCTGCTTCCCCTCCTTCTTCTGTAGCATAATTTTCTATGTAAACCCGCCTTCATCGCCAGAAACTGGTAATAATCCGTGAAGTCTGTGTCGATCAATGACAAATTGTCATATTTTCCCACTAGCGATTCCATTCTCTGAATTCTCTCGTCGAGCTCAGGCTCGACGGCTGTTGGTGCTACCTTGGTCATCTTTGATCTTATTTTTTACACTCACAATGCAACCCCTGCTCTTTATCTGTAAATTCTTGCTATTGGATGCTCTCTCTGGACTTCTTCTGATGAGATTTTGCTCGCTGCTGTTTCTTGTTATAACTCTGAATTCTCCGGCATTCTCATGCTTCTTTCATGCGGGTTAAGTAATTTAACAGACATGAATGAGGTTGATAAGATCCCATAACTAATTAATTTTTTCTGCCTCCCCCATGGTTATAATCGTGCGATTAGTTACCGTGATGAGGTGTGTTCTGACATGGCTGACTGTGACTTTGGGATTTGGGCAGACATTATGGGTAATGATTATGGTTTAATATGGAAAATTTATTACTATATGGATGTTACTAATTATGGCAGTTAATTCTCAAATCCTGGTAATCCTACAGACTGACATGGGTATGATGGGTCATGATGATGGAATGATGTTCAACACCTTTGGCTCTCTGACATGGATGACACACTGGACACTACCCTCCCCCCGACCACAATCGGTTGGGATGCGGTCTCCGCATTGCAACTGTGAGTTTTCTCTGTATTTCAGTTTTTACTTTATTAGGATTCCTATCTATTCTCTTCTTGGGTGTGAGAGAGTTATTGACTCTACCTACTCTATTCTACCCTAGTGACTCCTCTCGGTTGCGAGAGTTATTTGAAAAGGAAATAATGAAACTTACTTGTGGTAAGGCTTCAGGCGTATGCCATTCACCCATCCTAGTAATAATTGGTCGTCCAGTTGTGCTAACTGAACTTCTCCCGAATCTAAGATTTTAGTCACATGGTATGGTCCCAGCCAATGCATTCTTAGTTTACCTGGGAATTTTTGGAACTTTCCATCATACATTAAAACTTTTCCTCCGACCGTAAATGTTTTATGTTTGATATGACGGTCATGCCAAGCGTTTTACTTGTCTTTTTGGAAAGTCCGATGAAATTCTGCTTGAAACCTGTCCTCTTCAAGTTCTTCTAGCTCATGTAGTTGCTCCTTCAATGAGTCTTCCTCTGTTAAATGTAGTGTTGACGCGATTATCAGGCTCAGTATGACAAATTCAGCACGTACCATTGCTTCCTTCCCATACACTAGCTAGAACAGAGTTTGGTTGTTCAGTATTTTGATAGTTGTCCTGTATGCCCACAATGTTGCTGGTACGCACTCATCATAGTCATCTTGATCAACATTGCAAATATTTGTTAGTCCCTTTTCGAGAATATTATTAAATACTTCCACTGTTCCATTTGCCTGAGGATGGTACAGACTGCTCTTATGATGTTGAACAATGAAATTTTCTAACAGATATTTGATCATGGTATTTATGAAATGTGTACCTTGGTCGCTGGTTAGACTTATGGGGCAGCCAAATCTGCTAATGATATTTTCAAAAATGAACCTTGCTGTTGTTTCTGCTGTGAAATTCTTCACTAGTACCGCTTCTGCCCATTTGGTAAGATAGTCTGTTGCGGTAATGATGTACTTGGCCTGCGAATGTCTTGCGACAGGTGCTATTGGTCCTATAAAATCAACGGTCCACTTCTCAAATGGCTATAATGATTTTACAGGGTGAAATGGTAGCTCAACCCTATGCGATGGATGTCCCGTTCTCTGGCAGAAATCACATTTCTTTACAAATGCTTTACTGTCCATGTGTACTGTGGGCCACCATAAGCCTGCTTGTAATATATTTCTTGCGGTGGGTTTTTCACCAACGTTTCCTCCCGCAACTCCCCAATGAAACTCCCACAGTATATCCTCCCTTTCATGGTCTATGGCACATCTTTGAAAGACTTGGTATAACCCCATCTAATACAACTGTCCCACTATTAATTGATATTCTGTTGCCCTGACTACCAGATGTCTTTTCCGAGTTGCTGTATATTCAGTCGGGCATTGTCCTATTAACAAATAGATTTCTATCTGATCTAAGTAGTCTGGGATGGCTTCTACTCTAAAGAGATCAGTGTCTGGCAATTGATCATCCATGGACCCTCCATTTTCTCCATTTTCCAGCCTTGATAAATGGTCAGGACCCACGTTTAGTCTTCCTGGTTTCACTATCACTTCAAAGGTGAACCCCTGAAACAGTAGGAGCCATCTACAGATCCTTCCTTCAAGGATCGGTTGGTTAACTAGGTACTTTAATGCTGAATGGTTCGTGAAGAATTTAAATGTACATCCTAATAGGTAATGCCAAAAATTCTGAAGGGAATACACCATTGCTAAAGCTTCCCATTCTGTTGTTGTGTATTTCCTTTCAGCTGTTGATAACTTCCTGCTTGCAAAATAAACTGGGTGATCAACTGAAGTATCTCCTGGTTGAGCCAGAACTGCTCCTAGTGCATTGCTGGAGGCATCAATATGGACGTGGAATTTCTTGTCCCAATTACGGTGAACTAATATGGGTGCACTTGCCAATTTTTCTTTCTGTGTCTTGAGGGAAGTAGTACAGTTGTTTGTCCAAATGAATTTCTCTGATTTACGCAACAGATTCTCCAATGGGGCCATTATCTTTGCGTAGTTGCGGATAAATTGTCTGTAGTAGCCGGTGTGGCCTAGTAGTGACCTTAACTGCTTTGTAGTTTTCGGTGCCTCTATGTTGATTATAACTGCCACTTTTGCTGGATCCATGCAAACCCCTTGTTTGCAAACAACATGTCCTAGCAACGTCCCAAAGGGTACTGCAAAGATGCACTTCTTAAGATTTAATGAAATCTGGAGTTGTCTGCATCTGTCAAACATTATTCTCAATAATGTTGCATGATTCTTCAATAGGTTGTAAAATGTCCAATCATCCATATAAACCTCTATGAATTTATGGATGTATTCCCAAAATGCTGCTATAACAATCCCTGAAAATACGGCCAGTGAATTTTTAAACCTGAAGGGAATTACATGATATGAAAATGATCCTCATTCGATTGTGAAAGTTTTTTTCTTCTTATCTTCTTCATTTAACCTTACTTGATGGTATCCTAAAAATCCATCTGTAAATGAATAAGCTTCATTCCCTGCAACATTGTCGATCACATCATCACTAAATGGAGTGGGGAATGGATCATGTATGCATGTATTGTTGAGGCTCCTGTAGTCAACACATACTCGAATTTCAGCCTTTTCCTTTTTACTTTGTATGATTATAGGACTTACCCACTCTGCTTCTTCCATCGGAAATATCAACCCTGCTTTCAACATTTTATCAATCTCTACCTTGACTTTCTCTTTCACTCTTGGATTCAGATGGTACGGTCTGTGATTTACTACTCTTGCATCAAGTTTCAATATTATACGAATTACCCCCATGTCTCCTTTTATTCCTTTTATCTCTACTACTAAGGATGGGAACAAGTCTTCATATTCTTGTAGAAGATTAAATATCTCCTTAGTCATTTCTGCATCCCAGTAGTCACCAATTGACACAATTTTGGGCTTTTTCTGATGTTCTGATGTTCAGCGTCTTGGTCTTCAATGGTGGTAGATGAATTCCCTCTATTGTAGGTTCTTCTTGAATATCTCGCTCCACTTATTTTTATTCAAAATATAAATGTCTAAGATCTTGTAGATCATTGTCATCCATTTCACTATTTATCTTTTTGCATGCTACCGACTGTCTGGCACTCTCTTTCGGGAGTGCTTATTCTTCATCCTCTTGAATCTCTAGAAAGAAAAATACTCTTTTAATGGCCTATAGTGCCTGTGTGACTGGTTTTGTTTCTCCTTCAAAGGAAAAACATTGCGTAAAGTGATCCGCAACTGCTTTCCAGGTATCGGTTCCTCTTTTCTTCTCTTCAGTTAAGTACTGAGCCTGTGGAATCAAATCTAGTGAATGTATAAAATTGTGCACCCACAGATCTTCCGAGTATCCTGCTTTCTTCCATTGATACTCACAATGTTGTAAATGTTTACTGGGGTTAGAATCCCCTTGGTAATTTTTAGTGAATTGTGGTCCTTCCTCTTCCTTGAATCTGGTCCTCAACGCTGCTACACCCTCGTTCCATAGCGACAGAGAGTTGCGGTGGTTGCTCCACCACCTTGATGACATGGATTGTAGAGCCACATCCATGAGTGGGACTCTATCTTCCAATAGTAATTTATCCTCTATTTTGGCAATAAATGTATTTACAACATTTATATTTGATAAAGTTTTATATTCTCTTACCTCAGTTCCGATTGTTAGGTCCCTATATCACTAGTATAGTCCCTTATTATTGTGAGTGTAACCCCCTTATTGTTATTATTGTACCCTTGTAACCCCCATATTGTTATTATTGTGCCCTTAAATTATTATTAAAGAAATGCTAGAGATTACACTAACAAAGTTCAACAGATTAAGTATTGAGTTCCTGAAGTGAATTTTAGCAGCGGCAAAGAGTGGCTTTGTAAATTGTATCATCCAAGAAATGTTCATTTATGTAATGTATTGGAGGTTTCCCCCTCGAAGTGGCTTATTTATAAGGCGTTTATATCTCTTTTCTTCTATTTTTGGAGCTGGTTACACAACATTTGGTATCAGAGCTTTGGATTCTAGGGTTTCGCTGCTTCAAACAGGTCATCGTGGAATTTTCGCTATAACGTTTTTTCTATGAAGTTTCAGAAGCTGAAATTTTTAGGGTACGAAGCTGAAATCCTGAGACAGATTGTCTAAAAATTTCAGATCTTGGTTCGCAATATTTTCGGAGATATCATCTGTGGAAGTCAGGTATTTTTTCAAGCTCCTAAACAGGTCATCGTGTAATTTGCGCTATAATTTTTTTTATACGAAGTTTAAAAATCTGAAATTCATATGGTGTGAATCTGAAATCCTGAGGAAACTCGTCAAAAAATTTCAAAGCTTGGTTCGCAATATTTTTGGAGATATGATCTGTGGAAGGTAGTGCTTTTTCAGGCTCCTGAATTTCATCTCAAAGAGGTGATCGTGGGAAACGTTCAGTAACTCTCTCTCTGGGCAGTGGATTTGAGTGCCGTTAAAAGTGGTCACAATTACACGGACTGTAGTTTCTTGGCTATCAATTTCAGAGACAAAGGATGAAACAGTGACACGTGGAAATTCCTACAAGTTTGATCTACTGAACCAGTCCAGAATTAGGTCATTGTGGGAGATTGGATGCAACTTTGTCTTGGGGAATCCAAATTAGATCAGACCTATGGAATTTGAAAGAAGCTTCAGAGGGCTACTACAGGGCTGAATTTCAGATATTGAAGATTTTCAATTACAGAGATAATTCAATTTCAATATCGAGCTCCTCAAAGCAAGTAAAAGGTGTGTATTTTTTTTTTTCCGAATTGCATAAGTCTTGTTTGAAGAATCAAGTTGAATTGATTCCAAGGGAATATTGTAGAATAGGTATCAATATTGGATTCTAAAATGGCCCCTAAAAGAATTCAACACCCATTAAACCTTCAGAAGGCTCTACCATGACTCATGAATATGAAGAATTGCAACATGATCTATCAAAATTACAAGAGCAAGCGCAACAAATTTCACTCTCACAAAGAGCAACAAAAAATGAAATGGAAGTTTTGAAGAAAGGCGTGGAAGTGAAGATGGATGGTTTGAAGAAAGGCATGGAAGCTAAGATGGATGGTGTGGAAGTGAAGATGGAAGGTTTGAAGAAAGGCGTGGATGCTAGGATGGATGGCATGGAGGCTGACATGGAATCTAAGATGGATGACATGGAAGCTAAGATTGATGAGAAAATGGAAAACATGAAGAATTTTCTAAAAGCAGACATGGAAGGTTTGACAAAGTTGATACAAGAAAGGTTTCCTAATAGTGAAAAGATAGTAGAAGAACCTCATGATGAGAACAAAATAAATGTTAATCGTGATTTCATAAACTCTAATGTTGGCGGGAAGAACCACCATATTCCAAAAATGGATATGATAAAGTTTGATGGAAAGGATCCTGTAACATGGATACTACAGATGGAGCAATATTTTGATCTCCATAATGTGCAAAACACACAAAAGGTACGCATTGCAACTTTACATTTAGAACAAAATACATTTGTATGGTATCGATGGCTTTGCTCTCATAAAAAAATTGTCACTTGGTCAATTTTTACGGAGGAAATGATAACACATTATGAGGATACAAAGAGCAACACCTTCTTTAGCCAATTGATAAATCTCAAACAAAAGGGTTTAGTGGGGCATCACATTGAGGACTTCCAAAAATTGAATATAAGGGTAACTGATATTCCAGAGGAACACAGGATTGATCTCTTCATAGGTACTCTAAAGGATAACATCCAACATGAAGTTCGTGTGTTGGAACCTGATTCATTAGAGAAGGCATTTAGGTTGGCAAGAAAAGTTGAATGTAAAATTATGGCGACAAGGAAGCCTACCACTCAATTCTATAAAGAAGGAAGTGTTGCTACGCCTAGATTTCCACAACCTACAAGGTTGACACCACAACAATTGGAAGAAAAAAGAGCAAAAGGGATTTTCTACAGTTGTGATAGCAAATACAACAAAGGTCATAAGTGTGCTGAAAAGAAATTATTTTACATAGATTGTGAAGAAGAAGAAGAAAATGAGCAAGAAGAGGATACACACCAGGAACCAGCCATAGAAGAGGAAGAAATGAATCCGACCATATCATGTAATGCACTGGCAGGAAGTACCACTCCTCAAACTCTCAAGATAGCAAGACAGATCAAGAAGAAAAAGGTAATAGTGTTGATTGATTCAGGTAGCACCCATAATTTTATTCATTGTAAGGTAGCAAAGGAATTAAATTGTTTCCTATACCCAGCACCAGAATTCCAAGTGATGGTTGCAAATGGAGGAACTATAAATTGCTCTAGGAAATGCCATAATATCAAGCTAACCATGGGGGAATATGTATTGACTAGTCCAATGCTTTCCATTCCTATGGGAGATGTTGATGTTGTACTAGGAGTACAATGGTTACAATCTTTGGGGACGGTAGCTTTTAATTTTCAAGAACTTTTCTTGAAATTTTTTTCAGAAGGAAAGGAAGTCGAATTATGGGGTATTGAAGGGAAGCTAGGAAGGATAATAAGCTCTAATGTCATGACAAAGCTTCTAAAGAAAGAACAACGAGGCGTAATTGCACAATTATGCTCACTAGAAGTTCCGACATCAAAATCATCTATTTCTGCATATCTCCAACAAGTCTTGGACAATCATTCCAAGGTGTTTGAAACTCCCAAAGGACTCCCACCTATTCGTGATCATGATCATGCTATTCATTTGATTCCAGGAAGTGTTCCTCCAAACATCAGGCCTTATAGATATCTTTACTTCCAAAAGAGCGAAATTGAACATATGATTGCAGAAATGTTAGAGGCGGGTATAATTCAACCTAGTCAAAGTTCTTTCTCTGCTCCTGTAGTATTGGTACACAAGAAGGATGGATCATGGCGAATGTGTCTGGATTATAGGGAGTTCAATAAGCTCACCATTAAAGACAAATTTCCCATTCCTGTGATTGATGAATTATTGGATGAATTACATGGAGCAATTTATTTTACCAAGTTGGATCTTCGTTCAGGATATCATCAAATTAGAATGAAGACTGAAGATATTCCAAAAACAGCATTTCGAACTCATGAGGTCATTATGAATTTTTGGTCATGCCTTTTGGCCTTACCAATGCACCTTCTACATTTCAAGGGTTGATGAATTCCATTTTCAAACCCTTCCTTAGAAAATTTGTGCTAGTATTTTTTGATGATATACTAATCTACAGTAGGTCTTGGAAGGATCATGTTGAACATATTGACAGGGTGCTCAAACTATTGCAGGAGAAACAATTATATGCAAAAAATCCAAATGTTTCTTTGGAGTATAAGAGGTGGAATATCTGGGTCATATTGTATCTCATGAGGGTGTTAAAGTAGACCCTAACAAAATTAAAGCCATTAAGGAATGGAAAGTCCCCACAACCATAAAGCAGTTGCGAGGATTTCTCAGGTTAACAGGGTATTATCATAAGTTTGTTAAGAATTATGGGAGAATAGCAGCACCTCTAACAACATTATTGAAGAAAGATGCATTTTCATGGACTCCTGAAGCAACTAAGGCCTTTGAACGTCTTAAAGAGGCAATGTGCCCAGCACCGGTCTTAGCTACACCAGACTTCACAAAAACCTTTATTATGGAATGTGATGCCTCAGGAAATGGAATTGGTGCAGTTTTAATGCAGGAAGGAAGACCCATTGCTTTTGAAAGTCGTCCAATCAAAGGAAAGTATTTACGGAAACCTATTTATGAGAAGGAAATGTTAGCAATACTACATGCACTAAAGAAATGGCGAACTTACCTAATGGGAAGACACTTCAAGGTAAAAACTGATCATGATAGTCTTAAACACTTTTTGGAACAAAGACTATCGTCATAAGAACAAAAAAAATGGGTCACAAAGATGTTGGGTTACGACTTTGAAATAATCTACAAAAAAGGAAAGCTGAATGTTGTTGCAGATGCACTCTCAAGAAAGAATGAAGAGGTGGAAGTATTGCTTTGTGCCATTTCTATTATCCAACCAGATTGGATAACTAAAGCAAGAGATGAATGGAAGAAGGACAAAAATGTATGGATACTCATTCAAAAGTTGCAGCAAGATCCTAGTACATCTGATACATTTAGTTGGAAAAATGATTCCTTATGGTACACAGATCGCTTATATCTTTGTAAGAATTCCCAACTAAAACAAAAGATTCTTCCGGAATTGCACACTTCTCCTTTAGGAGGACACTCAGGATTTTTAAAAACTTACCACAGGGTGAAGAAAGAATTTTTTTGGGATGGCCTTAAATCTGATATTCAAAAGTTTGTGGCGGAATGTTTGGTTTGCCAGCAGAATAAAGTGGAAGCAATTAAGACCCCGGGACTTCTACAACCTTTATCCATTCCAAGTCAACGTTGGGAGGAGATTTCAATGGATTTTATCACAGGTTTACCTAAGTCCGAAGGAAAGAGTGTCATGATGGTGGTAGTTGATAGAATTACCAAGTATGCACACTTTTGTGCATTATCTCATCCATTTAAAGCAAGTACAGTTGCTACTACATTTATGGATAGAATTCAAAAGCTACATGGAAGCTCAAGGGTTATTGTGAGCGACAGAGATCCCATTTTTACTGGAAATTTTTGGACGGAGTTATTTTCTTGTTTGGGTACTCAATTAGCTCATAGCTCATCTTATCATCCTCAATCTGATGGTCAAACTGAGATCGTAAATAAATGTTTGGAAGGATATATTCGTTTTTTTGTATCTGATAAACAAACACAATGGGTCAGTGGTTACCTCTTGCTAAATGGTGGTATAACACTTCCTTCCATACTGCAGTAAAAATGACCCCATTTATGGCACTTTATGGATATCATCCACCATCCATCACATCATCTTTAAGAGAAAATTCTAAGGTTCAAGCAGTGGAAGATCACATCGAGCATCAGCAAGAAGTTCTACAACTCTTAAAGGATAACCTGAATTTGGCACAAAATCAAATGAAACAACAGGTAGATCAACATCGCAGCGAGAGAAGTTTTGATGTAGGAGATTGGGTATTTTTACGGCTACAACCATACAAACAAATGTCCCTCAAGCAAGCTAAGAAGGATAATAAATTATCACCAAAGTACTATGGTTCTGACAAGGTGTTGCAAAAGATTGGTTCTATGGCATACAAATTGGAGCTTCCTGCTTCTTCGCGAGTACATCCTGTTTTCCATGTTTCATGCTTAAAAAAGCTTATAGGTGAAAATCTTCCAGTTCAAACAATATTGCCAGAACTTGATGAGGAAGGAAAAATCATATTGGAACCTGAAGCGGTCATGGAAAAAATAACTCGACAGCTACGGAATTGATCAATTTCAGAGTATCTCATCAAGTGGAAGAACTTACCAACTGAAGATTCTACATGGGAGGATGAGAATTTTATACAGAAGCACCCGGAGCTACTCAAGCGTTGAGGACAACACGTTTTTGAAGGAGAGGGGCATGTTAAGTCCCTATATCACTAGTATAGTCCCTTATTATTGTGAGTGTAACCCCATTATTGTTATTATTGTACCCTTGTAACCCCCATTTTGTTATTATTGTGCCCTTAAATTATTATTGTTAGGTCGGCTAGGATTACATTTTGGCCCACTAGGATTACATTATGGCCCCATGGACTCCTATATATAGAAAGGAGGTTTTGTAAATTGTATCATCCAAGAATTGTTCATTTATGTAATGTATTGGAGGTTTCCCCCTCGAAGTGGCTTATTTCTAAGGCGCTTACATCTCTTTTCTTCTATTTTTGGAGCTGGTTACACAACACCGATCCAGTTGATTCTTCGGACGTTAGTACATCTTCTTTTATTAGTCTCGTATCCTCCCTGCTGCCAATCATCCTAGGCTATTTCTGAGCCCAAGTCTGAGATTTGAACACTTCTCCAGCTTACAGTCCCCCCCACCGTTGGGTTGATATAATCTTCTCTTTTCCCTGCTATCATCTGATAAAGATGATCAAAAAGTTGAGCATCCTCTCTGTTGTCGACAGTTTTTGTATATCAGGGTCCTTGATATGGATCAAGTGGCTGGGTGACCCTGACTTCCCCATCTTCAAATATCATCAGTTCCTTTTTCAGATCGATCATTGCATAGTTCTCAAAAGCCCAATATATCCCCAATAATGCTGGGTAGGGATCCTTATCCCCCATGATGTCTATCACCTCGAAGTCTGTGTATGTCTTTACCCCCGCAACATCAACTTTGAATTCTTCCAAATTTCCGATAGGCACAATGCAGTACTTGTTTTCCATGCAGAGCTAGATTGGTGAGTAAGTCAACTTTGGTCTCCCCAATGCTTCCCATGTCTTCCTTGGCATAATGTTGATATCTGACCCTAGGTCAAGCATGGTGTCCTTAATTTGGAATCCCGCGACTTGAGTGTTGACACAAAATTATTTTCTTGTTCTTCTCTTATTTCTTTTGATTCTCCATATATATTTATGGGTTGAGTCATGTGACTCCTCCGGCTCTGTGTTTTCTTGCACCACCATCTCCAGATTTTGTTTTAATTTCTCCAGCATCGGTCTATTGGTTACAATTTTTAAAACTATCCGGAACCATTCTTCAATCATTGTGCTTGTATCAGTCTATTTCTCCTTGTCTACCATCGGCTGCGGTAACTCAATGCCTTTGCTTCCTCCAATTTGGGAAAATGTTTCCACTACTTCTTTAAAATATTGCTTCTATCTATCTGGCCTGAACACTGGCTTTGGAGATGTTGGATTTATTATATTTATCGGGTCTATATTCTGTGCATATTCCCCTATTCTCTTTTCTCCTCGTGTTATTATGGCTATGTTTTGCATAGCCTGAGCCTCTACTATTCTTGGCTCTGCATTTACCAGATTTTCTCCTCTTTGTCTGGCTCTTTCGTCCCATATTTTAATTAAGTCTGGGCAGTCTTCAATTGCATGTGTATTGACTCTGCAATGAGAGCACCATGGTCTTCTAGGAAGCAGAAATTCCCTAGCTACATGGCCCTCTTGATCACAATTGTAACATCTTAGAGGTCCTCTTCCTCCAGCTATGCCTCCTCTCATTCCTCGTCCTCGTCCCCTGGGAGCCTCATTCACTCTATATGATGGCATGTCCAATCGTTCCTTCAGTGCATCCAGGGCTCTACACTACTCTGTATTGTGCGTTGTGGAAGTACAAAACTCACAATATATGTTTTTTGGAAGGTTGGAGTATTTTTTCAAAATTGGACATAGGCAGGGTGGATGACCAATGCTTTTGAATATTTCGCAATATTCAGTTGCGACCTGATTCTATTGCGCAAGGAACCATGGGAATTGGGGTTGCGGAGGATATAGAACTTGAGTGTTTATCTATGCAACTCCCCCTACTGGTGGAGTCCCTTATGTCCTTGCTGCTGAAGCCCCGTATTCTGCCCCCGCAACCTTGGAGATTCGGTGACCATGTGTCCCTCCATCAGATAGTGCGTACACTGTACGTTGGGTCTCGCAGGTCTTATTGGTTGGATATCCTTCAAATTTTCCATTAGACTGGCTATCTGATGCTGTAACCCCAATATGGAAGGGTCTTGAGCTGCTGCTCCTCCCTTGAACTCCTGCGGATACCCCACCATAGCCTCTATCTTCATAGCTTGCTCCAATGCATCTTGTAATGTATCAATATTCTGTTGTGTTATGGGAGTTCTTGTCAACAGAAGAAGGTCCTTGATAAACCTATCTCTCTGATGATTAGGATCGATTGGGTAACTCAGTTTTAAAATTGCATCCTTGAACCTTCTCATTAGATCCCATGTAGTTCCACATTCTCATTGTTTAATCTCCCACATATCTAATAAACCCTGTTGATCTGTCTGAGGTAACTTAAATTATTTGAAAAATTCTTTGTTTACATCATCTATCACTAGGGTAGGATGAGATTCAGACCATTTGATAAACCAACGAAGAGCTCTTTCCCTTAGGGTCATCTGAAACTCGATCAACTTAACCACCTCTGGTGTATGTCGAGCCCTCCATATGGCTTCGCAGAGATACCAGTGCTACTCTACATTGTCATTGTCCCTCCCAGAGAACTTTGGGTATCGGGTAAATGATCCCACCATAATTCTTTGTGTGGATGGTACTAGAATAAAACCTCTATTTCTAGGCTGTGAAATTATGTTACTAGCACTATTGATAGTAAATATTGTTGCTATAGACTGGACACTATTCAACTTGCTAAAATCTTGTAACTTAACAAAAATTTCACCTAGTGGCTGATAGAGTACTAAGGGAAGGTCAGGACTAGAGCTAATTAAACTTTGGGGAATATATTTACCTTGAGTTATAGGTGTCGACCCCTCTCAAAATAGTTGTTCCATTGCAACATGCAACTCCACATTGGACATCTCCTTGGGGCGCGCATCCTCCACGTTGGATTTTTCTCCCTTTTATCTTTGGGCTAGGCTCCTATAAACTTGCCCAACTTCCTTGATGGTCCCTCCTATTCCTTGGGATCTCGTCTGACCTTCCATCTCCTTTGTCATCTATGGAACCTTCTCCTTGTCCTTTCGAGTACTTTCCTACTTCTCCAACTCCTTCATCACTCTTTCCCACCACTTCTCAGCGATATGCACCCTCCAATGTGCTCGTCACTCTCTCAACCTACTAGAGGTCTTAGCATCCATATCCCTATTCCCCCTTCCAACTTGCTTGTAGCATCTCTCCCTCATCTCCTTCCCCCAGTACTGGAGGTTTAAGTCTCCATCTCAGATTTTTGAAATTCCATCAATCCCTTGTCTACCATTAAAGATTTTATCCACATAGGAATCTCCTTCAACATCTCTCCTCACAATCCGGATATGAATATGTTCTCTTCTTTCGAGAAGGACTAGTAACTCTCAGCCGCGAATTCCACTATATATCCTTCCAAGGTAGATTGCACCCACAAATCTATAGCTCGGGTCAAATCGATATCTAACCAATGGAGTGCTACCAGAACCACGTGTAACCACTTGCGAAATATTTTACCCGACCTTCCTTGGACTGTCTTGAATTGTAGTCTCCACAACTAATTATAAAGTTCCTCCGGAAAATTTCCCCAGAAAATTTCATAGAGATCACTCACATATTCAGAGAATAGAACCCGATCCTTAACAGTTTTCTCCCTCTACTGTCTCAAATCAGCTTGCTGTGCTATGAACTGATCTAAGTGGTTATCCCACCAGCTTTGTATTTCTCTATCGAAGATCCGTGATACCATGATCTAGCTCCTAAATGAAATTTCAGGTCCCGGCAACAGAACCATTTGTTGGCAAGAAATAAGGTCTCTGAGTAAGACCCAGGTTCAAGAGAGAGGCCAACAAGGCTTCTGCAATAGTCTAGCACAACACCGAAATTTTCACCCTACTTCAAAGAGTAGAGAGTCTCACCCGAGGCATGCTGTGACCTTAGTGAGGTTAGGAACATATCATATATCGATTGATCACAACTATAGAGAAAAACAGACAGAACTAGGAACTGCAAACAGATTTAGCTACCTTGCATAAGATACTACTCATGAAGCATATTTAGGATGAAAAATTAAAATATAAAAGCGGGAAATACATTCATCATAACCAAATTCTTAACACGGAACTCAGGCCATCAAACCCAGGTAAAATTATATTTCATTATCAATAGTAGACAGTTACATTACTCCTCATAGTTGATTACAGAAGGATGGATTACAACATTTATAGAATAGAACAGAACAAAACTGAACAGAGCCAAACAGATCTCTCCTATGGCTCTCTTCCTCATCCCTCTACTGGACTACCCTCCCATCTACGTTGGCTGATTGCCTATTTTTTCCTTTTCCAACGCGACTGTCATTTTTCCCTCCTTTCCTCCTCTGCTGTTTACCACATCTCCCTGATAACTGGGAGTTCCGCTGCCTGTCCTTGTTGCTCATTCTTTCCATCTGTGCTGGTTTTCCACAACTATCGTGCCACTTGTTCTCCAGCTATCTGCAACTGTGACAACTCCCTATCTACCGTGGTTGCACTCCGCCACCTATTCTCTGCAACTCAAAACCGTTTCATTTTCAAAACAAGGGCCCCAACAACGTGGACGATCAATAAACCGACGTGAAATTTTTGCTCAGAAATAAGGGTTTTGCGCAAAATTTTCACGTATGTGGGGGATTTTAGTGTGCATTTTCTGCACTTGTCCAAGGTACTGGTGCATGGAAGGCACGCCTGTTTCTTCCAAGCTAAAAAATTTTGGGAAAATTTTTGTGAATTTTTTTCTATTTTTGGATGTTTTTATATTGCTGATGTGTTCTTGTTTTGATGACATGATGCTGTGGAGGGAGAGGGGATGGCTTGACCTCTGGATCGCTGTGGCACATGATGTCAATGCACACCAGCAGTTGGTGAGATGAGGTCTTCTCAAGTTCTTGGAGAATGACCTCTTGCGATCACATGATTGTCTATTTCGCTACCTAATCTAATGCTGGAATAGGTGGTGCAAGGTTATGGTGCTGTTGGGGTGCAATATGACTATCCATCCCTAGACGAATATATATTTTGTGACCAGACTACAGCCTCTGGGTGAGGCACTCCCTTATCTGCTTCCCCCTAGGAGGGTGGATCTTCAGTGATTCTTGACTAATAATTGTGGCGGGGCGCCTCTCACGGAAAGGTTTATTCAGATAGCTTTTGTGACTGACCTGGCTGAGCGGTGTGATTTGGAGGTGATTGTGCAATTAACGGGGTCATCCTCACCCAATCGGGGATCAGGCCCAAAGATCAGTGTTCTGCGTCATCTGAGGGATGGACACTTATTTTATTTTTCCCATCATTGCTACGATGGGATGTTGGCTCATCTCTGGAAGGTTCGTGATGGATTTAAGTTATCCACGTATGCTAGCATCTTGTGTAACATCATGTACAAGAGAGCGGTGCTGTTGAGGCTTGTGGTGGTAGTGCCTGCTGGGGGTCCTTGTGACCCTCGTATGAGGAGGTGGGCCCCTGTGATGCCTCGCAGTGGGGGAGGATGGGTGGGGCGTTATTGGAACGCCACTACAAAGGCTTGGTTTGAGGCCAATCCTCAGATGTTCCTACCTTACCCGTACATTGGGATGGACTTCCATGGAGACCCAAACATTGGTCTTCCTGCAATATATGCATGGGGGCCAACAAGTATGATTTTTACGTTTTATTATACATTTATTGAGTATTTATAATTTATATGTGTATTATGATGACAATTACATAGTTTTTTTACTCTTGTAGATGTTGGAAAGGTCGGGCGTCCTGTGGCTCGGTTGATGGGGCACCATCTGATCCAGAGGCCTCGAGGCATTCCGCTCCCAGCTGGGGGTTAGGGAGGGGATCCGACGCAACCTCAGGGTGGAGTACCCGACAGCTAGGCTAGCCCCTCTGGGGAGGTTAGCAGCTCGACTGCTTCCGATTGCGCTGCGACGATTAGTCGTGCAGAGGTAGCAGAGGCTCATGTTTCAGAGATGACAGAGAAGATAGCTGCTCTAGATGATGTTTGATTGGAGACGTTGATGGCCCGTGAGAGGGGCTATTAATCAAATTTGCGCCGGGTGGCGGCCTTAGTCTTGACAACTGCCCCAGTGTTGGTACCATGAGTAGCCGTGGGTCTAGGTGCCCAACCTAGAGGGGAACAATGTTAGAGGCTTCTTGTACACAGGGAAAGCACCCGTTATGAGGATGCTTCCCTTATTTTTGTCGACTTGCACATATGTGTTTTTTGGCTGACTTATGAGTCAGATACATGACTCTTCCTTTGCACTTAGACATACATTTTTGATATATATATATATATATATATATATATGAGAGAGAGATATTTTTTGTGGTTATATATGGTGTGTCCCATGTTGATATGTGTTTATGGATAATGTGTTGTGCTGATGGATATATATGTTTTTTATGTTTTTTTTATTTTTTATGTATGATGGTTTCTCCGAGATGCATTCCAGTTTAGGATATGATTAGATATGAAATCTACTATCTGGTTTTGATTTCTTGGCACATGTGTGAATGTAATGTGATCAAATTGTCGGCTTAATATTTTTTCACGCAAATACTTTCTAAACAGATGTGAATCCCGTACCTCAAATTATTGGTTTAACCATGACACCACTAACTGGGAATATAGGTAGATATGCAAGTGGCGAATGCCTTGATTGAAGGCATCACACATGAGCCCAATGACAGTGTCATAACCTTCCTGATTGTTTGTTGATGAATTGATTCATACTCCGTTGGTGAAGAATGGTGATCGGTCAAGGTGATAGATGAGCCAAGTAGTTGCTGCTAAACTTTGAGACCATCGCGATGCTCCATCAATGAATCCAAAGTAATGGTTAGGTTGAAAATCCATTCGTGACACTAGAACGTTTTTTGTGACAAGTTTGTGATCAAAAATTAAAGTTTGTGTGTGTGTACGTTGACTCTAGGGTTGATCTCTCTTGGCCCTTATGGGTATAATTTCTTGAGGTAAAGGCTGTTGACGGGGTTTCTTAGGCATGTTCTGTTCGGCTCTATCAAGATGTATGCCCCTTTAGGAGACAATGTTTTATGATGTAGGGTCCTTTCCACAAGGTTTTGAAATTTCCTAGCCCTAGGACTTCTTTTGCGACATCGTAGCGGAGGACTAACTTTCCCTTGGTAAATGAACGAGGGTTGATGTTGCGATCGAATGATGCTTTCACCAGCTTCTTATGGGCCTTGTTGTGCTGGAGTGACTGGCGTCGACTTTCATGACGAACTATAGTTGTATTAAGCCTTGCTCTAGAGGTTGGGTGTCATCGAGGAGTTCGATGGCAGCGTGTAAATTTGGGATTTCATGTTCTATGGAAATCATGGCTTCGACCCCGTACACCAGTGGAAGGATGTGAACCCTGTTGATGTTTTCACTTTCGTGTGGTATGCAGCTGGCTTGACACCTATGATTGATGAGCAGAAAACCTGAGCCATGGTTCCAATACATTATGATAGGAATCGTATATGGTGTATTGTGTTGTCTTTTTTTGGTGGGGGAGGAATTTCCATCATGGGGGATTGTGTGAGAACAAGGCTAGATTCCTCATTAGGCTGAGCACTTTCTATGTGTTGGAAGTTGTGCCTAGTGCAGAGGTCCCTGAATGTTTCCATTAATGTGCATGCCTCTGGTTTGTGGTTATGTCTAGTACAAATGGTGCATGGTACCACTGTTCCAACTAAGTAGATTGTGTGGGAACCAACACTACTCTTTGTCATTGAAGTGGACAATCGGAAAGGATTAGGCATAGGGAAGATGGTCCTCTGCTCCCATTTCTGAGTTTTTGGCTTGGGTATGTATAACTATTTTGGGGAGTGTAGACTTAATTCTGCTCTCGCCACTCGAAGCTTGGGGAGGTGTTCACATTTCATAGTATGGTGAAAATGTGAGAAGATCCGACAATAGAAGTGTGTGATTTTTTCTTGGTTAGAGAGGTGCCTCTGAGGGAGGGAGGAGACCATGCGAAAGCTGTTCGTGAGGTGCTTCAGTTCTTTGCACTGGTTGACCTGGTGGTCGATTTTGTCACATAGTCTACATGGTGGCCTAGTCCGGACATGGGTTGTGCTAGGTCGATGCATCTTTCTAACTTGCCCAATGTGTTAGTGTGGAAATGAGGCATGTTGCTGGTGAGCCTTGGTATTGCACCAAGAGTGCTACAACTCCCAGGGGCTGTGTTACTTTACTTTATCAACCCGGGGTTCATACAAAATTGGAGATGACATTGCTATATACATAGTAGATGCATTCTACTCATGTCATCCTCTTCCACTCTACGAAAGGGTGCTACTTCTAGGTGTTCTCAGTGACGTCTATCACACTTCAATGAAAATAAAATAAATTGTAGAAAGGAAATGACATAAGGAAAATAAATTAAATTGCTGAAAAGAAATGGTAGAAAGGAAACTAATTTAAATTGCAAAAAGGAAACTAATTTCAACCACAGTTAACTTGGCCAATTGGCTAAACACACCCTACTTATCTTATGCTGTATCTACCATGCTTCTATCAATGCAGCTAAGCTATCTATGACTTTATTCTAACTGAAAAAGTGTTGAATTTTAGCTTGGAGAAGAAAGGCGTAAGGGTGCCAACGGAGGGATAAACAACTAAAACAAGGCTTAGAAGTGAAAAGATGGGTTTAAACCTTATTAAAAATTTAATATATCACAAAAATTCTTTGGAGCGGAATAATTTGAATAGTGCGATTACATAGTTGTGATGGAGGACGAAAGTGCGATATGAGATATGCGAAATCACAATATCGCAAATTTGGAGGGATAGAAGAAGTGTTGCTCAGGAAAAGGTTGCGAAGTGTGAAATGAAATGGGTGACATGGCATTGGGATTGGTGGCAGAGTATGACAGTATCATAATCAATGTTAGGAGTGGTAAGTCTTAAAGGAAAAATGGAAAAGGTTACAAAATGTGATTTGCGATGTGGTGGCGTATGGAGAATTATCATAATCGACGTTTGGAGTGCTAAGTCTTAAAGGAAAAAGGGAAAATATTGCGAAATGAGATGTGGCGAAGTATGGAGAATTATTGCAATTGGTGTTTGGAGTAGTAAGTCTTAACGGAAAAGGGAAAAGGTTGCGAAATGCGATTTACAATGTACGACATCGGGAGTTTCAAGGAAGAAAGGGTGAAGGTCAAAATTTTAGCGTTTTGAAGAATTTTGTGTTAAGAAAGGTATGGTGGCCGTGATTAATGAAAGGAAGGGAATAAGGCAGACTGGATATTTTAATTATTTGTTTTAGGGATAAAAGGTGGGTGCAGAAGTTAGGATAAGAAAAACAAATAGGGAATGGAGGGCGTAACAAAAATGCTCGGGTTGTGAATACAAAGATGAAAAATGAAGCGGGGAAGCACCACGGAGCTGCTCTGGGGCTTTAGCATTCATTCCTGCAAAAAAATCTGCTGATCTATGCATGAAAAACAGACAAATTTCTGAAAATACAATACAAAAGGAAGGCTGAAAATGGTAATGCAACTCTACTTTTAATCTCAAAAACAATGAAAACCAATCAGTTTTTGGGTCTGTGGGAAGGTTCACCCTCCTTGAGCTCTATTGAAAAAGATGATAAAGGGGTCTTGATCCAAAATTTTTTGGTTTTTCTCCTCTATTATATTACTGACAAGAAAATGAAACCTACAACAACACACTGTAAGAAAAAGTAAACAAAAACTTGAAACATAAACAAAATTGTCAGAAGCGGAACTAATGAAATGACAGAAATAAAAGAACAAATACAACAGAGAGGCTGAGGCACATGGATTGGGCCCTAGCCCACAAGCCTAGCTCTTTGAAACTTAAATTAGTAAAAGGAAATCAGTCTGCTCATTTCATAAAAGAATAGCCTCATACATTTCTAAAAGTTTGATCACTGAGTAAAATAATAAAAAGGTCAATAGCTTGCAACAAAGTTCCGACCCTTCATATATCTAGATTTTCTCTATTTATTTTACAGGGTACCTACCAACAACTCCCTAGAAAATAGTGATTGAGTCCACTTGACTCCAAGTAAACAAATATTGATTGAACTCCTCTTTGAGTTTCTTGGCTGCCTCTGGAATTTGAATTGCTGGAGAGAATCCTTGGAATCCTTTGGCTGCCTTTGGAATTTGAATTGCTAGAGAGAATCTTTGGGATCCTTTGGCTGCCTTTGAGAGTTAAGGAGGGTGGAAAATCGTCCTATAATTTCTACTTGATGTCTCCTTCAAGTATTTATGATAAAATCCTTATAAAAATGCTAATAATTCATGATTTTCTGCATTCAAACTCATATTAGGCACTCAGTGTATGTTTGACTTAATCACCATCTATAATAGCATCATAAAATGAAATAATAATAAAAATGCAAGAAAAAGAGATCTAAGAAGGAAAAAAAGGTGACCATTAAACCCTCCAAATATGTCTAATGATGGAACTTGTTATCTCAAAATCAGACCCTGATAGGCTGCTGATCAAGAAGACTTTGAGTAACTATTTCAAACCAGAATTTTAGTTGAGGCTTAGCCTCCTCAACCTGAGAGGGCTCTCTCAATAGGTTTATGATTTTCAAATAAGGAGTAGATGGCTAACTCTATGAGTAAAATGGATAAAAATGGATAATTGGTTGTATTGCTAATCAACAAACATCTATTGGGCTTATGGAGTCAAATGTGTTTTCACACAACACGAATATCAACTTCATATGGAAGTCAGGGCATTTCAGGGTTTAGATGCATCAACATAACAGTAGGATAGAAAATAAACATAGTTCATGAAGATATGAAGGAAGTTAGAGCACCTTCAGTGAATTCTAAGTAACATACATTCATGCCACTGCAAGTAATTGAAAGAGGAAAAACATGAGAATATCAAACATCAATAACCCTTTCTGAATCCTGAGTGATGAAACCAATATCTCTGTATAAATATAAAAACACAGTTTTTTCTACAACAAAACAGTATGCTTGTTAATGAAAATTTCCAACCCTATGCAATTCGACTTCTTGTATCTTATAGAGTCATCATTACATTCTTGGATTCTCTCCAAACACTTGAGAAAAATTTGAATTTGCTAGCTTGACACCTATCAACTGCTAAAACAAATTTTTAATTACATCTGACAGTTAAACTGTTTGTTCTAGAGTCCTAATACAACTAGGATTAACACTCTTTATTATAACTTAACAACCTTATCTAAACATTAAATCTTCTATCTGACAGTTGCTCCTCCTAAAATTTGACCTTGATGATGTCCATCTCCTTGTTGTTAGACTGTATTGATTTGCCTCTTATCTGCCCTGAAAGATAGGAACATGCTCCTTGCAAAATGGCTATAGTGCTTCATTTATGTTTCTTCAAACCATTTGCTGACCAAATTGTGCTCAAAAACATGTGGCAATGTATTATTAAGCTCATGTGACTTCGCACTTCCAGCTGTGCCCAAACCAAACTTTTGAAGGAGTGCCAAAATTTGTTAACATTGTTGCGCTACGAAACTGTCTGTTGTTTTTGTAGCGCAGAACATTACCTTTGAAAGCTTCACTTGGAACCTTAATTTTTCTATGTTTTGCCATTGGATATTCACTTGTGATCTTTATATATTCTTCAGCAACACAAACGTTTAAAAAAAAATCCTTTTCACCCTTTGAAACCTTGCAAAATTGTTCAAACTGCATCTTACAGCAGTTTTGTAGCGCGCTACGAAACTGCTATGTCTATCTTTTCATAGATTTTTCCAAAATTTTCAGTTTCAAACCTTTACTGCCATCCTTCTAGTTATATATATAAGCTCTCATAATCAACAAAAATCAAATCTGAACTGTTTTCAAAATTGAAATCTTTCCACGTAACCCCAAAAATGTGTTAGGAGATGTCACTTACTGTTTACACTCATTTTTGCTGTGGTTGATCTTCAGGCTTTGCTAGCTTTATTTCGAGATATCAACCTGCCTTTTAAGCCTTCTATTATTAGCTATTAGTTTGGTATTAACCATCCTCATGAACTTTTCTTCCTTGATTGCAGGGACGGTCCATATGTAGAATTGATCTTGACTGCTAATTGACTCAATGTTTGAAACATTTTCTAGCTCCCACAGACCTTTCAACCTCTCAAAGTTTGACCTTTCTACAACATGCATTCTCACTTTCTTCTTCAATTTATCAATTTCAATGTTTGCAAGTCTCAGTTTGTCTTTAACCTCCTCATAACTACTCTTTTGTCTCTGAGTATTAAAAACTCGGTTTCTGTCTTCTTCAAGCATTGGAGATGATATATTTATGGGTTCTTCAAAAAAATTTGCATCCTCACCTCCAGTTTGGTCTATCTCAATGTCTGGATGTTGCAATTTCTTAGACTGCCTAGTCAAGGGTTTTCTAGGATTAAAGAAAAACTCTGACACTTCATCCTCAAAATCTAAATTTTTGGATGTTTTCAATTTCTTTGATTTGCCACCTGTATCCAGTTTCATGAAATCCGCTTGAACCAGGGGAGACTCTTCAATTTCAATAGCTTGTAATATATCATTCAAGTCACCTCTTAGTTCCAAGTTTTCATTTGTGACCACAACCTTACCCTTTTCCTTTGACCTTTGACTCCTAGTCAACTTCTTCTGAGTTGTTTTACTAATTGACTGTTCCTGAATTGTCTCTTTGACATGAGTTCTCTTCTTCTATGCAGATTGAGAAGTCCTTTGGATATTCATTTATGGGTTTATCATTGGTTCCTTAACCTGTTTCCTGGGCTTAAGCTTGACAAACCTCCTTGATTTTGTTTCTACAGGTTTAGTAGTCTTTGATGGAGATGTTTCTTTGACTTGAGGGCTAGCACCTGTTCCTTCAACCCCAATTCCACTCAAAAAGATAAATGCAGACCATTCCCTATTCACTTTATGAAGCTGATGCAAAACTATTAACTTGAATAGACCATGATGAAATAATGAGGTTTCACATGCCTGAGTTTTCATCTGTACTTTGTCTGCCATCTTGGCCAGACTTCAAAATAGAAAGAAAGGTAAGTCTAGAGAGATTATTCCTATGAAATGCAATAAGAGTTTAAAGTGGTAAGTGTACACCTTGTGGTATCTCCCTTCGCAGGAGAAATACCTTTGGATGTTATAGAGTAGATTGGAAAATGCATCCTTGACATAACTTGTTGGCACAACTTTGTTCAAATCAGTATCCATAAACTATGGTTTCAAAAATATTTTGCAGGGTTGCATTTCAAACCTAAAATTCTTGAACCATCTATCTTCCCCTCTTGGAATTTCTGTGACTGCTGATATAACTTTAGGAGAAATTGGTAAATTGAGAAAACCAACCTTTGTGTTTGACCCTGTGAAATTCATAGCAAACTCTTTGGTAACCTGATTATGCCCTCCTTGAAGCTTTTCACAGAACCTCTAGCACCGTACCTTCTTGATGGCTTCTTTAACAGATTTATCTCTTGTGAGAGCTTCTAAACCTTCAGGTTCTATTCTCAGACAGTGACCAGACCTGTGATTTTTTTTTTCTTCTGTCATCTTCCTCCTGAAAACCCCGTGTCTTTAGAAAACCTATAATATACCTCCTTGTTGGATGAACTAGCTCACTTGAAAATTTGGTTCATCCTAGCTTGATTAGAAATCCTGCTTCAGCTAACAATTATTTTCAAACTCACTTGATTAGCAAGTATCGAAACTACTGACATAACATCAATTAGGTTCAGCCTCACTTGATTTGAAATTCTGCTTCGCTTGATTGAAATTCTGCCTTGCTTGAAAACTTAAGGAAAGCTCTGGTTTCTTATCATAAGCTTCTCTTTCAAAAAATAGATATGCATGCAGTGTTTTCTTTGCATGAGACAAAATTGATGATAACCAACCCATTTTCAAATTTGAAAAGGACCAATGAAAAATGACCCCTAACGAATCTCATACTAATTTTATAATTTCTTTGGATGGTTGCATGCGTGAAGGAGGATTCGTGGATTGACACCTAATCATGAAAATTTAACCAAAATTGATGGATGTGACAGCTAAACCAAAAAATTTCGAATGCCCGATTTCGTAGTGCTGGTAATGTGATTTTCAGATTTTGTGCTACGAAAAGACCCGTGTTTTCGTTGCACAGAAGCAGTTTTTGGCACTGAGCGCGCTACAAAAACGTGGTTTCGTGGCTTATTCAAAAAAAAAAAAAAAAAAAAAAAAACCTTAAAATATGGTTTTCAAAGCATGGTATGAGACTTCTAAAGAGTAAAGCAAGGTTTATGAAATTTATTTGGTGATGAAATGAGACTTGTAACCTATGGCTTAGACCCTACAAAACATAAAAATGACTCAAACCCTATCTAACACCATGACTTAGGAGCAAGTATAAATTGACCAAGTTTAGAAAATTTTAATAGTGAAAACAAAACTCATCATCACCCCCCTACTGAATGGTTGCTCATCCTTTAAGTAACTAATCCTCCTCCTTCATTTCCTTTAAGGCTTTGACAACCTCGCTGATTTCCTTTAAGGAGTTTCCCCAAGGGGGTAAAACCATTATTTTTTTCCATATTCTCCCATTCTCTATCTTGTGCATCTCTGTCCTTTTAATCATTCAACCCCAATAGAAAACGTTGGCTGAGCTTTAGTCCCAACCATTGGATCTTTTTGGCCTGCATGACCCTCTTGTATAATGGTGCCCTTTGTCTCTTCCTCTTCTTCTTCAGGTTCTTCTTATTACGCTTCTTCTTCTTCCTCTGGTTCTTCTTCTGGTTCCTCTTCTTCCTCTATAAGGTTAGAAGTGGAATTATTCCTTGTTTGGATTGATATAAAATATTCCCTGCTCACATTTACGAAAGAGGACCAGGCCATGGGTAGGGTGACACTGTTCTGTTGCTGCTGTTGCATGTTGTCCCAAAATATGCGGCTGAATCTCATTGTTGTTGCACTGCGGGCTTCTGTCAGTCTCTCTCCCTTTTAAAAACTTTCAATTGACTGGTTTGGATGTGACAGACCCTCTGTGTTATTAGACTGCGCAGCTAATTCCTTTTTTTTTCTTTTTTTTTTTGAAGCGCTTATGTAACGCGACTCAGCTCCATTTTCTGTTGTATAGAGTTGGAACCTCTTATTATTAACGTGCTGATACTGCATGTCTCCTCCTCTCATCCTCCACTCCAAATGATTTATTTATTTTTCTTGCCCAAGTGGCATGTACTTCCATTTTTTTTTTCAGTCATACTTCACGGTGGTGGCCAAGTTAACTAGCCACCTTTCTGCCTCTTAAACACTTGGTCTGCAAATTTAATTATTTCTGGCCATTATGGATGCATAGCGAGGGGTGAGGGGATATAACTGAGCTTACCAGTTGTTTTCAAGGCATTTGCAGGAGCTAGAATTTGGAGATAAGCCTCTTGTATGCTGCATTCTTCCTTATTTTCCTGTTTTCTGAGCGAGCAACTTGCTGAATGAGAAACTCTCTTAGTGAGCTGTTGATATTTATTGATGTTTCTTCCCATTGTAGATGCTATGTGGGGGTGCTCCAGATGCCATGGGTGGCACTCTTGTTTTTCCTGGGGTCTGCTTTATCAACTCCTACCTTTGTTTCTTCTTGCTGTTCATGAACAGGTTCTTGCGCTATAGGAATTCCCTGATGTCTGTAGTAGGTTGTGTTTTTCTTTCGTCGCTACATTGTGCTCAGGAATGGAGGAATGTGGTGTATGGAGGTGATAGAGGAAGTTATGAAAATGGATGGAGTGAATTATGGGATGGATGGTAATATATAAGAAATGAAAAGAAGATGAATTCTTCCTTGTGTTTCCAGAAACCATTAATAACCTGCAAAATAACAAACAAGGAAAACACAGAGATGCATATGCAATTTTTTTTTTTTTTTTTTAAAGAAAGTGGGCTGCCTCCATGGAGCTTTTCAACCCACAAACTTGCCTTGGGTGCCTCAAAGAGGTTTTCACCCATGGATCTTCATTCTCTTTTTCTTCTTTTTTTCTTTTTTTGAGAGCAAGTGAGTTGCCTCCATCGAGGTTTTCAACCTACAAGCTTGCCTTGGGTGCCTCAGAGAGGTTTTCACCCATGGATATTTTTTTTTTCTCAGGAGGTGTGAGAAACTATGGAGTTTCCCGTCACATACACCTCTCTGCTTATTGAATTTATGAACTCTTCCCTTGACAAAGGCTTCTTGTAAATTTTAAGTCTATGACCATTGACAAGCAAGGGGATTCCTTCCTCATCTATGGTTCTGATTTGAACTGTGCCATTATCAAAACATTTTTCCAATGTGTAAGGTCCCAACCATATTGTCATCATCTTGCCTTTGAAATATTTAAACCTTGAATCATACAGCAACGACCAATCTCCTTCTTGGAAGGTATTTTCTTTGATATTCTTTTCAGGTCAGACCTTCTTTTGTAGCTGAACTAACTCCGTGTGAAGAAGTGCTTGCATACTAAACTCATCCAATCCATTTAGTTGTAACAACCTCTCTTTTTGGGCATTTGATAGATCTAGATTTAATTCAGCTTCCATTCTTAAAGTATTGAATTCAAAATCAATTGAAAGTAGAGCCTTCTTACCATAGACTAGTTCATAAGGAGTGAATCCTGTTGTTTTCTTCCAAGTAGTGTTGTAGGCCCAAGTAGCTTCCACCAAACTGTCTGCCCAATATTTTCTGCTGTTGCTCACAACCTTGGTGAGGATGCTCTCCAAATATATGTTAGTTATTTCTACTTGGACATTTTCCTGAGGGTGATAGGCAGTAGAATTTATATGCTTAATATTGTCCTTCCTCAAAATATTCTCAATGAGGCGAGAGGTGAATTGTGCTCCCTGATCAATGACTATTTATCTGGGGTACCCAAACTTGTAAAACACATTCTCCCTTAGAAATTCTGCTACTTTATTTTTGGTTTCTATCTTCACTGCTTTTGTTTCAACCCACTTTTTCAGGTGATTAGTGTAGACTATGATAACCAACTAAGTCTAAGAAAATCCTGACATCTTTCTACTTTTGAGGAGCAAGTACCCTTTTGATGATAGTGATTTTGTTCAAGTCTACCTGTATTCCTGCTTTGGATATGGAGTGTCCTAATAAAACTCCTTCTTTCTTCATGAATTCAAACTTTTCTCGGCTCAAGGAGAGATGCATCTCAATGCACCTTCTTAGTACTTTACCCAAATTGGAGAGAACTTCCTGGACGTCATCCTCATATGGTGTGAAATAATCTATGTAGATTTCGATAGAGTCATGGACTAGCTCAGAAAATATGCTCAGGAAATCTCTTTGGAAGGTAGCTGGGGCATTGCACAACCCAAAGGGTAGAACTCTATAAGAAAATGTACCCCAAGGGAAGGTGAAAATACTCTTATCTTGGTCTTCAGGGCTGATTTGAATCTGATTGTACCCACTGAACCCATCTAATAAGGAAAAGAACTTCTTCCCTGCAAGGCCATCCAGGACTTGGTATATAATGGGAAAAGGGAAATGGTATTTCTTGGTGGCTTTTTTAAGTTCTTGATAGTCAACACAAATTCTCCACTTCCAATTCTTCTTTGGGACTAGGACAAGAGGGGATACCCACTCACTGTTAGATATAGTATATATGAACCCTGCATCCAATATTTTTTGTAGCTTTTCTTTTATTATGTCCTTCAGAGTCGGATTCATCATTCTTTGGGGTTGTCTCACAGGCTTGCATCCTAATTTGTTGTAAATGTGATGTCTGCATACTGAAGGATGCACCCCTTTCATGCCCTTGTAATCCCAAGCAAATGCTTCAAGATTTTCTTTCAAAAGTTGGCATAGATGCTTCTCTTCTTCATTTAAGAGGTGTGGGTTGATTTTCAGAGATCTGGATGGGAAAAAATTAATAGCCTTGGTGGTTTCAGAGGTTGACTCAACTAAGTGCATTTCCATCCAAGTTTGGCTTTCAGACTCTTTGAATAAGGTTTCGAAAGGAATGTTAGTGGAGAACTGGTTTTGAATGGCATGGTCGATGAGTTCAACTTCATCAAGCTACCCCCCTCTAAGAATAGAATCTACGAAACACATAGGGGTAGTGTTATATAACTCATATTATTCATCCTCTGACCATATAGGAATATCATGATCAATGGAAGGTTGGGCTGGAGGATATAACACTAGTTGTTTAGAAAAAGGCCCATTTTTTATAGTCATATTTCTGACCCAACAACTAATATAAGCATATGCAGTGGCTAACCAGGGTATCCCTAAGATGATAGGATAACCATTAAACTTGGCTTTTGGTTGCAGGACTAGGAAGTTTGTATGATACTCCCAAGATTCAATGGTAACCATAACATCCTCAACAATTCCTTCCAGAGTTACTGTGGACCCATCTGCAAGTTGTAGAACTGTTTTGGTTTTGATCAAAGTCCCTTGGAGATTAATTTTCAACATAGTTTCCTTGGTCATGACATTGATAGCAACCCCTAGATCAATCAGAGTGTTGGGGACTATGAAACCATTTATGTGCACATCAACAACTGGACTACTAGGGTCCAGGGACTTTGGAAATATCACCCTTCCCAACATTAGGTCAGAAAATTGGCCTACCACATTGATGGTGGGGGTATCTCTCCTCCTTCTCCCAGGTTTCTTGAAGCACTTTTCTTTGATGAGCCTATTGTAGATAGGGACATCCTTAATGGCCTAGAGAAGTGGTATATTTACACACAAATTTTCCAATTCTCCCGAGAGTTCAGTCTCCTCTGGGGTGTGCTGATTAGGGTGGATCAAGCACTCAGGAAAATGAGGTTGTTGGATCTAAGTGTTACCTTCTTCCTTTTCCTCCTCAACCTCTATAGGTGGATATGGAGGATGGTTATCCGGGAGCACTCTTCCCGCCCTGAGATTAACCTCCTATGTATCCACATCATAAGTTGGATATGATGTTTCTCCACTGGGAGCCTGTTGTGCTTGTTTATTGTTCGGGTTTGAATTGGGTTGTGCAGGTATTTGAGGTAGCCTAGGTGGAGAAGTATGAGTAAGATGAGGTTGAGGTTGGGGTGGAGGCATTAGAGTAGGTGGTTGATTTTGTTGAGGCCTCCAACCTTGGGATGGATTGTTCCACTAAGGTTGTTGTGGAACATACTACTGGAATGGTTGGTTTACTGGCTAAGGATGATATGATTGGTTTTAAGGCCAAGTAAGAGGTGTAGACCAGGATGGGGGAGTGGGGGTGTACCAAGGTTGCGTGGGTACGCTCTGAATTTTGTGATAATAAGAGTAAGGTGCACCTGGCATACCTTGTTGACATGGCCTAGGGCCTTGAGGCCTTCTTTGGTTGATGAAACAGAGTTGCTCCGGCATTGCTTCCCCATCTTGATATACAAACTTAAGTCTAGGTAAGGAGAGACACTTGTCCGTGGCATGATTCTCTGCACAAACTAAGCAAGCCTCTATGAAATTCAGTAGAAATTCATTTATTGGGTGCTTTCTGGTACATGTGATCTTTTTGCTTCCTCCTACTTCCTCTTGACCCGCATGGTGTCCATTTGCAAAGCAAGGGTGTGAAACATGTCACTCTTGAAGTCCTCTACCATATTCCCAATCTCATGTTTGATGGAGGTGGAAGAGGAAGGGGTATTGTATGTACTTTGGCTAGCTCTGCCATTCTTCCTATTGGAAATTGGGTTCAACACTCCCCATGTGTTTTGTGACATGGACTAACCGCCTCTCGTGGATCCTGACTCTGGAGATTGTAGCAGAGACTAACGCCTGCGGGTTTTGGTCTAACATCAATCATGATTCCAACAATTGGCATCGTAGCAATAGGTCTCGAGTTTGAAACTCACCCGGCTCACGTTGGGGGGCAGATTGTTGGACATTGGGTTCAACGCTCCCCATGTGTTTTGCGACATGGACTAACCGCGTCTCGTGGATCCTAACTCTGGTGATTGTAGCAGAGACTAACGCTTGCGGGTTGTGGTCTAACAACAATAATGATTCCAACACTTCCTAAATGACCTAGACTGGTTTTGGAAGACAATTTTAAATGTTTCATAGGGTTGGTGGTAGATATCTCCTCTTGATAGCATATTCAAGGTTTATATGATCTCTTCTTTGATCCCTCGAAGAAGTAAAAGTTTAAGTGAGTCAGGATCAAGAGTACAGTTGGCTCTCTGATAGTTCAATTGAAACCTCTCTTCATAGTCCTCTAAGGATTCATCCATCCCTAGAGTCATCCTAAAGATCTCATCCTTAGTTTCCTTGGACCTACAATAGTCTTTGTATTTGTTGCTGAAGGTCTCTTCCATCTCTTCCCAGGTAGTGATGCTATCCCCAGGCAGACCCATGAACCAGCGCAAGGCTACATTTTTAAGGGTGGATGGGGATAACTTCAACTTCTGATCATCAGAGGTGTAATCATAACTTCTACAAACAACAAAAAATTCAAACATTAATGTGTTAGGGTCCTTAGAGGTAAGTCCATGGAAGTGTGGAAGAGCCGAGGGGCTAATTTTTTTCATCTTAGTTTCCCATCTGCCTCTCTTATGGGAAAGGCTCTTTGGATCCCAGCCATGGTTAAGATAGGTGAAGTAGGTCCCTTAGTAGGACCAATGTCTTCTTCTTCTTCCCCAATAGGTTCCTCAGAGTATTCACAAGGCTCTCCTACAGGAAATTCAGTCTCACTGCCACCGAAGAAGAGTGAAGGGTGGCTAGGAGGTGATGTGGGGGTTTTAGGTAAGATTTTTCTTTGAGTATTCCTACTCCTACGAGGCATGAATTTTTTTTTTTTTTTCCATATTTCTGAAATAACATGAAAAGAAAGGAAAGAAGAAAATAATTCTTAAAAAAAATAAAGGCATCTACTAGACACCTCCCTGACAACAACGCCAAAAAGTGGTGAGCCCTGGTATTGCACCAAGAGTGCTACAACTCCTAGGGCCTGAGCTACTTTACATTATCAACCTGGGGTTCATACAAAATTGGAGGTGACAATGCTATATACAAAATAGATGCATTATACTCATTTTATCCTCTTCTGCTCTACGAAAGGGTGCTACTTCTAGTGGTTCTTAGTAAAGTTTGTCACACTTCAATCAAACTAAACTAAATTGTAGAAAGGAAATGACAGAAGGAAACTAAATTAAATTGATGAAAAGAAATGGTAGAAAGGAAACTAATTTAAATTTCATAAAGGAAACTAATTTAAACCACACTTAACTTGTCCAATCGGCTAAACAAACCCTACTTATCTTATGCTCTATCTACCATGCTTCTATCCATGCAGCTAAGCTATCTATGACTTAATTATAACTAAAAAAGTGTTGATTTTTAGATTGGATAAGAAAGGGGTAAAGATGCTAACGGAGGGATAAACACCTGAAACAAGGCTTAGAAGTGAAAATATGAGTTTAAACCTTATTAAAAATTTATAATAGTGAAAAAAATGATTTGGAGCGTAATAACTTGAAAAGTGAGATGGAAGAGTTGCAATGGAGGATGGAAGTGCGATATGCGATATGTGATATCGCAATCGCAATATCATAAAGTTGGAGGGGTAGTGGAAGTGTTGTTCAGGAAAAGGTTGCGAAGTGCGAAATGAAATGGGTGACGTGGTAGTGGGACTGGTGGCAGAGTATGACAATATCACAATCGATGTTTGGAGCGGTAAGTCTTAAAGGAAAAAGGGAAAAGGTTGCGAAATGCGATTTGTGATGTACGACAACAGGAGTTTCGAGGAAGAAAGGGCGAAGGTCAAACTTTTAGCATTTTGTGTTAAGAAAGGTGTGGTGGCCGTGACTAATGAAAGCAAAGGAATAAGGCAGGTTGTATATTTTATGTGTTTTTTTAGAAATAAAAGGTGGGTGCAGTAGTTAGGATAAGTGAAAAAAAGAGGGAATGGAGGGTGTAACAACAATGCTCGGGTTGTGAATATAAAGATGAAAAATGAAGCGGGGAAGAACCACGAAGTTGCTCAGGGGCTTTAGAATTCATTCCTGAAAAAAAATCTGCTGATCTATTCATGAAAATCAGACAAATGCGTGAAAATACAATACAAAAGGAAGGCTAAAAATGATAATGCAACTATACTTTTAATCTCAGAAACAGTGAACAACAATCAATTTTTGGGTTTGTGGGAAGGTTCACCCTCCTCAAGCTATGTTGATAGAGATGAGAAGGGGGCCTTGATCCACATATTTTTTGTTTTTCTCCTCTATTCTATTACTCACAAGCAAATGAAACCTACAACATCACACTGAAAGAAAAACTAAACAACAACTTGAAACATAAATGAAATTATCAGAAGAGGAACTAATGAAATGAAAGAAATCAAAGAACAAATACAATAGAGAGGCTGAGGCACATGCATTGGGACCTAACCCACAAGCCTAGCTCTCTGAAACTTAAATCAGTAAAAGGAAATCAGTCTGCCTATTTCATAAAAGTATAGCCTTATATATTTCTAAAAGTTTGATCATTGAGTAAAATAATAAAAATCTCAATAGCTTGTAACAAAGTTCCGACCCTTTATATCTCTAGCTTTGCTCTATTTATTATACAGGGTAGCTACCAAAAACTCCATAGAAAATAGTGATTGAGTCCACTTGACTCCAAGTAAACAAAGATTGGGTGCACTCCTCTTTGAGTTGCTTGTCTGCCTCTGGAATTCAAATTGCTGGAGAGAATCCTTGGGATCCTTTGGCTTCCTTTGGAATTAAAATTGTTGGAGAGAATATTTGGGATCCTTTGGCTGCCTTTGAGTGTTAAGGAGGGTGGAAAATCCTCCTATAATTTCTACTTGGTGTCTCCTTCAAGTCTTTATGATAAAATCCTTATAAAAATGCTAATAATTTATGATTTTCTGTACTCAACCTCAAATTAGGCACTCATAGTATGTTAGCCTTAATCACCACCTATAATAGCATAATAAAACCAAATAATAATAAAAATTCAAGAAAGGGAGATCTAAGAAGGCCAAAAAGGTGACCATTAACCCCTTTAAATATGTCTATTGATGGAGTTCATCAGCTGCCTATGGGCAATTTGCCTTCCGTTATGGTTTTTGAGCTATGGATTGATGATATCCCGATGATGCATATCTAATAAATGTATCATGTCAATTGGTGGTTGCACTCGCGGGATATGCGTACAACGCTGCTCATGGTGGTTACCTTGACATACTAGGAAAAAACGCCTTACATAGGTGTTCCCATCATGTTCGTTTGGTGACGTGATTGGGTACCAATGACGTAGTGCTTCTAGGTATGGGCATGTGGTGACCACATAATTGCGTGTGTTAGATAACACACATGCTGGTCTTCTCCATGGAGGGCGGTTGGGGGTGACTAAGGGTTCCCCAAATGCTCTCTTTTCAGTTGACAAGAAGAGGATGGATCTACTCGTTACATACACTTGTGTCATCGAGGCATCCATGGATTCCATATCAGAGCCATATTTAAAGGGTGAGGCATACTATGGCCGTGCATAAATTGGTTAGCACTGCACGAAATTTAAGGATATAGTGACAATGATGTAATGGGTGATTACCACCACATATCTGACATGAATTCTAGATCGCTAGAAGGTCAGTGTGGTATGCTACATGAATTGGTTACCATCGTTGAAACAGTTCCAGGGCTGCACATTCTGCAATGAAATGGTCACGTTCATCACATAGTGCACAATGCTCGACAGGGGGAGGGGGGATGAACGAGAGTTTTTCTGGTGACTGTCATGCCTCCTGCAGGTATAAAATGACACAAGGTTCTTCTCCATTTGATTGGATGGAGGGGCCCTCTTGATAGGATTGCTCGATGGCATGTAAGGTATCCCTATATCAAGGAATTTTTGGGAAATGATGGGTGTAATTCCCATAATGGCCACAGATAGCGCATGCGCGGTTGGTATGCAATGCTTTGCCTTGATTTTTGGTGGCTGGTTCCTTTTTATGGGAATTTGTTGCCATTATATTTACCGCAGAGCTAAGGAGCAGTTTTAGCTCATCCAACTCTGGTCAGATGTGGGTAGGGTGGCCTACTATGTCGCATATGGTGAAAGGTTGTAATTCTCATTGCATGGTGGGATTTTATACCTTATTCCCCTTTTTATAGATTTTCTTGGTCGTAACCATTGGTTTTGCAATGGATATTTCCTTCAAAGGTGTGGTTGTGATAGTCTCCTTAACAGATGGGGCCTCCTTAGGACTGAGGGGGATTAAACCTGTAGAGGTGACGTTTGTGAATCCTGTTGTGGTAGGTGGGACCAGGTACCAAAATGGAATTGAAAATTATAAGTTTGGAAAAACCAAAATGGCCAAGACCTGTTGCGACACAAAACCAGATGGGGGGTAGAGGAAAGGAGCTTGGGAGGCAACATAAGCTAGAGAGGCTGCCGTGGCCAAGGTCTCGGTGTCGTTACTGCTCGTCTTCGTCTCCTGGATGGCTTTGAGGCTTGATTTAGACCTCGTGCACATCAGAGCCTCTGTGGTATTAGATGATGATTCTGGTATAACAGGGGGATCTCCTAGAAATGAATCGTGGATGGACAACGGTTTGAACTGGCCGGGGCCATATTCTTGGTACTGTGTAAGCATCTCAACCGATGTGTCTACACAGGGTAGAATGACATCAAAATTTGTTAGGGATCGCTTGTATTGGTATGTCAATTGGTCGACGGTAAGGATGCGATCCTCACAGGGGAAAATCATGGTTCGGAAGACGGAGGAGGCTATGGCTGACATGGAAAACATATAACTCTACCCAAGGAGTATATTTTAATCCACTTAAGTGTCCAAGACTTCAATGTCTATAAGGATTGTCTTTCCAGCCAAGAATATCAGGACATTTTGGAAGAGGACGACAAGAGTAGATGGGTGCCCGTCGTATGCTCTAAGTGTGATGTCTGATGGCTTTAGTTCAGGAGACCCTAACTTCTGCCAGACGTTCTTTGACATGATGCATGTGGATGCACCCTCTTCAATGATACAATAGTGAATGGTGATGTTTTGGAATGAAACTGGTATCTGGAAGGCAACCATCGAAGGAAGCCTAGGGGTGGCTTTATCTAAATCGAAAGCCATTAGGTGCGAGTTGGCAGGGTCGTTGGTGCCTAACGCGGAAAGTAAGGCTTTCCTTTTCTTTGGGCATGATTGTAATACCTCCAAATTTGACATGGCGGTGGGATATTGGGCTAAATTGTCAACAATGCTATAGTTATGGGATGCTTTGAAATGGTTTCCTACTTACCTAGTTGGTCACTTAGCCATCTTTGGAAAAGGTTCAATAGGTATCTTCGATATAGTCAACGGTGTTGTTGGTGCACTCGTGCTAGCCCCTGATGAATTGGTGTCTGGTGGGGTATCATAATTTTGGTTCTGTCTCTGAAAAAACATTTATTTGCTAGTGATGTAGATTTCGTGGCTGTTTTTTCCAGAGTCGTTGGGAGTTGTTTGCTGTTATTGGGTGCTAACTGTCCTCAGTTAGGATCCGCCTTGTCCTCGGTTACTCTAGAGCTTCTGCAGCTCAAGGAGATCGGGACAATGGTGAGTGTAATGGCCATATTCACCACAAATTTCACAAGAGTGGTTGGTTCGAATATTTATCCTCTTGTTCTACCCTGGGGAGTTATTTGGCTCCTAGTTTTGATTTCGGTTGGAGTTGCCTCCAGCCTAAGATCACAGAGGGCGTTGTTGATTTTTTCCCCCTTGTCTAGGATTTCCATTTTGTTTGTTTTTTGATTTTTTCCTTGTCGTGTTAGGAGGATAGCTAGGATTCTCTTGATTATATAATTGGTGCGGTTGTGCTTGGGAAGGTTGCACAAAGTTCACCTGCACATTATTTTGCATGGGTGGGTTTTGTGCTAGGCATTGGGAATATTGGGGTCCCTGTCCCTGGTTTGTGACTGGTTGCTAGGGGGAAGCTCTTCCTTCAAAATTTATAGCTACGTACTGGGTCCCATGAGCTGGAGGGTATGGATCTCCTTGCTAATGATGGTACGACTGCGCCCTATTGGTAATATTTTGCAAAGGTGCATGATGAATTTGGTATCTAGGTTGTGGGATGTTCTGGTTAGGATCATATGCATAACCGGGGTACTGACTACTACTGCCTAGGTTATTTTGGGTCAGTGACCCAATCAATCCACCTGCAGAGTTCGATGCACCTGACACTTCTTTATAAGTTTTCAGACATGAGAAATTAGGCAGGATGTTATAAATGTATCTTGATTGTATGTAAATCAGCTCGAGCTGCTAGGCTTTACTGATGGCATCCTCTTCAGATGTAGGTTTTTGTGTTGCTACATCTTTTGAAATCTTTGTAGTGAGAGTTTTCAGGAATAGGTCTAGCAGAACCCGATTTTCGAGTTTGGATTTGCACAAACTACGATGTTGCCTCCATTCATGGAGATGGTCCGAGATATGGACAACTAGTGTTTGTCTAAAATGTGTCAGTAACTCCATCCCGGAATCATGGTGGATGGGTAGCTGAAAATACGTTAGGAATGCAGCAGTGAGGGTGCTAAAGGTTCCATGTGTAGTAGAAGGTTTCTCTA
Source organism: Pinus albicaulis (assembly GCA_034641835.2). NCBI lineage: Eukaryota > Viridiplantae > Streptophyta > Pinopsida > Pinales > Pinaceae > Pinus > Pinus albicaulis. Next base: position 937,022,735 of record CM076578.1, on the reverse strand, counting down.
CATACGATTTTGTAGCTGGTCCGATTAGGGTGCACTGAAATAGTCTCAGTCGAATAGTATCATCAATGATGTTGTTCGATGAACACCACAAGTGGAAAGTCATTCTGTGATTTCCTGGTTCTTCCACTTGCTTCCCTTCAAACTTTGGAATGTTTGAAGGGAGCTTCATGGGCATGGGGGGCCATGTTGGGTTGTGTGCAATAGGGTCATTCGTTAACTTGGTTAGATCGGGTAAATTCAATAATGTTAAGAATGGTGACTGTGGGTTGAGAGCCATTGTAGACTGTGAAGACACAGTGTTCTGGTTAGATATGGGGTTTGTTTATGACGTACCCGGCTAGGTGTTCACTTGGCTCCCCGAATGGGTAGCACTCCTCTGCCCCCTAGGGGTTGTGGGAGGAGTGGTATGTGGTGACCCTGTGGGGGTTTCTACTGGTGTGGCATTGGGTGACCCTCAGGGGTTTCCAACTAAAGATGCCCCGATAAATGATGAACCAATAAGGGTGGCGGTGTTCTGTCTTTGATGCCTAAATGGCGAAAGACCTGGAATTCCTCCTGGTAATGGGGGGAGGTCCAAAAGACGTCTAGATCGACGAGGTACCGTTGGGTCCATTATGGTGTCGACTAGGTATGGTTTTGGAAAAAATCTTCAGTTCTATGAGAGGTGAAGTATCAAAGAAAAAATGGTGACCACATACATAAAACAAAGCAAAAACAAAAGTTAATTTTCCTTTAAATTATTTCTATGTGATCAATCAATCAAAAAGAAGTTTTGGTTGTTTTTGCGTGTGATACTCAAAATCCTAGAGACCTGAAACGTCCTCACACTCTCAATTGTAACTGGGCCTTGCGAAGATATCTTCTGATGGGTATTGGGGCTAACGTCCCAAAAGAATTGGTGATGCCTTATATCATTTGAAGAATTGACTAAGGTAATGGGTAGAGGATCTAGTGTTGTCTGCACCGTCACCTATAGGGAAGGATGCCCTAGATTTGGCCACTAAGTACCATTGTCCCACATGAGTGTTTGAGTCTTGAGCTTCTTGGTAAATCAACTACAGGGAAAATATTAGGGGCTAATATTCACAGGTGGGCTAATTTTCCATGTTTTTTCTAAAAAAAAGATTCGCCAATTTCCATTTTTTCTAAAAATGATTCGCCCACATTTTATAGTATAAAATTATTTTACCTTAAAAATCGCCAAAATTTTATATACAGTATTATAAAATCATTAGAAATATAAATATTTGTACAAAATATTTCCAAACATTTTACAATTTTCATATTACGGACTAGTAAGATTCGCCAAGGTTTCTAAACTTTAAAATAAACTTTCGTCGTTAAAATTTTCCTTGGTCAACTACCAGTATCGAGGATTATATAGGTCAGGTAGCCCCAAATAATACCACACACACTGGGCCTAAGCTTAACCCCCTCTGAATCGGGTCTCTGTGGCGCTCGGGTTTTCTTTCTTGTGGGTGGATAGAGAAATTTTAAAACTCCCTATTCAATCAAATTCTGTGTCTCAAGATGTAAACTAACCATGGTGGCTTATTGGATGCTTACCCCCATGGTCCTATCCTGAACTATAATTTTTCTTGTGGCCCCTGTGGGGAAATTTAGTGAGTTTAGTTATGTTAATTTTAAGGAGTCTTTACTTCACTTATGGTGTGGAAGTGTGTGAGGAAAAAGTGAACAATCACACAATTTTAAGATGTGGATATGTAGTGATCCTTTACACATCCCCTATTAATATATGTTTGATTGTTCCTTGCTATAAGAAAATCATGTGCGGATAGTGGGCCGCTTACAACTTTGCCAAATTAATCTAAGTGATTAACTAAAGGGAGATGGAAAATTATCAGAAGAGTGCTTTCATATGCTTGCCTCAGGTCACCAAAAGGTGCAAAGGAAACAAAGGTTACTTTCTTCTCTTAAGATAATTAATACAGGTCCCAATTCCTAGTGCAAAAAATTAAACTAAAATTAATGATCTAACTAGGAAAAATGAAACCTAGCTAAGCATATGTGGATTAGGGCCACTTACTCCAGCTAATTATATATGTGTATTTGGTGTCTATTTTCACAAAATAAGTTATTTCAAATTGCAAATAAATTCCCCCTTGATTAAACTATGTGGTTTTTTTTAAAGATAAACTTTAAAATTTAAAACTAGAAACTAGCAATACTAAAATGTAGCCAAAAGAAAGTTCTAAACAGTTGCGGGACACCACACACAGTGTTGGCAGTTTTTCTATGGGCTGCCAACTACTTTAAAATTGGGAAATTGAGAAAAATAACAGAGAATTTTGGTCTTTGGTTTCCACGCAGAAAAGCTTAACACAGGCGTGCGACTCATGCACAGGTCAGAGCTAAAATCACACAACTCTCTGTGTCTGTCTGAGAAAATAGCGTGTGGTTTTCTTGAAAATAGAAATTCCAGAACTTATGAACTTCAAACTTTCACTGTGGGTGAATAAGCAGAGAATAAATGAAGGGGAGTTGTCCTAGCAACACTCCAGAGCAGAGAGAAGGTCCCTGCAACAAACATAACCACTTAACTAAAAAAAATATAGCTAGTGGAGTCGCCAATCCTATGGTTGTGGTTTTTGTGCACAAGTGTACCAATCCATAATTGCTTAGGAGGAGTGGTCACTGCCTCTAAGATTTGGTCACAAGAAGAAAAAAAAATGGTTAACGGGTTACTGAAGATTCTATAAAATGAAGAACACACTAAATCATGGTATAATATGCATATATAGAGAGAAAACACAACTAAACTAAACATAAACACAAAAGCTCATAAAGAGTCAAACATAACAATAATACTAACAATGGTATCAAATTCCCCTCTTATTGCTTGTTGTTAGGAAGAAAGATACTATGTTTACACTCTTACCAAAGGGCCCTTAGAACTATGGAGTTCTAAGACCCAGTGCAAGGATGTTTTTACCTTTTAGTTGCTGATTCAAGGTCTCTCTCTCTACTCCAAAGGATTGAATTTGTTGGATGGCCAACAACTAAATCCTCTCTCTACTTCTTCTCTGGATTGCACACTGCTGGATTTCTCATGGGAAATTTGGACAACATAACAATGTGCTCTCCCTTTGTTCATCTCTTTGTGGCCCTTTATAGATGAATTCAAATTCTCCTTCCCTCTCTTGGTACATTGGTGGATGGTGACCCAATAGAGAGGGTTGATTCCTTTGTGCGCCACTTGATTCTTTTGTGTGCTCCCTTGAGGTCCCAAGGTGGCTTAGGTGGCTATCCTAGGGCAACCTCAAGTGTGGGATCATCTCCTGGAGTGTGCCAAGTGGTCCTGGAAAGTGAATTCTGCCACTCCCAGTAACGCGCGACTTTTTGAGGGAAAACCATGCAAAGGCGCGCTTATCGAAGAAAAATGTGCAAAAAGGTGCATTTTGCCCAAGTATTTGGTGCACAATTTGATTTTTCCTCTTGAACTTAGAGATTTTTAAAATTTTTCAGATCCTCTAATGTGCCTCAGCCTTGTAAATTTTTTTTCCTAACATTTAATAATGTCATCTTTGCTTGTCCGATTTTCTAGTGATAACACTATCTTTGTTGAAGATGTGATCATAATATTTTGGAACACTACTCAGTCCACTCCCTGTTGGATAAGCAACAATGCTTGTGCATTATTACTTTTGTCTTTCTTCCATTGTTCCCTCTTTGAATTAGTGAGAGCTCGTTCCTCTGCTTCACTCTGAGGTTTTGAAAACCCAAACTTGACATGATCTCGAACATCATGCACCTTCAACGTGGTCTCCATCTTAATGGCCTACACATCATAATTTCCCCCTGTAAAAGGAGGAAGTAACTTGTGGCAAGAAACTTATTGTAACCATATTTCTTCAAAAATATTCTCTTATAAAACCTTAATTTTCTCCTTTTATGAGCTTTACAAATATTTAAAAAAAAAAACCCTTATATTTGTTTTTTATATAAAAAAATATTTTTTATAAAAAAAAACTTTTATAACTTAAAAACCACTTTTCCAAAATTTTAAACTTTAAAATCCTTATAAAAAATATTATAAAAATACTCTGAATAAGGCCTTTTTCAATAAAGCATGAAACTTTCACATAAGACAAAAACAAACAACCACGTGACCATTTCATGACTTTTTTTCATGAAGTTTTAATAAGTCACCTCGATTGTGGAGCCACACCCAGAATACATGTACCGAAGAAAATATCGTTGCAGGAATAGTTTGGATTTGACATTAAGAGAATCATCCGGGCAGGAGCAAGCGATAAGATGCATTCACGTTGCCTTTCTGTGCATGCAAGCCAATGCAGGCATCCATCCCACTATCTCTAATGTCATACTAATGATTTACAACTCTTCTATGACATTACCAAATCCAACACATCTTGCATTCGTGAAAATTAATGAGTATAAATTGAAAAAACCCATAGCTCATGGATCCAGTAGCGGGATTCATGAGTCATCCTCTATGTCGGCTCCCACTGCAACTTTGGGTCCTTCTCTAAATTATGTCACTAGAAAAATGTTGAGATTCAACAAGATGATGAGCTTAGTGAAAATAGTTGCCTTCACTAAGTGGGCCCGCAGGCTATTTTTGGCGCAAAGTTTATTTTTAGACTATGTCTATTTTTAGACATGTCGATCATATTCTATGAGTTGCAGGATGCTATTTGTGGATGGTTTATAAAGTTGGAAAAATATATGGACTTATATTTTTAGACATATTGGGCGGAATCTATTTTTAGATTGCTAGTCTAAATATAGATATGTCGAATATTATTAGCTCTTAATAATATTTGGACTCTAAACATTATCTTATTCTCTTGGAACACTTCAGTTAAGTGCACAGATGTGGCACAACAGCTGACAGAAGGAATTACGCTATTCCTAAGGGTTTACTAGACCTAATGCATGAGGATTTCAATTAGAACTCATGTGACAGAGTTTGGTGGAGTTATAGAAGTAGTTGGTGGAGTTGTGTTCAATTTAACTTAGTTAGAATCAATTGAGCTAGTTGTATCTAGTCTAACTGATTGATACACTAGTGAGAGCGGTGTGAATTAATTAATAATTAATTCACTAAATAATAAATCATTAATCAACTGAAGAATACATCAGTTAACTACAGTGCATGGCAGTTTCAGTGGAGACCAGTGGAGAGATAGGTGAAAGGGAAAGATAGACTATCAGTTGTGACTATAGTGATGCATTGATTGCATCCAACACCTCAGTGGAGATGCCAATGAGGATTTCACAGTGCAAGCTAGGTGGATTCAATTTCATTCAAAGCCATTCTTCAGCAGGGATTTCACAGTAGAGGCAGGCTAGCAGGTGGCAAAGATCGGTGCATGGATTTGCAAGATCAGGCCTGATTAGTGTGTAGCGATTGTATTGTACTGAGAGCTTGATATGATCAGATTTGTATGATGATTGTTACATGATATATATAACATATATTATATAGAGATGTTTGGGGCTTTTAGCTTCGGGTTTTCCCATTAAACAACTGTGTTAATGTGTGTGAATTTTTATGGTTTCATGTGTGCATTGCAATTGATTTAATTTCCGCATGTGATGATCAATAGTGGAATAGATTCTGTATTGTGCATGAAGTTGAAATAGTGTGTGATCAGGAGAATCTTGGATATATAACATATTAGTTATATAATTTCTACATGGTATCGGAGCGATATTGATCAGAGCAGATTGCAATTATTGAAGTGGTTGAGTTTTGTGCTGGTGGAATTCAAATTTACTGCAGTGTTTTCTTGATGTCGAAGTTGAGCATTCATTAAAATGTCTTTCAAAGGATTGCGATTAGAGTATGCCCTTGAGGGTAGCTCTAATTATATTGCATGTAAGGACAAGATGGAGGTGGTTATGGATGATAATGGGTTGAAGGAGTTCATAGATGCAGAAATTCCAAAACATTCTTCTAGCGATGTAGCCGCACTTGACGCATGGCAAAAGAAGACAACAAAATGTTGAAGGATTCTGTTGGAAGGTGTGAAGGATCACATAGTGTCCAGCCTTCATGGTAAAGCTAGTCCATTCTTGATGTGGAAAGCTTTGATAGACTTGTTCCAAAGCAGAAGAAACCAGAGGAAGTTGGCACTTAAAGACAAACTCAGGAAAATAAAAATGGAGAAAGGTGACACATACCCAAGTACCTCACGAAGTTTTTCCAGTGCAGGGATGAGCTGGGAAGTGCGAGGGTTACTGTAGATGAAGAGGACTTGGTGAGCTTAGCTCTCCTTGGGCTTCTAAAGAGTTGGCATAGCTACGAGGACTCTGTCAATGGTTGGGAGAAACTGCCAAGATGGGAGCGACTTTGGTCGGATATTGTACAGGAGGAGATAAGGCGGGGTACCAGGGATGGATCTTCATCAAAGAATGAAGATGAAGAAAATTGCGCTTTGGATGACAAAGAAAGGAAAGGGAAGGGAAAGAAAAATCCTTCTCAATACGGTGCAAAAGGCAAGAAGCAGGACTTGTCCAAGGTGAAGTGCTTTCACTGTCACCAACACGGACATTACGCCACTAATTGTCCAAAGAAGAAGAAAAATAAGCAGGATGTTGGGTCTGCAGCTAGAGAGGCCTTAGCCTTGGAGTTTGAGCTGGATTTTTGACTGATTGCATGCTTGGTTTCAAGTGTTATGGGATCAGTGTGGTTTCTTGACATTGGTGCATCTTTCCATATGACCAGAGACAAAGATTTGTTTAGTGATCTGGATGAGAAGGATCTTGGAGTGCACAACGAGATGGGCAATGATGGTAGATACAGTGTGACTGGTATCGGGACCATTTCCTTTGAGAGGAAGTCTGGTAAACCTTTCATATTGAAGGATGTCATGCATGTTCCAGGATTGGAGAAGAATCTGATCTCTGTGGCGATGTTGGAAGAAAAGGGATATGATGTTGTTTTTAGCGAGGGAAAGAATTTCCCATGCAGTGAAGAAACTGGTGAAACTCGGAGGATAGGGGTTCGAGTTAAGAACCTTTATAAATTGTAGGTATATGGCTATGCAACAATGGCAGGAAAATCAGAAGGAGTGGTGAGCCGGGATAAGGGCGAATTGTGGTATAGGAGATTGGGCCATCTTCACCATGGCGCTTTGAAAATTTTGCAGTAGATTTCTACCGGGCTTCCCAAGGGTACACTTACACAGTCAGATCAGTGCAAGGGATGTACTTTGGGAAAATTTGTGAAGACCAATTTTCATGAGAAGGATAGTCACGCCATGACGATCCTTGAGAGAATTCACACAGACATATGTGGACCTTTCTCAGTAGCCTCGACAGCAAAGCACATGTATTATGTGATATTTGTTGATGAATTTTCTCGTAAGTGCTGGATCTTCTTCATGCAGAAGAAGAGCGAGACATACTCAAAGTTCTGTGAGTTCAAGGCACTGGTTGAGAAAGAGTCAGGGAAGCAGGTGAAATCTCTAAGGAACGATAATGGTGGTGAATTCATCTTTGGCGAATTCAAAGACTTTTGTAGCACAGAAGGAATTCGAAGAGAGCTCATAATGCCTCATAACCCACAACAGAATGGGGTCGCAGAGAGAAATAACAGAACAATCATGGGTGCTGCACGGGCGATGTTGCATGATCAGGGCCTTCCCATACACTTGTGGGATGAAGCATGCAACACTGCGGTTTATGTGAAAAACCGTTGTCCTCATAGAGTACTTGGCATGAGTACACCCGAAGAGGCATTTTCTGGTAAGAAGCCTGATATTTCTCATTTGAAGATTTTTGGCTCACCTATTTACATTCATGTGATGAAGGATGCCAGGAAGAAGCTGTAGTTGACCGCAGAGGTTGGGATATTTTTGGGGTACACAAAAACACCCCACAACTATTGTGTGTATTTTCCAGACAGTCGGAATATTGTTGTGCGACGGGATATGAAATTTCATGAGGAAAAAGCCATGAAGTTGTCACTTGAGAGGGAGCTACACTTACATGCAGATGAAGAGCTACTTGTTCCTAAATATTAGCCTCAGGATGTGGATCAGCCACAAGAGGAGGTTCATGGGGTGGAAGAAACCACTCATGCAGCGCCGAACATCAGAGGGCGGAAGCGCACTACAGAAGCTGAGCGACTGAATCTTGATGCAGCATAGAATGTAGGAGCTCCTACATCACAGCTCAGATAGAGACAGTCACTTGACCGATTTACTGGATACATGGCTTTGATGAGCAAGTGTATCATGACAGAACCATCCTCTTTTGAGGAAGCTGTGGAGGACTTGGCATGGGTAGATTCCATGGTGGAAGAGTATGATTCGATTATCAGAAATAGTGCATGGGAGATTGTCCCAAGGCCGGAAGAGAAATCAGTGGTAGGTTCGAGATGGATCTACAAAGTGAAGCAAGATGCTGACGGGAGTGTCGAGAAGTACAAGGAAAGATTTGTTTCCCGAGGCTTCTCACAGATCGAGGGGATCGACTATGAAGAAACATTTGAACCTGTCGCAAGTTATTCTTCCATAAGGACCATCCTTTCTCTCTCAGCGCAGATGGGTTGGCACATTCATCAGATGGATGTGAAGATTGAGTTCCTCAATGGAGTCATTGAGGAGGAGGTGTACATAGAGCAGCCTGAAGGATTCAAAATATTCAACAGCGAGTCACATGTGTGCAGGATCAAAAGAGTGCTGTATGGGTTGAAACAAGCACCTTGTGCTTGGTACACATGGATAGACAATTATTTCACTAGACTTGGTTTCGCCAAGAGTGAGACGGATCTGAACCTATACCAGATTGTGGTGGAGGGTAAGTTGCTAATCATTGTACTCTATGTAGATGATTTGATACTAACAGGTGATGAAATTTTGATAACTCATGCAAGGAATATCTTGCAAAGGAGTTTGAGATGAAGGACTTGGGCCTCCTTCATTATTTCCTGGGATTGGAAATTTGGCAGCGGAAGGGTGGACTATTTGTGTCTCAAGGCAAGTATGCCTGGGAGATACTGGAGAAGTTCAACATGCAAGGCTGCAAGCCTATCGACACTCTTCTTCCTGGTGGTTGGAGGAAAGAGGATGCTACATCGACAGAGGTAGTGGATGCCACTGTTTATCGACAGTTGGTTGGTTCGCTCATGTATCTAGTCAATACACGACCGGACATATGCCATGCTGTTAACTAGCTTTCACAAGCTATGGTTAAGCCTACCAAGCTCTTTTGGAAGGCAGGAAAGCATGTCCTGAGGTATCTCAGGGGCACATCAGGATATGGATTGTGGTACAGACAGTCGGATGAGGTGAAGCTGCATGGCTTCACAGATGCAGATTGGGCAGGGAGCCCAACAGACAGAAAGAGCACATTTGGAGGGATTTTCCGTATCGGGTCTACAACACTTTCTTGGTACAGCAGGAAACAGAGATTCATGGCACTCAGTTCAGCAGAGGCCGAGTACATGGCAGCAAGTTTGGCTGCATGCGAGGCTATATGGATGAGGAAGATCTTGGTCGGGTTGTTCGGTTCACACTTAGATCCTACTGTGATATATTGTGATAATCAGAGTTGCATTAAACTCTTGGTTAATCCAGTATTTCATGATAGATCTAAACATATTGACATTCGGTACCATCATATCAGAGATTGTGTGCAGAGGAAGATCATGTTGCTTTCTTACATTCCTATGGAGGATTAGGATGCAGATATTCTGACGAAGGTGCTCACCAGGAGAAAATTTGAATACCATAGAGACAGGATTAGGGTGGCAGATAATCCCTATCTTGTTGAGAGGGAGTGTTGAGATTCAAAAAGATGATGAGCTTACTGAAAAGAGTCGCCTTCACTAAGTGGGATCGCAGGCTATTTTTAGCGCAAAGTCTATTTTTAGACTATTTCTATTTTTAGACATGTCGATCATATTCTATGAGTTGTAGGATGCTATTTGTGGATGGTTGGTCAAGTTGGAAAAATATATGGAATTCTATTTTTATACATATTGGGTGGAATCTATTTTTAGATTGGCGGTCTAAAAATAGATATGTCGAATATTATTAGCTCTTAATAATATTTGGACTCTAAACATTATCTTATTCTCTTGGAGCACTTCAGTTAAGTGCACAGATGTGGCACAACAGCTGACAGAAGGAATTACACTATTCTTGATGGTTTACTGGAGCTAATGCATGAGGAATTCAGTTAGAACTCATGTGACAAAGTTTGGTGGAGTTATAGAAGTAGTTGGTGGAGTTGTGTTCAGTTTAACTCAGTTAGACTCAGTTGAGCTAGTTGTATCTAATCTAACTGATTGATACACTAGTGAGAGTGGTGTGAATTAATTAATAATTAAGTCACTAAATAATAACTCATTAATCAACTGAAGAATACATCAGTTAACTACAATGCATGGCAGTTTCAGTGGAGACCAGTGGAGAGATAGGTGAAAGGGAAAGATAGACTATCAGTTGTGACTATAGTGATGCATTGATTGCATCCAACACTCAGTGGATATGCCAATGAGGATTGCACAGTGAAATAAAGGTGGATTCGAGTTCATTCATAGCCATTCTTCAGCAGGGATTGCGCAGTAGAGGCAAGCTAGCAGGTGGCAAATTTCGGTGCATGGATTTGCAAGATCGGGCCTGATTAGTGTGTAGCGATTGTATTGTACTGAGAGCTTGATATGATCAACTTTGTATGACGATTGTTACATGATCTCTATGACATATATTATATACATATGGTTGGGGTTTTTAGCATCAGGCTTTCCCATTAAACAATTGTGTTAATGTGTGTGAATTTTTATGGTTTCGTGTGTGCATTGCAATTGATTTAATTTTTGCATGTAATGATCAATAGTGGAATAGATTCTGTATTGTGCATGAAGTTGAAATAGTGTGTGATCAGGAGAATCTTGGATATATAACGTATTAGCTATATAATTTCTACAAAAAATACTAGGTAACTAAGGCACCAGAGTAAGGGAAGACAACACAGGGAAAGAGAAGGACCGGGTAATTGAGGCAACAAGAGTGCAACAATGGAGGTTTTGGACTACACTAGGACTGTTAGGAGAAAATAACCATTAATATCAGAGTTTTTCAACTGAGCTGAAGAGGCACCAGGTGATACATAGGAGTGATATATATGAAAGGTTCCAACCATCTCATGGATTAGGGAAGGAAAGAACCAGGTAATTAAGGCACCAGAGTAAGGGAAGGCAACACCGGGGAAGGGAAGAAATAGAAAACTAAAGCAACAAGAGTGCAAAAACGGAGGTTTTAGACTACACTGGGACTGCTAGGATAAAATAAACATTAATATCAGAGTTTTTCAACTGAGCTGAAGATGCACCAGGTGTAGGGATCGAGCTATTGATTTGAGGATTGTTCAATGATATTAATGTTTGTTTGAATATGAGTGACAAATTTCCATAATCTGTATGCATTGTAATGGCTCTTAAACACCTCATTTCTGCGTTGATCCTTTCTACAATAGTATCATTGGTGACATATCAATCAATGTTTTTGAAAGTGTTCCAAAAGCCAATCACATTCGGGTCCTAGAATTTGTATAAGAAGAAGCTCGTTGACTGGATATATATATATGTGGCTATCTACAATTAGAATATGCTACAAGAGCTATTTTTTCTTCGGGGTTTTTTAGGCAGAGGGGTAGACCACGAGGGTCATTATTCATTGTTCTCTCGTTTTAGCACTTTTTACCAGTCCCTGTGCTGCTGTAGTTGGCCATGGAAGCTCCTTCAAGTTCATTTGTGTGACCGTTGGTGGAACATCAGACAGTGCTTTGGTTGTTACTGTCCACCGGCCTAGGGGCTCTCTATTGACCACTCTAGTTTTTCTGGTGGGGGGACTTCTCTGGTATTCATAAAATTCAAATTTCTCGACCCAGTACAGGACTTGCTGTCTCCGACGTCGATCCGTACTTTGATCCTGCTCATAGTACAACCTTTTTCTTGAGCTTTTTTTACTTGGGTATTGTTGTAGCCAGCAACAACCCCCCTTCTTATTTAGTATTAGTAATAATACTAAATAAGTAGGGACCCTTAGTTTAAAAATCCAAAAAAAATAATTAGTGTTTGTTTTCTTTTTCAATAAAACTTACTATCATTAACTTAAGAAAATTCCTTAGAAAATCTTTAGATAAACTTAAGTTTATGATAGATTAGAATAAAACCTTTATTTGAAGAAAATATTGCATCCATCGCAACAAAAAAGTACAAGATATCTTTTACAAAGCAGAATCTTCTAAATTGCGATAAACACGATCCAATAACTATGCATTAAAATATTTGTCGCAAATCACATATCACAGAAAAAATATATTAACAGATATTTTTCATATGTTATATTTTGCGATATTGCGATGCCGCAATATTGCGATTTTGCGATATTGCGATGCCACGATATTGCGATTTCGTGATGTTGCTGATTTCGATTTGCATAAGTTGCGATTTGCGACAATTGCAATGATTTCGATTTGCGAAAGTTACGATTTGAGATATTGCGATTTTGCGATATTGCAAAGCAAATCGCAGATCGCATTATCGCAGATTCTTAAAGCTCGTTGTACGAAGAAAATATTTCCGTAAATCGAGACCCGTTATGCGCTTTAATGTCAAGTTAATGAATGGATTGTCAATTATTAATGGAAAAGGATTTTTTTTTGATTGAAAGGTTATTTCACATTTAAATAATATATTTCATACGCCTTCAGCATTTAAAACTATCCTGTCACCTTTCTCATATCATTATTCTCACTTAATTCATAAAACTGCAGGCGCGAAGAACAAGAGACTATACAAAGCAATATTCAGAGTATTATGGGAAAGAAAGAGAAAGCTCCGAGTTCTGGAAAGAAAGAGAAAGCTCCGAGTCCTGAAAATAAAGAGATGGCTTCCTTATACGCAGACACTGCTTGCAACAAAGATGCTAGTATCACCACTTGGGAAGGTATGTTTAATTTGATTGAAGAAGAAAACCCAAGAGTAATAGATGTTGCAGCTACTGTGAGCTTAAGTAATTCTTCTGAAGCATCCCTTACAGAGCTGGCTTGTTCATTTTTGCACCAGATAGCAGCAAGACCTAGAATTCTTCCATATACAGACATGGTCAAATGGGTGCTGGATAGCACTAATATTACGGACAGGCAATTTAGAACTCAAGGTCAAGATCTCATCGGGTCGTTTACTTCAGAAGATTTGAGGCTTATGTATCATTTTCTGGAGCCTCAAGAAACTTACAACAAACAATTTATGGAGAAATTTGCCAAGGAAAATGCAAATTTGGCGGAATGTACCAAGGAATGGTCCAAAAGAGATGAACCACTGAAGAAAGATAAAAATGGTATGTACAGTACTGGTTCACTCACTTCTCCATATTGTTTTGCTGCTGCTATGCTATGTAGGCTTTTTGGAAAGCTTGACATTAATAAGTTTTTTCCTGAATGACTTCCCTTATTGAATGCTGCTGTTAACGCCACCATTTTGGACTGGGCTAAAATATTTTCTGATAACTTAGCCATGGCTATTTTCATTTACCGGTCTAAACTAACTGTCTCTTAGAAGATTTATCCTCCTTTTTATCTATCTGCCTATGTTATGGATTCAATCTTCTTTGTTTCTAAGTTCCCTTTAATGGGTTGGCAATGGAAAATTCACGATCCCTTGCCCATTCATGTCTATCACAAAGAGTTGTGGGAATCAAAGTTCATTCCTCATTTTTATAAAATTTGCCATGGCATAATTTTGCCTCTGTACAAAGTGTTGTATAATAAGGATGCTCCAAGGTTCTCCCCTGAAGCAGAAGTAGACATTCTCCCTGTCGCAAGATGGTTTGGAGAAGAAATGTTTACCTATGTGAGGGTTTTTGGAATCTTTTCTTCTCCTCATGTTCTACCCTTGTATGTTCCGGACAAACGTATAGCTCAGGAAATTGCATATCAAGCCTGTGGAGAGGGAGGTTTGAAAAAAGAATTAAAGGATAAAAAGAAGGCCATCTGGCCACAATTTCCTGTTTCCTGCGGAGCATTTTCATTATTTGATATTGGTCATGCGTTTAAGGAAGTAAACAATATTACATGTTTACAATTATTTAAGTTTCCGAAAAGGCTATTTGACCCATATGACGTCGCTAATAATTTCACCACTGCAGTCAAAGTAAGAGTATTTTCTGGAGAAGAAGATATTTTTGATGATATGTTTCAAGAAAAATGTTCATTTAAAGAAATTTTGCATTTAGCTCAAACACGGTTTTCCCCAGAAGAATTTCAAGAATTTAAAATGTACAGAGAAAGAAGATTAACCACTATCCCTTTGGATAATTTGCGATTGGAACCTACAAGGGAACCAACTCCTAGTGTCAGTCTCAGTGGCAGCTCAGATTCAGAAAGGTCTAACTCAAAGTTTGAAAAATAAATTTCTAAACATTATAAAAAATCTGATCAGGATAAAAGTGAAGGCTCAGTGAAGGATACAGCTCAATCAAAAGAGCTCTCACAACAACAGACTTCAACTACTCCACAGTTGAATCTTCCACCTCTTAATGTACAACAACCATCCATCAGCACTCAGTTAGATAAAGAATGGGAAACATTTAATGATTTGATTAATGTTGAAGGAAAGAACATACAAACTCCTGTATAGACAGCAAAAGGTTTGGTTACAGAAATGAGTGGCAATGTCACATAAACAAAACATATACCCATTACTCCCTCTGCCGAGCTTGTACTTAAAATAGAGGAAATTTCTCTTCTGGATATATTTTATAGCCCACAACATAAAGCAGTAGTAAGGAAACAAAGAAAGAAGAGAAAATTAGAAAGTGCGCTCTCTACTGATGCAGAACAATTGGATGTTTTATGGAAAGATCCTACTACGGATCCCACTGAAAATCTTACTAAATTATCTTAGATAACAGGAGCTTATGCCTCCGCAACTATTGATAAAGCATCTGAGGTACGACTATTATTAAATGAAAAAGAGGATCAAATACAAGTTCTGCAACAACAATTGCAACAAGCACATGCCAACAGTGAAGCACAGGTAAAATTTGAAAAGTTATAGCAAGAGTTTCAGCAAATGCAGATCGGGTATCAGAAAAGCTTGGTCGAAAAAGAGAAAAAAATACAGATTATGCAAGAAACGCATAAAGAGGACCCCAAGCTTACAGAGTTTATCTCAGAGTCCATTTCCTTGAATAATCAACTACTGCAACAACAAGATATATTATGCCAAAAGATTTCACAGTGGAACTCTTTTTGTCAAGAAAGTGATAAAATCACTAATCATGTCGTAGAATTACGACATAATTATGATTTAACTAATGAAAGAGTTACTAATTATTTGGCATGGAAAAAGACAGAGGAAGGAAAAAGAGTAGGAGCACCAATTATCAATGACAGCCATAAATAAATGCTCTTCAATAATTGGGATACATAGATCAGAGACGCAGAAAAAACAGCAGAGGAAGCAGCTACAGCGGAAAGCAACATTACTGATTGTGTAAATGAAAATTTGCACAAGATTAATTTGATTTCAGAAACCATTCCAGGATACCTACCACAAGAACAACAATTACAAATAGAGTGGAAACAGAAAGCTGAAGAGAAGGCAAAATCAATTCAAGGATTGACAAAATTAAACCGGGATTCTTACTGGACGTGTCTAGTAAAACCACACAGTCAATGCAGTACTCTTAATTGCATCATTAATTCTGCTGATAAGATTGCGCCAACACTTGCCGATTCCATTTTTTCGGGACAATTAAAATCTGAAGTCGGCCAGCCTCCTCTTCTCAAATCAATGTTGGATGCTTGCAAATTCAAAGACTAAATTCATAAGTAGTTAGTTGTTAATTTTAGTTTTAGATTTAGTGTTAGTTTTACTTTATTTTTGCCTAGAAAAAAGACGGTCATTTAAACCGAATCCTAAATTTTTTGTAATAAACTATAATTAGATTTAGTTAGTAGTATTTAAACCCTTCTCATGAATTTAGAGAAGGGTCCTGAAATTTGTCAAAAAATTATCCTCAGAACATGCACTTCTGCACCCTCAGAGGAGGTTTTGATGAGTGAATGGAACGATATTTATTGATATCTATGTCTAATATCTTCTACTGATGTTGCATTTCTGTACTCTTAGTAGGTGTTGGATTAAGAAGATATAAGTCATTATTACTTCTAGCTCATGAGTAGAACCAGTTATAAATGGTACTTTTATCTCTTAACTATTTCTGCTTTTGTGTTAAAAGTGATATTTATATTCAAGTATTTATATATTGATGCTTGAATGCTTAAGTTATCATTTGGCACTTTTGTACGGTGATAGCTATTTATTTATGCTTAATGTATGAATAACTTATTATGCGATATGTTTTTCACAACTATTTCATCTAACTTTTTATATGAAATGGTTTATTTTTATTGAATTCTTTTCTTATAACAGTTGAATGATCTTTATTATCGATTGTTATTTGAAATAATTTTAGATCGCATAAACAAGATTTTATCCCGGGTTTAGTTTAGAGTGAGATATTTCTATTTAAATTAGAATAAAATTTGCACATGATTAGATTAGAAATAGAATAAGAGTATTTCACTTAGGAACCTTTTTAGAAAGGAAATATATATTCTCAACACACACACACATATTGGGAAACTGGTCCCATTATCCCCAGTAGGACCCACTACACCAAACGGAAAAGGAGCTGCTAACCAAGGTCTGGACCGGGTGGGTATCCCCCTTGTTGTAGACCCGATTTTTGGGGCTTCAACATATTTGGCGCTAGAAGGAGGGCCACGAACTATGAATGACAAGTAAATCTAAATATAAATACCATTCTGAGAGTAAATCAACCTCACCATCTCCCCCGACTTTTCCAAGGCACTCAAAAATTTTAAATCTAGAGCCAGAAGTCGAAAGAAGAACAGACACTGCTACAAACCCTGACTTTTCAGAAGAATCTGCTATTAAACCTCCTGAAGTTGAATCTTTGATTCATAAACTTCAACGATTTTCAATATCACCTCAAATATCTGATAAATCTCAAGGCAGTGTAACTTCGCAATATAACCCTGCTCATCCTCTTACCAGATTACAGAGTGAAAAGCTTGGCATTCAGCCAACTGAGTTACCTTTACCTACAAGAAAAAGAGCAAGGAAATCACCTAAAGGGTCTGATAGTGAGACTCTTTCATCATCATCATCCATCTCGACCTCTTCACCGCGAAGTCAACCATCCACCCCTCCACTTCATACTATTGTCCCTCACTCCACTAGAACTTCCACATCACCGTCTCAATCATCTATAATTGTAATATCTTCATCTTCCCAATCATAGACATCATCTTCTACGCTTTCCTCTATTAGTAGTTCAGCGATGGCCCAAATGCCATGGAATAATCTAGGGGCAGTCTTAATGCCTGCACCCTTGAGTCAATTACCATCCCATCCTGAAAAATGGCTGCCTAAGTTTAATCCTGAAGCAGGCATGCTAGCAGAAGAAGATATAAACAATGTTGTGCTGTCCATAAATCTCAATGGAGTTATTAATGAAGATTTTGTTGTCCGTATTTTCCCTTATACTCTACAAAGAGCAGCTGGATCATGGTATTTCTCATTACCATCTAGATCCATCACTAGTTGGGATATTTTTCAAGATCAATTTTTGACTAAATTTGGTGATGACAGGTTTACAACGACATTAATTAATGACCTGTATAATATTAGAGCTGATTCAAAAGAACTTGTCAAGGATTTTAATTCACGTTTCAATAAATTGTTAAACAAAATTCCTACTGCTTCCAAGCCTAGCGAAGAAGTGCGAAGTGAATGGTACATTTCTGCTTTACCATCAAACATAGCAATCTTTGTTGATAGGGCTAACAAAACAACTTTAGCAGAAAACATGAAGGAGGCAATAGCGGTAGACAAACATATAATTGATTTAGATAAGAAAAATGCGATAGAAGAACGAAAATCCAAGAAGGTTAATTTTAAGGAGGATCCCAAGAAAAAACAATCAAAAGATCCATTTGATTTAGAAGGATTGCAAAATTTTTTGAAAACCTTGTCTAACGAAATGGTTGACATTAAGAAACAAGTGGCAGAAACATCTTCTAAAAAGTCTTTCAAGCCTTTTAGAAGAAACCCTTCAACTGATCCAAAACCACCAAATGCTATTACTAATGCTGAATCAGAAGAAGAAGAAGAAGAAACTGCTATAGAGGAAACTACTGATGAAGAAGAAGTTGTAGAAGTACAAGGTATGTGGGATTTTATCCTCCCAGATGAGGAAGATCAAGAAGCATCCCCAGTTAGCACTCGAAGTAGAAATCAACTTGATCCTCCTCAAACTACTCCTAAGTCAAAAAGCGCAAGCTCATTGACTAAGGATAAAATTGCACCTAAGAAAATGACATCTAAAGCAATTCAAAATAGCCCAGTTCAGACAGATTCATCAACTCCAGCAAGAACACTCATTGTTCCAGATGAAATGGAGTATAATATCATAAGAGACATGAAGAAGACTAGGGCTAACATCACTTTTTATGAATTGAGCAAGTTAAAACACCAACAAAAGGTACTTTTGAAAGAATTACATGTTGTACCAGAAAAACCTTTGCCTGATCCTGTGATTTCTCAAGCTTCAAACGAGATGGGAAGACCTCCAGCTAATGTGATCAGTAAAGTTGATCTAGAAAATATCGCTTTAATTGGAGGAAGGTCAAGATCTCATACTCCTCCATTTCTTCTTATGAAGTTTTCAATAAAAATTTGCATAATTTTTTAGTGGATTCTGGAGCTTCATCTAATATTCTACCAAAATCAATATGTGCAAAGTTGAATATTCAACCAAAAAAATCTGTTGTGAGAATAGTCTAGTTAGATCGATCGCAAGTTGAAGTGATTGGCGAATTAAATCAGGTTACCATAAGACTCTCATCAAATCCAAAGGTATGTCAAGTTATTGATATTTTAGTTGCAGATATTCCAGAATTTTATGGCTTAATTCTTAGCAGAGATTGGTCAGAAAAACTTCATGGATATTTTGCAACTGATTGGTCGCATATGTGGCTTCCTTACAATGGTAACCAAATCAGATAAAGGTTGAACGAGAAAAACATCAGAAATACATAGTAACAGAATTGGAAGGAGAGAATGAACCAGTTGCATACAGCAGTAATATCATTGGCAATTATTCAGTTGATTCTTTCTTAGGAAATTTCAATGCTCATACTTCACCTTATTTAGAACATTCTGTTTTATCTCAAATAGAAAATTTTTCTCAAACAGATAGTTATAAATGTATTAATTTTGTAGATACTCCTGTAAATAAATCTTTATTTTGGAAATTATTTTTTGATGGTTCTAAGTCTAATGAAGGAGCAGGAGCAAGATGCGTTTTGGTCAGTCCAGATCGAAACAAAATTATGCTAACTTGTAGACTCGAGTTCGATTGCACTAATAACACCGTAGAATACGAGGCTTTAGTCCAAGGATTATACAAAGCAATCGGATTAGACATTAAATATTTACAAGTTTTCGGAGATTCAGAAATTTTAATCAAACATGTACGCAATACTATACATTGTTTATCAGGTCATTTAAAGCATTATCAATCTTTAGTTCAAGATCTGACTGAACACTTTATAGCGTTTAATATTTCATCAATTCCCAGAATTCAAAATTCTAGTTCAGACCTCCTAGCTAATGTAGCTTCCAAGCTCATTCATGCAGAAGACTTTAGTCCTGATCGATTTTCAATTGAATTAATCTTTAGACCCTCGATTCCTGATAACGTTACCAATTGGAGGATTTTCAATGATGATCCTGATATTGTAAATTTTCTCACATCTGAAGGATCTTACACTAATCAGATAATTGATGAAGATCAACATGACAGAAAATTGCTCCAAGATAGCACCAATAATGCTATGCCAAAGTCAGTAGTCAAGTTAGAAGACCTTTATGATTTGAAATATCGATTTAAAATATCTACCAATTCAAAATTGCAAAGTTCGACTTTAAATTATGAATTAGTAAATCTAGGAACTGATGCCAAACCACAGAATATCAACCTAGGCCTTGGCCTAGCTCCTGAAGAAAAGTTAGCATACGTTTGTATTTTGAAACAATATAAAAGTGTCTTTGCTTGGAACTACGTTGAACTCAAAACTTATGACACTTCTATCATCCAACATACTATCCCAATGATCAATGATAAAAAAGCTGTCCAACAGAAGTTGAGAAAGATCCACCCCAATCTAGAAAACCAAATCAAATCTGAACTCAATAAGTTATTGAAAGCCAAGATTATTTTTCCCATTCGACATTCTAAATGGGTTTCCAATATGGTTCCTATTAGAAAGAAGAACGAAGATATTAGAATTTGCATTGACTTTCGAAATCTTAATAAAGCTTGCCAAAAAGATAATTTTCCTTTGCCTCCTATGGAGCAAATATTACAGGCAGTTGCAGGATCAGAATTAATGTCTTTCTTAGATGGTTTCTCTAGATACAATCAAGTGTTAGTCCATCCTGATGATCAATTGAAAACTACATTCAGAACCAAATGGGGCACTTATGCATATCAAAAGATGCCTTTTGGTCTGATTAATGCTAGTGCCACATTTCAGAGAGCCATGGACATTGCTTTCAAGGGATTAGTTAACAAATCAGTGGTAATTTACTTGGATGATATAACTATATATTCCAAAAAACGAAGCAATCATCTTAGAGATTTGAAGTAGAGCTTCCAACACTGTCAAAGGTATGGAATTTCACTTAATCCGAAAAAATCTTTTTTTGCATTAAGTGAAGGAAAAATTCTTGGATTCATAGTATCAAAATCTGGAATTCATATTGATCCTGATAGAATCAAGGAAATTTTTGAATATCTTTACCTCACAACAAAAAAGCTATGCAATCTTTTCTTGGCCAGATTAATTTTGTAAAAATATTTGTGCCAAATTTTTCAAGAATTGTATCACCCTTGCAAGAAATGATTAAAAAGAATTCAAACTTCAAGTGGGGAAAAGACGAATATGAGGCATTCAATCTGATCAAATAAGCAATTATTAATGCTCCATCTTTAGCAACTCCAAATTTTTCCAATCCTTTTATTTTGTATACATTTGCCTCTGATAAATATTATGCTGCGATACTCACTCAAGAAAATCAAAACAAAGCAAAAGCTTCAATTGACTTTTTCAGTTCAAATTTACAAGGAGCTGACTTGAATTATTCAGATGTGGAGAAACAAGCTTATGCTATTTTCAAAGCAGTTAAATATTTCAGACCGTTTCTACTCAAAACCCATAAAAAAATCATGGTACCGTTTCCAGCGGTAAGAAATATTTTATTCCAAAAAGATGTGGGTGAGAAAAGATCCGATTGGGTTACTGCCTTACAAGAATATGATGTAGAAATCAAACCAACAAATATTTTAAGAGGTCAAGGTTTTTGCAAAATACTAGCTGGAGCATCGCTTATTTCTGAAAAACCATCTGAAGAGATACAAACATATGAGGTAAGCCTAAATGATGTTGAATCATTATATGTTGATATCATATTTTATTTGAAGAATGGAGATGCTCCTCCAAATCTCGATCAAACCAAGAAAAGAGCTCTAAGGTTGAAGGCTAAACAATATCAGCTTGTGAATGATTTTCTTTTTAAGATGAATTATAATTCTGTTCTTCTGAGATGTCTAGAGAAATCTGAAGCTAAAAAAGTTTTGCAGGAACTTCATGATGGGCCAGCAGGTGGACATTATGCTGGAGATGCTACTGCACATAATATCCTCCATGCAGGCTATTGCTAGCCCACACTATTTAAAGATTCACGTAACTATGCAAGGAAATGTCAAATTTGTCAAACTGCAGCTGGAAGACAAAAGAAACCATCATTACCATTACAACCAGTCAACATTGAGCAGCCTTTTGATCAATGGGGATTGGACATAATAGGTGAGATCGTTCCTCACTCTTCTAAACAACATAGGTATATCATTACAACAACTGATTATTTTACGAAATGGGTAGAAGCAGTCCCTCTCAATACTGCTAATGTCAAACACATCATCGAGTTCATAGATCAGTTCATAATCACCAGGTTTGGTTTACCTTCTGCTTTAATGTTTGATAATGCATCATATTTTTCTGGGAATGCTATGACTGAATTTTCACTCAAGAGAGGTTTCAAACTTAAATACTCTACCAATTATTATCCACAGGGAAATGGGTTAGCTGAATCAACAAACAAAAACTTAATCAGAATCATTAAGCGAACCATTGATCAAAATCATAAAAATTGGCATAAGTCCTTAACATATGCTTTATAGGCAGATCGAATAACGCAGAAGGCTTCTATTGGCACTTCTCCCTTTAATTTAGTTTATGGGAGAGAAGTGGTTCTTCCAACTCATCTAGTGATTCCTTCTCTAGCCTTAGTTCAGTATATTGATGAAGAACCAACTTCTTCTTTACAATTAAGGCGAATGGAAATAATTAAGTTAGAAGAAAAACGAGAAAAAGCCAAAGTAACTCATGCTCATCATCAAGCATTAGTTAAAGCTTCTTTTGATTCAAACATGATAACCAGGAAGGATTTTCAGATAGGAGATTTAGTTCTAAAATGCGACAAGGCTCATGAGGAAAAAGGAAAACATACGAAATTTCAACGAATGTGGCTTGGTCCTTTTCAAATTGCAGAGATCATAGGTCAATCTACTTTCATGTTAAAAGATCTGACAGGGAAAAGAGAGTCTTTACCTGTTAATGGACAGATCCTTAAAAAATATTTTCCATAGGAGATCATTCTTCTATTTTGTAGATTATTTTTCTTTATTTGTCATAATAAAACCAGTTGTTAATGGTTACATTTGGAATTCATGAAAAAGATACAAGTTCTCTTTTTTAGATTTTATTTCTTCACTTATATAAATAGAATTATTTTTAGAATATTGATCATTATTATTCAAAGATACAGTTAAAAGTTTTAAATCTAGAAATGATATTAGTTTCAAATTTGAAAATTTTGATGAAAAGAAACTTTTGGTGAAAGATTGTTTTATATCAGTCCAATGAAAGGTATCAATAACAAAACAAAGATTCTCTGTAGAAAATTTCTTTCCAAAAACTATATTATTGTCGTCCAGAGCTATCTTAAGGAAACAATGACTTCCTCCCCACCTAGAAAATTACAAAGTTCAGGGAATAATCCAATGATGCACTTTTAACTTAAAGAGTAAGAGGTCTCATCACGAGCCGACTTATCATGATCATAGATATTATAGCTTGCTGACTTTGCCAATACTGCATACCAAAATAGGGCAATGAATTAAGATTATTGCAATAAAAATGCAAGGGGTCTCATCACGAGCCAACTTGTTTAGCAAAGTTATAAATCAAGTGAATGACACTGTCATAAATTGGCTATCAAACCAAGACATTGTTCTTTAAGGATAAAAATAAAAATAAAAGCAATAAGTGTGAATATGGATTTCTCTTTGAAAATTGTATATTTCTCTAAGTGGGACACAGGATCATTGTTGGTTAACAAGTAACCCCGTCGAGGGTATAGACGCTTGCTGGCAGCAGTGGCTCTACCTACAACAAATGAGCATATTTAAAACTGATTTACAAAGAAGCCTTTTGTTTTATCTTTAAAACCAAGTAATGACTGATGTAGATACAAGGACTAGCTTGAGGAGGTGAATAGTCACAGTTGATCATAGAAGAAATGAAATATCATTCATAGATTAAAGCATGATGTACTTTGTCTTTTTATAATAAAGTTTGATTTTCTGGAAAATTTTCTGTTTTGAAAAGTTTAGAAAATTCAAAAGAAAAGCAGAGATAACTGGTTCTTCCAAGTGAATCGCCAATTGTTGTAGCCAGCAACAACCCCCCTTCTTATTTAGTATTAGTAATAATACTAAATAAGTAGGGACCCTTAGTTTAAAAATCCAAAAAAATTAATTAGTGTTTGTTTTCTTTTTCAATAAAACTTACTATCATTAACTTAAGAAAATTCCTTAGAAAATCTTTAGATAAACTTAAGTTTATGATAGATTAGAATAAAACCTTTATTTGAAGAAAATATCGCATCCATCGCAACAAAAAAGTACAAGATATCTTTTACAAAGCAGAATCTTCTAAATTGCGATAAACACGATCCAATAACTATGCATTAAAATATTTGTCGCAAATCACATATCACAGAAAAAATATATTAACGAATATTTTTCATATGTTATATTTTGCGATATTGCGATGCCGCGATATTACGATATTACGATATTGCGATGTCACGATATTTCGATTTCGCGATGTTATTGATTTCAATTTGCGTAAGTTGCGATTTGCGAAAGTTGCAATGATTTTGATTTGCGAAAGTTGCGATTTGCGATATTTTGATTTTGTGATATTGCAAAGCAAATCACAGATCACATTATCGCAGATTCTTAAAGCTCGTTGTACGAAGAAAATCTTTTCGTAAATTGAGACCTGTTATGCGCTTTAATGTCAAGTTAATGAATGGATTGTCAATTATTAATGAAAAAGTATTTTGTTTTGGTTGAAAGGTTATTTCACGTTTAAATAATATATTTCATACGCCTTCAGCATTTAAAACTATTCCGTCACATTTCTCATATCATTATTCTCACTTAATTCGTAAAACTGCAGGCGCGAAGAACAGGAGACTATACAAAGCAATATTTAGAGTATTATGGGAAAGAAAGAGAAAGCTCCGAGTTCTGGAAAGAAAGAGAAAGCTCCGAGTCCTGAAAATAAAGAGATGGCTTCCTTATACGCAGACACTGCTTGCAACAAAGATGCTGGTATCACCACTTGGGAAGGTATGTTTAATTTGCTTGAAGAAGAAAACCCAAGAGTAATGGATGTTGCGGCTACTGCGGGCTCAAGTAATTCTTCTGAAGCATCCCTTATAGAGCTGGCTTGTTCATTTTTGCACCGGATAGCAGCAAGACCTAGAATTCTTCCATATACAGACATGGTCAAATGGGTGCTGGATAACATTGATATTACGGACAGACAATTTAGAACTCAAGGTCAATAGCTCATCGGGTCATTTACTCCAGAAGATTTGAGGCTTATGTATCATTTTCCGGAGCCTCAGGCAACTTACAACAAACAATTTATGGAGAAATTTTCCAAGGAAAATGCAAATTTGGAGGAATGTACCAAGGAATGGTCTAGAAGAGATGAACCACTGAAGAAAGATAAACATGGTATGTACAATATTGGTTCACTCACTTCTCCATATTTCTTTGCTGCTGCTATGCTATGTAGGCTTTTTGGAAAGCCTGACATTAATAAGTTTTTGCCTGAATGGCTTCCCTTATTGAATGCTGCTGTTAACGCCACCATTTTGGACTAGGCTAAAATATTGTCTGATAACTTAGCCATGGCTATTTTCAATTACCGGTCTAAACGAACTGTCTCTCAGAGGATTTATCCTCCTTTTTATCTATCTACCTATGTTATGGATTAAATCTTCTTTGTTTCTAAGTTCCCTTTAATGGGTTGGAAATGGAAAATTCATGATCACTTGCCCATTCATGTCTATCACAAAGAGTTGTGGGAATCAAAGTTCATTCCTCATTTTTATAAAATTTGCCATGGCATAATGTTTCCTTTGTACAAAGTGTTGTATAATAAGGATGCTCCAAGGTTCTCCCCTGAAGCAGAAGTAGCCATTCTCCCTGTCGCAAGATGGTTTGGAGAAGAATTGTTTACCTATGTGAGGGTTTTTGGAAGCTTTGCTTCTCCTCATGTTCTACCCTTGTATGTTCCAAACAAACTTATAGCTTGAGAAATTGCATATCAAACCTGTGGAGAGGGAGGTTTGAAAAAAGAATTAAAGGATAAAAAGAAGGCCATCTGGCCACAATTTCCTGTTTCCTGTGGAGCATTTTCATTATTTGATATTGGTCATGCGTTTAAGGAAGTAAACAATATTACATGTTTACAATTGTTTAAGTTTCCGAAAAGGCTATTCGACCCATATGACGTCGCTAAGAATTTCACCACTGCAGTCAAAGTAAGAGTATTTTCTAGAGAAGAAGATCTTTTTGATGATATGTTTCAAGAAAAATGTTCATTTAAAGAAATTTTGCATTTAGCTCAAACACGATTTTCCCCAGAATAATTTCAAGAATTTAAAATGTACAGAGAAAGAAGATTAACCACTATCCCTTTGGATAATTTGCGATTGGAACCCGCAAGGGAACCAACTCCTAGTGTCAGTCTCAGTGGCAGCTCAAATTCAGAAAGGTCTAAGTCAAAGTCTGACAAAGAAATTTCTGAAAATTTAAAAAATCTGATCAGGATAAAAGTGAAGGCTCAGTGAAGGATACAGCTCAATCAAAAGAGCTCTCACAACAACAGACTTCAACTACTCCACAGTTGAATCTTCCACCTCTTAATGTACAACAACCGTCCATCAACACTTAGTTAGATAAAGAATGAGAAACATTTAATGATTTGATTAATGTTGAAGGAAAGAACATACAAACTCCTGTACAGACAACAAAAGGTTTGGTTATAGAAATGAGTGACAATGTCACAGAAACAGAACATATACCCATTACTCCCTCTGCCGAGCTTGTACTTAAAATAGAGGAAATTCCTCCTCTGGATATATTTTATAGCCCACAACATAAAGTAGTAGTAAGTAAGCAAAGAAAGAAGAGAAAATTAGAAAGTGCGCTCTCTACTGATGCAGAACAATTGGATGTTTTATGGAAAGATCCTACTACGGATCCCACTGAAAATTTTACTAAATTATCTCAGATAACAGGAGCTTATGCCTCCACAACTATTGACAAAGCATATGAGGTACGACTGTTATTAAATGAAAAAGAGGATCAAATACAAGTTCTGCAACAAAAATTGCAACAAGCACATGCCAACAGTGAAGCACAGGTAAAATTTGAAAAGTTACAACAAGAGTTTCAGCAAATGCAGATGGAGTATCAGAAACACTTGGCCGAAAAAGAGAAACAAATACAGATTATGCAAGAAACGCATAAAGATGACCCCAAGCTTACAGAGTTTATCTCAGAGTCCATTTCCTTGAATAATCAACTACTGCAACAACAAGATATATTATGCCAAACGATTTCACAGTGGAACTCTTTTTGTCAAGAAAGTGATAAAATCACTAATCATGTCGTAGAATTACGACATGATTATGATTTAACTACTGAAATAGTTACTAATTATTTGGTATGAAAAAAGATAGAGGAAGGAAAAAGAGTAGGAGCACCAATTATCAATGACAACCATAAATAAATGCTCTTCAATAATTGGGATACACAGATAAGAGAAGAAGAAAAAGTAGCAGAGGAAGCAGCTACAACGGCAAGCAACATTACTGATTGTGTAAATGAAAATTTGCACAAGATTAATTTGATTTCAGAAACCATTCCAGGATACCTACCACAAGCACAACAATTGCAAATAGAGTGGAAACAGAAAGTTGAAGAGAAGGCAAAATCAATTCAAGGATTGATAAAATTAAACTGGGATTCTTATTGGACGTGTCTAGTAAAACGACACAGTCAATGCAGTACTCTTAATTGCATCATTAATTCTACTGAGAAGATCGCGCCAACACTTGCTGATTCCATTTTTTCACGAAAATTAAAATCTGAAGTCGGCCAACCTTCTCTTCTCAAATCAATGTTGGATGCTTGTAAATTCAAAGACCAAATTCATAAGTAGTTAGTTGTTAATTTTAGTTTTAGATTTAGTGTTAGTTTTACTTTATTTTTTCCTAGAAAAAGGACGGTCATTTAAACCGAATCCTAAAATTTTTGTAATAAACTATAATTAGATTTAGTTAGTAGTATTTAAACCCTTCTCATGCATTTAGAGAAGGGTCCTGAAATTTGTCAAAAAATTATCCTCAGAACATGCACTTCTGCACCCTCAGAGGAGGTTTTGATGAATGAATGGAACGAGATTTATTGATATCTGTGTCTAATATCTGCTACTGATGTTGCATTTCTGTACTCTTAGTAGATTTTGGATTAAGAAGATATAAGTCATTATTACTTCTATCTCATGAGTAGAACCCGTTATAAATGGTACTTTTATCTTTTAACTATCTCTTCTTTTGTGTTAAAAGTGATATTTATATTCAGTTATTTATATATTGATGCTTGAATGCTTAAGTTATCATTTGGCACTTTTGTATGGTGATAGCTATTTATTTATGCTTAATGTATGAATAGCTTATTATGCGATATGTTTTTCACAACTATTTCATCTAACTTTTTATATGAAATGGTTTATTTTTATTGAATTCTTTTCTTATAATAGTTGAATGATCTTTATTATCGATTGTTATTTGAAATCATTTTAGATCGCATAAACAAGATTTTATCCTGGGTTTAGTTTAGAGTTAGATATTTCTGTTTAAATTAGAATATAATTTGCATATGATTAGATTAGAAATAGAATAAGAGTATTTCACTTAGGAACCTTTTTAGAAAGGAAATATCTATTCTCAACACACACACACATATTGGGAAACTGGTCCCATTATCCCTAGTCGGAACCACTACACCAAACGGAAAAGGAGCTGCTAACCAAGGTCTAGACCGGGTGGGTATCCCCCTTGTTGTAGACTCAATTTTCGGGGCTTCAACAGGTATTTAATAGTTCTGGGAGTTGGTGATCTCGAGATTTCATTGTGGAGGTTTTCAAATGTTTGCTATTCAGTCCCTGACAACACATACTTCGACACTGCCTTCTCATCATATCTGGGAGATTTCATATTGGGATCAGGGATATGGCTTTTACTCCACCCTGCCTTTGTGTGGTAGACGTCCTATATAGCCTGCTTTGGTTTCTAATGATTTTTTATGATGGTTGAGTTGTCAAACCTACTAGTGGATCTCAAGGTGGGTGTGTTGGACGATGAATTTTTTCATGAACTTGATGTGGTGGAGAAGGGCATAGGAACAAAGGTTCATCAAGCACTCCCATCTGGTTTGAAAACCTCAAACAACACCTCTCACATGTGTAATGACTAGCAGGACTTGCATGTATGCTCACCTGCGAACCCTCTCGATCCTGAGACTATCCAAACAACATCACTCGGACAAGCCGTTTAAGAAAAGACATGGATGTAGGCTATTGAGTTTTTGTAGGGACGTCATGTGGGAATGGGTGGAGAGCCTTCTAGATAGGGCTCTGGTTGGTAGATGAAACTTCAAAAAGTTCTGCAAGGTAGACTTCCTTCCTTGGCTCTTGGAGGCTTGGAACAAACTTATTGGTTATCATCCGGTGGTGAGCAAATTGCAAGGGGGATGGTACAAATTTCACTTGATGGAAGCTGAGGATGTTGGGGAAATATTCAGGAGGACTTGGGTAAATGACCGCTATTTTTTAGCACTTCACTGTTGGCATATTGACTTTCATACTACTCGAAATGCGCCACGACATCATCTTGTCTGTGTCAAGATGCCAGACCTTCCTTTAGACTTCTGGACAATAAGTGCTTTATCAGCCATCAGTGATAGTATAGGGACTTGTAGGTTCGTCGACCTGGAATGCATGGGGGATTATGATAAAAGAATCACTTGGATTCTAGTGGCAGTGTCCTTTTCTAGGGGGCTTCCGGTAGAGGTAGACCTGGCATGGGAAGGCATCGTGCACCAACAGGTTCTTGACTACTGGAAAATGCCTTTCCATTACCACATTTTCCATGGTATTGGCCATCTGATGCGCAACTGTAAGCATTTTCAGGAGCACTATAAATATTCGCCAGCTTTTTGGACTTCCAGGGATCAGACGCTGTGAGATTCTTGCATGACAAAGACCACTCCCCAGATCTCTTCCTATGCTCTGGGTAAGTCAGTTAATGACCCTCTCTCCAATGCTTATGATTGCATATTTGATTCTGAATGGATTATAAAATCGGGTGGTAAGGAACTAGTGGGGGATCGGGTGACCCCACTTAAAGACTCGGTTGAGTCTATGAATCCTGCACCCCTGACTGCCACTATTGATCCTGAATTGCATGTGGGTCAGACCCCTCTACTCATCCCTGCTTCCCCTTGTCTCGACTATACTTCTCTTCATCGGTTTTCCATCTAGGATGATCCCCCTAGTATTGTGATCTCAACTCTCAACCATAGGATAGATCTGTGCTAGACTCTTCTCCCATTGACCGACTTGCAGATTTGGGTGGGGCTGTTCCGATGTCCCCCCATAAATCGATAGGTAGTGATCTGGAATTCATCCTTTTGAACCTGGATGCCCAAATGGTCGCTTTGTCTACTGATACTGGCCATATTTCATCCCCTGTCATCTTCTTAAGCCCTTCTTCTACTTCGAATGTTACTATCCATAAATTTAAAGGCTGACCACGAGGTAAACGAAAGCCCTCCTTGGCCCTTGAATCATCCCTTCCTTTTGGAAACTTCAGTGAAGTCCCTATTACCCTTGCTCTTGATTGGGTCCTTAGAGCCGTGGCCCCCTCCTCTGTAGGCCTGTCATGATATTGTGCTCTATGAATATCAGGGGTTTGGGGGGTGGTGACAAATTGGTTTCTTTGCGAATTTTTTTTCATTCTTTAATATCTGGTTTGATTTTTCTTCAAGAAGAAATGAACACTGCTGATAGAACTCACACCTTCTGTCACTCCTTGTACCCATATTTGCATATGGTTTCCACTGATGCAGTGGGTTGTTCAGAAGGTCTAGTTGTTCTGTGGGATCCTCGACTATTTTCATTAAATTCTTTTGGTTCTTTAGGGGCATTATTTTGACGGGCTTCTTTAGGGGTATCAATCGAAGGATGTTTCTTATAAACCTTTATGCGCCCTATCGAGATCGACTTGGGTTTTGGAAAAGGATGGAGGATTGTGGTTTTTTACTACTCAATTTTTCTATCATAGCAGGAGATTTTAACTGTACCCTCTGGGAGGGAGATACGTGGGGTGTGCGGGGCCGAAGGGACCCTTTGAATAATTTTATGTGCTCTCTGATAGACCATTCAAACTTGGTGGATTTGTCTCTGGAAAGAGAAGGCCCTACTTGGTTTAATGGATGCTCAGGGGATGATTTAGTTGGGAAGTGAATTTACAGAGTTTTAATTCATCCTTCCCTTCTCTCGCTGACAGGGAATCTCAGGGTCTGGGCGGAGGATGTTATTATTTCTAATCATCTTCCGTTATCGATTGAATGGAATTTCATGAATTTCAAAGGGGATTTTCCATTCAAATTTAATCGGGCATGGCTTGAGAATGAATCCTTTAACTTGTAGGTAAGAAATTTTTTTAAATATGCTCACAGGGATAAAGGCACATCGGTGATGGACTTCATGTCAAGATATTTGCACCAATTGAAGTTAAAAGTAAGAAAATTGGAAGAGGGTCATAAATGAAATATGCTAAAGGATTTAAAGCTTTTTCAGCCGAGACTTCACTAATACTTGTTAAAATTGAGGAGGGAGACTCATCCCCACACCTCTGGTCCCAACTTAAATCTATTGAATCAGAGAGGAGGAGAATTCTGCAATTCCAAGAACAATATTGGTGCCTTAAAAGCCAGGAAATATGGTTCAAGGAGGGGGACAAAATTACTTGCTATTTCCATAAATATGCAAATGGAAGAAAGAAAATTAATTCAATATGGAAGATTGAGGCTAATGGTAATATTGTTTACTATATGAGGGACATTCAAACTGAAGCAGTGACATTCTATAAATGCCTTTATAAAGGTAGTGAGGTAAATTATTTCATGGAAAAATTCAAAGCATTGGAATATTTTCAGAGAATGTTCGGTGTGGAAGAAAACAAATGTTTGCAAATCCCGGTTACAAGAGGGGTCTTGAAATATTTCCCTGCCGATAAAAGCCCGGATCTGGATGGATGAACCCCAGAATTTTTCATTCAATTCTCTGATATTTTCCTCACTGATATCAATGAAATAGTGGAGGAATTTCGTACTTCTGGTTAGTTCTCAGGTGGCATTAACCCTACTTTCTTGGCCGTAATCCTAAAGAAGAAAGCACCCAGATACTTCGAAGATTTCCGACCAATCTCTCTTTGCAACACATTGTATAAGATTGTTTCAAAGATTATTGCAGAAAGGTTGAAAGTTATATTTGCACGTTACCTAACCCCTGAACAATCAGGATTTTTACCTGGCAGGAGCATACATGATGCAGTTGCTATTACACAGGAGATTTTGCATTCCATTAAATCTCAGAAAATCGAAGCTGGGGTGATGAAACTTGATTTGAGTAAAGCTTATGATAGAATAGATTGGGGATTTCTTAGACTGATTTTACATAATATTGACATGGCTTGTGGATCGATTGATTGGATCATGGACTGTGTCGAGTCTTCTTCCTTGGCTGTATTAATAAATGGTTCAACATCTGATTTTTTCCATCTGGGGAGAGGCCTCTGGCAGGGTTGTGCCATTTCTCCCCTTCTTTTCTTTCTTGTAATGGATGCATTCAGCCTTAACATTAAACATGCTCTGGATCGGGGTGAATTTAGGCGCATTCGAATTTCCAGAATGAGAGACATCTCTCATAATTTCTTTGTTAACGATGTCCTTGTCTTTGGGCTTCTGATTAAAAGGTGTTGGATGGTTTTAAATACTATTTTTAGGTTTTTTTGTACAAAATCTAGCTTGGAAGAAAATAATGGTAATTCTTGCATCTACCATTCGTATGGTTCTATTGAAATGCTGGAGTTTATTGGCAACCTTTTCGACTTCCTATTATCCCACTTTGATGCAGGCATCACTTACCTTGGCTTTCATCTGAAAGCATCCAGATATCTAGCTTCGGATTGGTCTTGGATATTGAAGCGGTATAAGAAAAGGATACAAGTATGGTCAAGTAAATGGTTGAAAAGAGTGGAAGACTCATCCTCATTCAGGAAATTTTACAACAACTCACAGTATACTGGGCACATTTATATTACATGTAGATGAATATTATAAAGAAACTCACAACATCATGGTGGATTTCATCTGGAATGGTGGGTTGGGTAAAGGTTCTTATCATTTGGTGAAATGGGAGATGATTGCAAGGCCCAAAGATCTTAGAGGGTGGGGGTTTCTGGATTTGGTTATATTTGGTCAGGCCCTTATGTTGAAATCGCTTTGGAGGTTTATTCATACTCCAGCGGTGTGGAAGGAGATTATGGAGTTTAAATATTTCAATAATAAGTCATTGCAGGTATTATACAAAGAGGAGAGCGCACAGCTATGCAAGGGATCGCCTATCTAGATAGGTTTCACTAAAATATGGCCCATTTTCATGGAAAATCTAAGATGGAAATTTGGTAATGGCGGCTAGATCCTTATTGGAGACCCTAGCCTCGATGACATTTTGGTTAACAAAAAAATCATCCGAGAGCTAATTTATTTTCTTCATAAAAAAGGGTTATTCTTTTGAGTCAGATATTCATTTGGTAGGAGAATTTACCTATTTGGTTGTCTGCAGGTTACTTGGGGATTCCAGACTATTTTAGGTACGAATGGAATTCCTATTGTGAGCACCTAAGAGGCATGGGAATGATTAAAAATAGTAGAGGGGACCGAGTTGGCTAGGGAAGAGGAACTCTAAAAAAAGGTAAAATAGTGATTCGAGAAACAAACCAAGACATGATGAAGAAGAAATTGGGGACGCAACAGATTTTTTGGTTTTGGGGTCTATGGAAGCTGAAAGTGCAATCCAAGATGATCATTTTCTTCTAGTTGATATGGAAAGATAAGAACCTCACTTGGAACAATTTACAAAAGAGAGGTATTGTGGAGACTGGGTTTTGTCGACATTGTCTGAGTGCTGGTGACAACAATACACATCTCTTCTATGAATGTAAATTTTCTAAGGAAGTAATGCAATTAGTTTGTAATCAAGTAAACATTAATGCACCAAACTTTCAAAGTGCAGCAGACTGCTATGAATGGTGGGGCAGAAAAGGAAAACATTTTCGGATTATGCCCATCATTTATTACTGGTTTATGTGGATTAGCAAAAACAAATGGCTATTTGATGGAAAACCAAGCTATCCTTTCTTGGCTAGCAATCAAATTCTGCAGCTTTGGGGGGACTCGAAGATTAAGCAGAAAACTCCACAAGATCTTTCAATGAGAAACCGCCCACATCAGATTCTCAATCTTGCTAGGTTCTTTGACGAGGCGACACAAAACTCTAAATGTGGATGTGGAGGTTGGCTGATGCTCTCCCCTACGTGCCATTAAAAAATTCATTGGGCGTGTGATCATGGTACCAATATGAGGGTGAAGTCTTTGGTTCTTTGGGGACTGTTATGGTTTGCACATCTCCTCTACATTGATTCCATTTCTGTTTATGGGGATTCACATGTCCTAATTGACCATCTCAACAAAGGTACCAGTTCGAACCCTATTCAGCTAGAGGGTTGGATGGATAGGATCAAGGAGTTGTGCATGAATTTATCCTCTATATCATTTACCCACATCTACAGAGACAAAAAATCTGAGGCAGACCGACTATCTAAGATGGGTCTATCTGGTTAATATGGGGAGATGCATTATGTGATGTTTGATGCCAATGGCCAAGGAGCAAGAGGAACTGTTATTTGTTTCTAATCCTTTTTTCATTTTGGCAAGTTAAGGAGTAGAGAGTGGAATTTTCCCTCTCTCGGCTTATGGTTACCGTGGTTTTTTTATTCTCTTCCCTTTCTATATGCCCCAACAGGAGACAACTTATAGGAATATCCATTGATGAATTTTTCTAGCAAGTTGAACACAGGATCTAGAGCTCCCAAGGTTTTGACTTTGAAATTGTTTTGGGGGTTTCAGAATACTACAGGGCTTTTATTTTTTCGTGGTGTAAGGTCTATGAACCACTGTTTCACGTCTCCAAATATAGGATGGAATGGTGTCTGGTTTTGAAAGGTCTTGATCTGGCGATAGGTATTTTACTAAGAGCTGGATAGTATAAAAGACTGTTTTATGGACTTTATTTGTTTTTTGGTATCTCAGCAATGCTGGTCTGAAAAAAATGTAAAAGTGTTATGATAAAAATATATAGGTTAATGATACTAGAATAGAACAGAACTTTGATGGTCAATGATGTATTTGTGGAAAGAATGATAAAGTATGATAATCGATTTCCTATGCTGGTACAAAATATAAACCAGTTGTTTTTTCTTCTCGAAAAAAAAGTCACCTCGATTGCACACTCGAGGCACAAAAAACTGCGTACAAAAACCTGATTTTTCACAGATCGTAGGTTTTACGATATTTACGCAGTTTTTGCATTAAGAAAGTGTAGAATTTGCACAATTTTTTCACTAATGAAGTGTAGATCCGCACACTTTTTAACAGTCTCATGATTTTGCAAAAAAAAAATTGTTGGCCTTTGCTCTTGGCTCTCTTCTCATTGGCTTTGCAGGCTCCACAGATCTTGGGATCCTTCCTCAGATCTGATACCAATTTGTTGGAAAGACAGAGGATATAAAACACAAAATAACACAGATAATTCACACACAAAACACACAAATTACACATCTTTTTCTCATTACTTTTATTATTATTAACATTTGTTTTAAAATTTTTGTATATATATAGTTAACATTGATATAAGTTTTACATTAAATTTTTTAAAAGATGTATCACACTAAAAAGTGAAAATATAAGATTTTTTTTTTTTTAATTTTAAATTGAAGTTGATATAAAACTAAGTTACTTTAATAGATATTGAAATATTTTATTTATGGTCAGTAAAAAATTGAGAAAAATATGTTTTTACCTTAATATCAATAACAAATCGAGAATTTTTTTTTTACAACATTTTCTTCATACTAGTTATAACACTTTTAATTAAAACTATTTAAAAATGTATATTCATTTTTTAGCTATCACATTGAGATTTCGAGCTAGTAAATGTTGCTCATCATTTTTTTTAATTAAATCATAATTAAAATTATCATATTATTTTTAAAATATTTTATTTTTATTAAAAAAAATTAAGTATTAACCTCTTTACCTTCCTATTAAAATATAAAATACACTTCTCCACACAATTAACTTCTTACACCAGCCTAGATCCATTTTAACTACAGATCTATCAAGCACCGAGAGGGATCAAATATCTAGAGGTGCAAACCTCTTTTTGAGTGCAAAACTTGAGGAAAGGTTTGCACCTCGAGAGATTTGATCCCCCTCGACGCTTGATAGATCCGTAGTTAAGATGGATCTAGGCTGGTTTCATTCATGTGCAACCAAGGAAAATCTATCGATAATATGAAGAACATATGATTAATTTTATCAATAATACGTAAACACATCTAATATTAATATAACCATTTTAAATATGCTAAATATGTTTGAGATTTATCGAGTCATTTTGATTTTAAATTTTCTTAGTTGCCCCAGTTTGTTGAGATGATAAATATTGTAAGATATATTTAATGATAAAAAATGATGAAATAATTTTTTTGAATGCAAAGTGACAATGTAATAATATGTAATAATATTGAATGATAGAAAATGTAAATAATAAGAATGTAGTCAATTAAAAATAGCCTTCATTGTGATCAATCTCAAACTATTTTCTTCTACTATTTTTATTGTCACCCTTGTTAGTTTTGTGATCTTTCCATATCGATTATATGAAAAATATAGTAGAAATCATAAATTATAAACCATTTAAATATTTAGCTCAAGTTGTTGTAGTAAACTTCATACCTTGTCTCTCTTGCTCTCCAATATTATTACATTTAATTACTATAACACAAAATTTTTTCTACATTGTCAATAATTTTTTGTGCTTACACTGAAATCAATGCACATTATTAATCCAATGACTTTAAAACTAATGTACCATCATACACCCAATTACATCAAATCAGAAATCAACATATACACTAAAATCAGTGCATCTAATGCAAGAAATCAAATAAGATTAGAAAACAACATCTACATAGAAATCAATGCATCCAATGCAAGTAATCAAATAGGATTTGAAATCAACATCTAAGCTCAAATCAATGCATCTAGTGCAAGTAAAAAAATAGGATTAGAAACCAACATATACACTAAAATCAATGCATCTAGTGCAATCAATCAAATAGGATTAGAAATCGCCTATCTACACTGAAACCAATGCATTTAGTGCAAGAAATAAAATAGGATTATAAATCATTTATATTGAAATAAATTCCTATAGTGTAAGCAACCAAATATAATTATAAATCAACATCTACATTGAAATTAATGCATCTAGTGCAAGTAATAAAATAGGATTAGAAATCACCATCTACACTGAAATCAATGCATTTAGTGCAAGCAATAAAATAGAATTATATATCATCTACATTGAAATGAATGCTGCTAGTGCAAGTAATAAAATATCATTAGAAATCAAAATCTACACTAAAATCAATGCATCTACTGCAAGCAATCAAATAGGATTAGAAATCACCATCTACACTGAAATCAATGCATCTATTGTGTTACACAGTATTTTGTCACCATCCCTACAATCCCTCATCCCGCACATTGGAGGACTATTCCCGTGACCTGTGAGCAGTAACATGTCCTGAAAACACCTTCATAACATCCTCTTGCCTAAGGATAAACATTCTCCTAAGGAAGATTTCATCTAGAAAACCCTAAAAACAGATGTTTTAGCCTTGGCGCGACTATTCAGTTCATCCTTCGCACCAATGGGGGAAATCCACACTAGAGGGCGTGCCAATTGGCGCATTATCCCTGTGTCTCACTCGCGCCAAGCCCATTAAGGAATGTTTTTTAAAAATAAATGGTGGAAGTTTGGTTCTAACAAACTCTAGAATGAATCATCAGAAGAAGTTGAGTGGTTTGGCTCCAGATCTCCATGTATAGTAAATGGTTTTCCACCTTTCATGGAAGCTTCCTAGGAGATAGGGCCTATCCCATGATTATAGGGATCCCAATTTCCCTTCCTCCATCTATAAATCTTGCTCTCTCCATTAGCAAGCTAGCTGAAATTGTAGGAGGAAAACTATAGCCATGTAACTATTGAAGCAGAGACGAGAAGACCCTCGTAAGTGAGAGCTTTGTCCAAATTCTCGACAGGCTTCGTTGAGACGCGCTCCGTTGCAAGCCCCACCAAAGGAAGATCATAACGTCAGAGCATTTTTTTGTAATCTCCCTTTTTGTCATCATTAATATAAGCGACTCTGATTTTGGTTCCATTCATGTGTTTACTCTTTT
Organism: Pinus albicaulis; assembly: GCA_034641835.2. NCBI lineage: Eukaryota > Viridiplantae > Streptophyta > Pinopsida > Pinales > Pinaceae > Pinus > Pinus albicaulis. The sequence continues at coordinate 936,984,492 of CM076578.1, read as the reverse complement.
ATGAAATGCAATGAATTATATCCTCTCTGACTGATATATAGTTACGTGCTTTGAGTATTACATTGTATGTCATCGTTTCTCTGCATGTGTACAGGTGTCCGGACGAAGCAAACATAAGGACTGTGATCTGTCGAACAAGGGACGAGAAGCACTGCTTCTTCATCGACAATGACAGCGTATGATTCGAGGTAGGCCACTTATCGCGATCTTTGTCATTCTCATAACTAGGAACCAATGTCATTGCGTGATTTGATTGTTGCTAGACCTGATCTGGGCTAGTGGGATCACCTCTGTCTGCAGAGGGGATTTACCACCTCAACAATTTGGCGACTCCACTGGGGATCAGCGGGAGTTAGTCCTCCTTCTGTTTGGGTTTTTTTTTTGGATTTTGATTCATTTATTTGCTCTTCTAGTTCACCTCCCTTGGTGTCAAACCCCTGTTCAGCCCCTAGAAGACCAGATCTAGTCTCTGTTTGTCATTTTTCATCTTTTTCCCATAGTAAACTCGATTGGCGCAGTTTAGCTCCTGACAGTCACGACAACTGGAGCTTTTTGCTATTTAGGTCCCCGCGCCAATGATTTTTTGGCACAGATTACAGCCAAACAGGCGTGCCAACTCTGTTTGGTGTTAGGGTTTGCTTGTTTTTGGGCTCTCTGAGCTTGAGTTTTGGTCTTGGTGTCATTTTTCTGATTGATTGAGTGCCTTGAAGTCATTGTTGACTGTGTTTTGCCCTTGTCCTCTAGTTGTTTGCCCTTTACTATTAGTTTTTCATTCTAGCCCTAGGGCTTCTAGGTGCTTCAGTGTGCTGAGCCTCCTGTGGGAGTTTTAGGTCCTTGCATTTCCAGTCGACTTCATTTTCACTTCTTTGCATTCGTTTTGCTGGATTCAATTGTGTAATTGTGTTAGTTGAGAGATTTTTTTCTCTTCCATTAAGTTTTGCTTTGTGTCACTCCAAGCCTAGATTACATGGTTTGTGTGAGTCTTTTTTGAGATTCTTCTTTGCTCTGAAGGATTTCATCATCAGTTTGAGTCTTGCTTGCATGCGTTTGGATTGAGTGAACTTTTTTGTTTTAGCTCTCTCCCTGTCATTCCTCGAATTTATTTTTTCATTAGTTTTTTCATTCATTTAGTGCATTTTCTCTTATATGTTGAAAAATACAAAAACAAGATCTTTTGCATTTGGTTTGGCATCGTGAAAATTGAAAGATCTTTCGTATTATTAGTGTTATATAACTCTAGAAAGAAGTTTTCTAGTTTCGTTAGCTTGCATTAGAGATAGTAGTGGATGTTTTTGTTCTCATTTTGTTGTTATTTGAGAAGCTCTCAACCCTCCCGTAGATAGCTCGTCATTGAACAAAGTGATATTTTGTGGCATGTAGTGTGCATTTAGAGGTTTTATGAGATCCAACATTCGATAGGGCCTGAAATTGAAACATAAATTGAAGATTAACTGTGAAATCTATTGAATTAACCTAAGGCAACATTGAAACATTAACGTAATATCTAGTAGTCTAAGGTAGAGACGTGTTCCGACATCTTTAAGCCTAGCATCTATCGCTCACCATCTGGTTACAAACACCGCTAGTATGGACTCGTGCTCCCCGTACCATCGCGTATATAAAAGGAGACCCCATTAGGTTGCAATCCTTTATCTGTAGGAAGCCAAGTCTACCACCTTTTACCCGTGATACACCGGACACAACATTCGGGGAGATTATCTGCACGTACGTCAAGTCCTTGGTTGATTTATTTATCATTTTTACCAAGGTGTATGTGGCAGTTAATGGATATCTTGTACACCCTTTTACCTAGATTACCAAAGCAGTCATTTTGATCTTTATTGACTCATTAAATTTGAAAATATCATCAAGTGTGTTAGTGTCTCGTGATTTGGCTGATTGGAAAGCCAAGTGACAGGGTAACATCAAACCAATCTTTGGAGCCCAAGGACCTAGCCTTCCTGGACTCAGAGAGGGCTCTCTCTATTTGTGTAAGGGATATCTGTGTGTTTTCTTCTTGTGTTTCTGATTTTAGGCTAGTTATGAAGTAGGTTTTTGGTTTTGTTTTTAGGATTGTGAGGGATGAACTGATCAAAGAATAAGATAGATAAAAATATTGTCAGATTAACTGGGCTATGGGGTCGAAAATGTCAAGAAAGCTTTCAGATGGTGATAGAAGGTTGTGGAAGGGCCGATTTGATCAAGGTAAAATGGATCTTTGGGTAAAATGGAGTGTGATGGACACTAAATTTGTGAAGAACAAAGGATTTCAAACATAAATAGTTCAATAGCTGACATAAACATGGTAGGGCTAACCATTAATCATGAGTAATGTAACTATAAACTGATCAATGCATAGAAATAAACATTCAAGCAATACATAGAGATATATGACTCTCTAACTTTAGGGAATTGCTATCAGACTTTGGGGAAAGACAATTAAGACAAACAAATAACTCAAATCACTATGAGGAAACGCCTAAGCATAGTATTCCAAGCTATCGGGCACTTTGAAGTAAGATTGCATAGTTTTAGGCAAAGGGCAAGATCAGTACAAGACCTCCTTGGTTCAACTAAGACAATCAAACAATCAAAGAAAGGTTTCAGAGGTGGAGCTATGACTAGCCATGAGTAAGTAGGGCATACCATGAATCATACTTAGCATGCATAAAACCATAAATGAAACAAGAAAACAATTTCTTCAGTTATCAAAGAGCAATCAAGGATTATTTGATGTGACTAAGAAGGAAGAAAACATAGAAGCTATAAAGAAACATGAAATCTGAGGTGCCTCCAAGGGCATGTCTCAAATCTATTCTCTACTGTCTTATAGCAAGCAAGAACATGGAATATGAATGAAAACTAAGAAGCATAACAGATAGGGACACTATACCATTTTACCAAGTCAAGGAATCCAACACCAGTCCTCTTTCATCATCCAAAAATATTCAAGAAACTATCCAATGCATGAGACAAGTGTTTCTTCCAAGCTTGTATAACCATATATTGCTCTATATCATCAATTTCAGCCTTATTTACAATGAAGTCTCTTGGAATATATAGGCCAAGATGAGGGAAAACCTCCTAGTGCAACTTGCAATCTCATTGGCCCATCAAAAATATCTGATTTTGTCCTTGAGGCTTTGCAAAGCCCAAGGCACAAAATATCTATAGAAATATTCTAAAAATGCTAAAAAAGGAAAATATATTGACCTTTCCTAACTAACCATGGCCAAAAATAGCTAAACGCACATTAGGAAAAGTCACTTCAGAAAAGTGCATTTTTCACAAAAATACTTAAGAAATATATTAGCAGAAAATCCTCTGTCTTGCCGGCAACTTTTGGAGGCCTTCCCGATGTCGAAATGAGGCCTGTGATAGCTCGTTGGAAAGCTATGGATGTATATTTTCTTAAAATGTTTTTTTTTATCCAAACTGATCACTATAAGTTTATCAAAAACTTACCTGTGTGTAAAAACCTGGAAAATAGACTTTGCTGATAGACGAGGCAGAGTGTGGAAAAAGTGACTGTTTTTCGCCATTTTGGGGGACCAAATCATCTTCAATTGATCTAAAAATCGCTGAGTAAATTCCCCTAAAATTATGGCATCCAATGATACCATTTTCATCCTTTTAGGATGACCCAAATAGAAATGGCGATGCCCATGATTTTTAGCCAAAAGCCCAAAAATGTCAAAAAAACCAAAACTTGTTGAATTTCGCCCAATTTTGGCGAGCATGACCCTCAAGGGTTTTCAGAAACATGCTGAGAAGCTGAGGCCAAAATTTGAAGCCTTGAGGTATCTTTCTTCATTTTTGGTGCTGGGCACCTCTTTTGAGCTTCCTTGAGCTTTTCCTGTGTGGCCTTCAATTTCCGTCGAGCGAACTGATTAAACTTCTTATAGTGCCCTGTCATCCTCCTTTGAAGGTCCAAATCTCTATTGGCCTTTTCCAACTTCTTCTCCAAGTGATCATTCACCCTCTCAAGCCATGCTTCTTGATTTTTTTCTATCTCTTGAGTGAACAAAGTAGTGAGAGGAAAAGATTGGAAAAGGACAGCTTCTTCCTCCTTTTGTTTCTCTAAGACTCTTCTGAGTCCCATGGTCCTTGGCCTCTTTCTTCTTGGCTGATCTTCATCTTCGCTGTCATTGAACTCGCCCATGAGTTCTTCCAACTTAATTTGTGCCTTGGAGGCATCTTTTTGATATTTGATGGCCCGTGTCTCATATACCGCCATGTGGACACTCATCTGTTTGTTTTGTGTTTGTAAAAAGTGAATGAAGTTTCTAGACCTCTCTAGATCTGCCCTCAAATTATGAATTTGTTCTTCTCTATTGATCAAGAGAGACTCTAGGATTCTGGCCTCATTGTCGCTATCATCACTTTGGATCTGAATTATGTCAAAGTTTCTCTCCTTCTCATGGCTACTTTCTTCTTTCTCCTTTCCCTTGATTTGGGTGGCCTTCTTGGTCTTCCTCCTCTTGGGTAATTCGACAATGGGTTTCTTAGGAAACTTCCCCTTACTTCGGAGGGCCCCAGTAACATTTGGAGTTATATTTTGAGGCACACTTTTCTTTGATGTCCAGGGCTTTGTCACTTTTGGAGAAGAAAGCATGGCCCCTTGCCTAGGAGAGGCAGCTAGCACATGCTCTATTTTCTCTTTGCCCTTGCTACTTCCCTCATCATCCTTGCCACTGTTTTGAGTTTCTTCATGAATTCTTTGACTGTCATCTTTCATTTCTTTTTGAGGGCTGCCCTCTTTACTCTTGTCCTTGCTTTCTTTAGGACTTTGAGGCTCTGTCTCCTCAATGTTTTGGGCTTCATCTTCATCATTTTTTCTGCTGTGAGGGCTACCAATATCCTCATCAAACTGTTCAATTTCCTCATCATTTCCCTCTTTACTGTTTTTCTCTTTTTCATGGTGCTTTTCTTCATCACTGTGCTGCATATCATCACTGTGTTTTTCTTCACTTTTTTGCCTTTCCTCACTGTGCTGTTCTTCCTCATCATGTTGTTCTTCCTCATCATGTTGCTCTTCCTCATCATGCTGTTCTTCTTCACTAATCATGGGAAATTTTAGCTTCTTAGGAATGGGCTTACTTGAAGAAGGAAAAATATCCTAAGTGGAAGGTGAAAGAGATGTATGGGATGAAGGAACAGTGGCGAAAACTGGATGTGCAATGAAAGTGTCCCAAGAGATTCCCTTCTTCTCAAGTTGATGAAGAATGACAATCTTGATGAGGGAATGATGGAAAAGGCAAGTTGAATGTTGAGAGGGAGGTCTCTTTGAACAGTGGTGGCCATATTTTCAATACTTCTATGGAGGAAGAAGGGGATATTTAACAATTGGGCTCTTGTGAAGTGCATGAGCAATCAAACATGGTAAGCATAGACCCAGGAGAACCTTTCGTCGCATGTGAAATATTTCATGATTATCTTCATGAGGAGAGCGTAGCTAGTCAACAGATATGAAAAAGGAAAGATGGATGGGCATGTATCCCGATGCTCCGGCTTCAAAAAGGGTTTGTACTGTTTTGGGTCTAGGTGGCTCTGTTTAAACCATTTCTCTCTGACATAAGGGATTTTGGTGGCTCTGGAAATGGATCTAGGAGAAAACTTGAAATCTAAGCCTGCCAGCTGAAAATGTTTTCCTTGAAATCTCAAAGCACATAGATGTGTGAAGGGGAGATAGATTTTCACCTCCTGAACCCTTTGAAAAAACTATAGACATCCAACTTCATGAAAGTTAAACAGGACTGATGGATGAGCATTTACCTCTTCAGTTGAAACAAGTTCAAACCTCCTGTGAGGGCCACTTCTGCTGTCTTTCCTGGGAGGCATTTTGTTTTGGACACTCTTTGCTAGTTGACTAATACAAACTGTCTCAAATGGTTTTTGAAATGGTTTCCCAACACCACACCTTGTCCTCCTTATGAGTCACTGTGCTTCTTTGAGGCCAACAAACAAGTACTTGTCAAATAAAAAACAAAAACCCTTTGATCACTGTGCTAGGAAAAGATCTTGAAAAGATGTGTTTGTGGTTTCTTATTGAAGAAATAACTCTTTTTTTTTGACAAAAACACCTTTCCCTCCAAACAATGCTCTTTTTCTATTCACTGCTCTTTACAGAGTAAACAAGACACCCTCTGTTGACTTGAAAAAACTTTCAACACAGACTCTTCTTTTTGAACTATGGAGGCTGCACAGAGTTTGCTATCTCACAACACAAAAAGGAGCTCTTTATATTTATCAGGCCTTCATCCCTCTACCACTGTCTAGATGATAAAAAATGTTTTGAGACCCCTACAATCATCTGTTTATCTATCCAGCAACTATGTATATTTTTAGCTTTTTTAATAACACCAGAAGAGTTTTCAAATTGGTCTAACAATCCTCCTTTTTCATTCACTGTTTTATCCTCTGAGTTTTTAACAAATTATGCTCCTTATAGCAACTGTGGGCTATCACTATTTTTAAAGGAATCTAGGGCTCTCTCACACTAATAACAACACCCTCTCCTATCACTGTGTGAATTTTTGACACCCACAGTCAACAAAAACCTTTTGATTTTCGACCAAAAATCCAAACTTATAATAACTGCTTCCCTCTTGAAAACACAGCAAGAGCACACCACCTCTTAACCTCAAAATTTATCAGGGAGTGAGAAAAATACCTTGAAAATCCCTTAAGGGCTTTGTCGATCCTTGATTCAGCTTTCAAAGGTGTTTTTTGAGGGCTTTTGGGTGAGCGGCACGTTTGCAGAAGACAGCGCTGCGCAATGGAGGTAGTCGGGTCTTGTTCGGGCACCGGTGAACGAAGACACACAGGCACGCTGCGTGCCGCGCAACATGTAAACACTTTGTTCAGGTGCTCACAAGCGCACCGCACACACTTACTGGCGCGCCGCGCAGGCTTGGAGCCCTGAAAAATTTGAAATTTTCCCGAAAAACCTTGTTTCTCCAGTGAACAGCTAGGGGAGCATTTGCTTTGTGTTTTGAATTTGCACAAGGGGCTTCTTCAACGGTCTCTCCACCTTTATAATTCAAATGAACTTAAAAAAACTTTGTATTTACTTCGTAAGGGTTTGAATGCTCTTCTAAAAGTTTTTGCCATATAACAACACAAATCACTATTCTTTATCATTTCATCACTTTTTAAAATACCATGAGGCCTTCTACGACCAAGACTTATAACAACGATGCAGTGGCCAACTTCTTTTTGAGGACACCATAGACATGACCCTTTTTTGAAGTAGAGAAAATTCCTTAAAAGCCAAAATCCCTTTCACTGTTTGTCCATCTTTGTCTTTCAAAGGAAAAACTACTCAAAGCCATATCAGGGATTGTAGATGCATCCTTACAATGATATTTCTTTTTTACTGTGGGTAAAACCTTAGTTTTAACTCACCAATGGCTTGATTCATATATGTTGATCAAGGAGAAAGGCCTTTGGAAACTCTTAATGCAATTACATACAACAGCAGGGTTTGTTCATATGTACATAAAGAGGTCTTTGTCTGTGACAGTGATATGCCTTGTTTCTTTGAGTGTTGTCTCTGAATTTGAAACATTTGTCATACCCTTTCTTCACATATACTGTCTCTGTGTATTCGTTTGCAAAATTCTCTTTCAGAAGTGAGGCTTAGACTATCTTCTTTGTCATTTTGATGAGGTTGTTCTAAGTTTGGGCATTGCAGCCTCAGATTACCCTTTGAAGGAGACCTTTGATAGAAGAAAAACAAAAATTCTTTGAATACCATAATATCACTGCTTGGACTATGTTTAACACCAGCCCTCAACTCATAAACCTTGAATTGTTTTCTACTAATTTCCACTCTGTCTTTCAAATAGTGAAACCATGTAAGCATTCCTTGAAACACCATTGCTGTATCAGTGGTTTCATCCATTGGAGAAAGAGGTATAAACAAGTTTTTTAGGCTATTTGCAGCATTGTTATCTTGCGATCTTTGAATGAGACCATACCTCTGTTCCTGACCCTCTGCTTGTTAAATGAAGGAGGCCTTTATCATATTTCCAAACCATCTGCTTTTAAATGAAGGAGGTTTACAACAAATGACCTAACCATCTGCTCATGTTTGAAGGAGGTTAACAACAAGTGACATTTCATCCCTTTCTCAAACTGTGTCATCTTTCCTTGTAATGCCTATCTCTGCTTGATATATCACAGTAAGTAATAAGGTGCAAATTTAGCAATATGCTATGAGAGGCATTTTCTGAGGTATGTATCCTGTTGTTGGAATACCCTTGTGAATATTTTGACCCTAGGAGCAACATGACTTGTATCTGAAGAGTAATTTCTTTCCTATCCTTTCTTACTAATCCTTTTTTACTGTGTTTGCAGAGGTTTATTTAATTTTCTCTTTGACCAATACTCTTATCCCAGGCTCAAAATAACATGAGAAGCAGTTGTCTCCTCATGTTTAGTTTAATATTGTCTGCTGGAGTACTGGTACATTTCTGCTTTTTGAAATAGACACTGAAACACAGTAAATCCACCTAATATCAGTTTGGCTTTTGAAACATGCACTGCTGAGACACCAAGACTTGTTAGTGTCGCGACCTAAGGGTGTATCAAGATTTGTTTGTAGAATAGGAAGGCCATCTATGACTGGTTGGTATTAGATAGAGGTTCTTTTGGCTTAGGATAATTTGCCAAGGGAGGATTTCCTAAAGCGCCACTACCTAACTTAGGGGAGATCTTTGAGAGATTTGGAGTATTCTCTTTGGTACGACCAGATCTTAAGATGACATATGACCAGAGGTAGGGTGGCTGACATTCTTATCAACAATTGGCTAATGAATGACCTGGGGATGAGGGTGAATGACAACATATGACTTTAGCTTATGATAGCTGATGGGCAAGCTTATATGACTGAGACTAGATAGGGCTTGACAACTAGGTTTTTTATCATTATAGGCTGATTCAAAAGGTAGGAGGACAAAATGTTTAGGGGTGTTTTCTAGCTGAAAATTTTGAAAAATTGGAGATTAGCTTCTAGAAAATTTGGCTTTAAAAAATATTCATCATCAACAGGTGAAAAATACTGATGAGTGATATAGTCATATTTTACTTGTTTCTAGACTCTTAAAACATGAAACCATAAGATTTTCCAGTTTCAATGTCATAAAATTAATCACCCACGAAATATTCCTGGTTAGAATTTTTGTCCTTAGTGTATTTTCAGGTCGTTTCTGATGGCAACTTTTCCGGAGTTCACCAACCAAGGAATCCCCTCCTATGGGAATCCTGGTCCTTTTCCTCCTTTTGGAAATGTTGGTGCTCCTTATATGGCAATGTTGTCCCTTCCTGGGTTAACTATTGGGTTTCATGTTTGGTTGTTTTCAACCTCTGTGGTCCCGAATGTCCTGGCTACTGTTTCATCAGTCCCTTCGCCTGAACAATGCCATGTTGATTCCAAGGTGGACTTCTCCCCTTCTTCGTCTATTTCTTTGTCCTCATCCTCTACTTCGCCTGGTGAAAGTTTGGATTCTAGTACCCAGGTGGCTAAGAAGAAGAAGAAGAAGACCAAGAAGAAGAAGTCTAATAAGAGAGAGGCTAAGTCTGCAGATGTTGCCTCTAAAACACCTGCTCTCGATGAACCTTCCAACCCTCCGCGGAAATTTAAGTTCGCTTGCATGTTGTGCCAGGGAAACCATCTTCTTCGAGATTGCCCTGGAATTCCCAGGGTGCTCGAAGTATGGTCCAACGATCGTTCGTCGTTGCCTTTGGCTTTCGAGAGTCAGGTTGGGGGCACGTCTTCAGCTAGTGCTGGTAAAGCTCCTAAGAAGTAGGGTAAGCTTGCTAATCCCTGTAAGTTGTATGAAGGGCACCATGCCATTCGCCTTTGTCCATATATGGATGAAGCCAAGAGAGTTTTGGACAACTTGACTGTTTCTGTACCATGCCTTTTGGCTGGTTACAAACAACTTTCTTTGAGTCCTTCACCAGTTGATTCAATGATCAATCAAGATTCATACTTGCTTAATCTCACTCCCCCGAAAATTCACCATTGTGAATCCACCCCTGACTAACCATTGGTCACGTGATTGGTTGAGCTGGTCCCATCTGCGGTGCACTAGGTCTTTTCTGTTGAGAGTGGATCTCACATCCCTTGTGTTCTTCTTGTTTCTTCAGATTCCTCGGACTTGGAGAAATATTCTCTCGTCCCTGTACCTTTGGAAGCTACTCCTCCGCCTCCCATGATAGAGGTCTCAGAGGATACTCCTTCTGCCTCCATGATGGAGGTCGTGGAGGATGCTCCTTATTCTACTGTAACACTAGGGGTTGACCATCTCGGTTCGATGGTAGCCCCTCCAAGTAGTTTGGTCGCTTCCTTCGATTGGAGTCGATTCGCAGGTTATCGCCTTCCTTCTTATGTGCCCTTTTAGATCACGGTATAGGCCTCCCATCTGGTCATACCCAGCACCATTATAGACGAAGGTACGTCTGTTAGTATTTTATCCTCAAATACTTGGCAATATTTCTGTTCGCCGTCGCTTATGTCTGTTACGCAGAATCTGTTGGCGTTTAACAGAAGAACTAGTCAACTGTTAGGGATCCTTCCAAAGTTGCCTGTTACTTTGGGAGGGAAAACTGTCCATATGGATGTGATGGTCGGTCCTAGCCCCTTGGACTTTAATTTACTCTTGGGCTGCAATTATACTTATGCCATGGGAGCACTTTTCTCCTCCCTCTTTCGTGTGATGTGTTTTCTGCACCAAGGTCGGAACGTGACCATCGATCAACTTACGTTATTTGGTCCGAATATGGAAACTAGTCCACCATCATCCCTGCCAGATCTTTATCCGTTGATTGTGTCCTCCCCGCCGCATGTCAATTATGTGGCTACCTGTCCTATGCTCGTACTCAGTGATAGTGCCGTTGTACATCGTGTGCTGGGGGCATTGGGTCCAGACTTCCAAGACGTTTTCCTTCCATCGGACGAGAAACTCTTGGAAACCATGACTTCTTGTTCATTATGATGAGTTGTCGCTAGAGAATAGTTAATTTTCTTGTGTCAAGCTCCTTAAAAAATGAAACAAGGTGTTCAGAGCAGAGTTCGTTTTCTTGTGTCAAGCTCCTTAAAAAATGAAACAAGCTCGTTGGAGCAGAGTTTGTTTTCTTGTGTCAAGCTCCTGAAAAAATGAAACAAGCTCGTCTGGAGCAGAGTTCGTTTTTCTTGTGTCAAGCTCGTTAAATAATGAAACAAGGTGTTCCAAGGATAGTTTGTCTTCTGTATCAACCTTGTTAAAAAAATGAAACAAGGTCATCTGAGGATAGTTCTTTTAATGTGTCAACCTTGTTAAAACAATGAAACACATTCCTGTTCAATTCGAGTCTTTGATAAGATCTCGTAAAATCCCAGTCGAGTCTTTCTCTTGATCTCGTAACTTGAACCTTCACTCCATCTACCTTTCATATGGACTGAAGCTTGAGGGGCATGTACCTCGAATTGAGTCACCATGCTGGGGGCATGCTTACTTTTTCAAGCATAGTTTGTTTCCGTTTCAAGCTTGTGTAAAAATGAAACCGGTTTCAAGCATAGTTTATCTTTGTTTCAAGCTTGTGTAAAAATGAAACCAACTTCAAGCAGATTTTTCTGATTTCAAGCTTGTGTAAAAATGAAACCATTCCTATTTTACCTCTTGTGATTTCCATTTTATCAGCCTGTTTTGTCAGATGAGCCTTGGTTTTCTCACTCCATCGCCACTATCTGCTTGGTCGATTATACGCCTTCACTTGGTTGTTTTACCCGTTCCTGAGGAACCGCTGTGATGAGTGGTCTTGTTAGCCAACCTCTTGACCTTTATCTTGTTCTGAGTAGTTCCACCATTATCGAAACCAGTAGCGCCTACCCTAAATACCACTCGTTCCTCTAGGAGGAGTCATCTTTCAGCTCTTTTCTGACTCTCTAAAATTTAAAAGATTGTCGAGTCGCTTGTCGTTTTGAGCTCGTTAAATTGGTTGCGAAACGACATCTACCAAGTATACATTTACCCCTTTTTTGGGCTGGGATAGATTATTTACGAAAAGGGAATACCCTAGCTTATTGCGACTAGGAGGTTCTCTCAAATATAATTTTCTGCCTTTTCGGATCTGTGGGACTATCTACGAAAAGGGACTGTTGGATTTTTCTTTTCCGCTGTCTTTTCAAACTCTCTAAACATGAAAAGATGCTGAGTTCTTCCTTTGTCAGACTCATTAAAACCTGATGACATCGGACTCCGTCGTAATGACATTACTCAAGTTCCTCCTTCCTAGGGCTCGTTAAATGTACTAGGATGGATTTTTCCGAAGGACAAACTTATATCGCAAGCATATGCTATCCTCTTCAAGCTTGTTTTCAAAAATAATTGGGGTACTCGCTAGAAATGGTGGGGGAAAATGGAACCAATATTATAGTCGTGTCGGCAGTATGTCACTCTTGAACATGGCACTTGTCTGCATTCGTGTCGGGTTGGGGACATCTCATCTCGTTATCTGCTTGCCTTCGTCGGTTTGGGTAATCTATTTTGACCACTCATCTGTTCTTTGCCACGTCACCATGACCTCTGATCCTTTGATGTCAAATAATTCCAAATCCAATGTCATGCCACCGATATGTTCAAGAGAAGTTGGCCTCTGCAGTTTTCAACCTACCTATGATTCTCTGTCGATCTTGATTCACAAACATTATGTCCCTTTGTCTCGTGTTGATGATGTGGGAAACATTATGGCCCACCTTCAATCAAGGTCACTTCCTGTCGATTCCAGCTCATTATCCATGAAGTTGGTCTAGAGACTCCCTTTAGGTACCTTGGAGCCTGCATGCCTCAATGGCAGGTTCTTCGCATTCGACGCAAGGTTTTTATTATTGACCTTCGATCGGATCATTCTGCGGGTGTTCGACGCCAGCTCACTATTCACATTTCGTGGATTGTACCTCACGTACCTTGAGGGTCATCATCATTATTGGTGGTTTCTCTCGCGTCTGTTAACGACTTTCATTATTGGCTGGTAATTAGACGATGTTATTTCATGTTCGACTTCAGCTCACATATTCGCATGCTTGAACTTGTACTCTGTTCGGGTGAGATGGAGCACAAGACCCTGGATTTTGTCTGATATACATTTAGGCTGCAGATTATTCGTGGATTATTATCATGTATTACATGAATCATTCGATTGGATGGCTGTGACCATACCTGATTCTACTTGTTGATCCTTATTTACTGGATGGCTACGTCCATACCTTGGATCTCGGTTTTTGTACACTCTATTATGGATGGCTGCGCCCATACCACATATCATGTATCTAAGATATCAGTTGTATTTTCCTTCGCAGGTTTTCTGATGGCAGTGTTTTCAGTTGGGCACATTCTCATAAAGCATTTCACCCCTCCCTCTCTCTCAAACCTCATGCTTTAGGGGGTATCTGTTACACAATATTTTGTCACCATCCCTGCAATCCCTCATCCTGCACATTGGAGGACTATTCCCGTGACCTGTGAGCAGTAACATGTCCTGAAAACACCTTCATAACATCCTCCTGCCTAAGGATAAACATTCTCCTGAAGAACATTTCCTCTGGAAAACCCTAAAAACAGATGTTTTAGCCTTGGTGCGACTAGTTAGTTCATCCCTCACGCTAATGGGGGAAATCCATACTAGAGGGCGCGCCAATTGGCTCACTGTCCCTGTGTCTCACTCATGCCAAGCCCATTAAGGAATATTTTTTAAAAATAATGGTGGAAGTTTGGTTCTAACAAACTCTAGACTGAATCATCAGAAGAAGTTGAGTGGCTTGGCTCCAGATCTCCATATATAGGAAGTGGTTTTCCACCTTTCATGGAAGTTTCCTAAGAGATAGGGCCTATCCCATGATTATAGGGATCCCAACTTCCCTTCCTCCATCTATAAAAGCTTGCTCTCTCCATTAGCAAGCTAGTTGAACTTGTAGGAGGAAAAATATATCCAAGTAATTATTGAAGCAAAGCCGAGAAGACCTTTGTAAGAGAGAGCTTTGTCCAAATTCATGACATGCTTCGTTGAGACGCGCTCCATTGCAAGCCCCGCCAAAGGAAGATCATAGTGTCAGAGCATTTGGTTGTAATCTCCCTTTTTTTCATCATTAATATAAGCGACTCTAATTTTGGTTCCATTCATGTGTTTACTCTTTCATGAAATGCAATGAATTATATCCTCTATGACTGATATATAGTTATGTGCTTTGAGTATTAGGTTGTATGTCGTCATTTCTTTGCATGTGTATAGGTGTTCGGACGAAGCAAATAGAAGGACTGTGATCTGTCGAACAAGGGATGAGGAGCACTGCTTCTTCATCAACAATGACAGCGTGGGATTCGAGGTAGGCCACTTATCATGATCTTTGTCTTTCTCATAACTATCTCATAACTAGGAACCAACATCATTGTGTGATTTGATTGTTGCTAGACCGGATATGGGCTAGTGGGATCACCTCTGTCCGCAGAGGGGATTTAATGCCTCAACATATTGTAAGAAATATTCTTCCCTCTCTCCCCCCTCCATATATATATCTATACGTCCCTCTATCTTTCCTTATTTTTCTCTTTATCTCACAACCAAAAACACATAGACACTCACTCCATATTTATTAATCTCCTTGTCCCTCCCTCCCTGTCTCCATTTATCTCTTCTTTCTCTTTACCTTCTATATATATCTCTATCTGCCTTTGTCTCTCTATATCAACCCCAAAACATACACTCTCTTTCTCCAATCTATTTATCTATCACTCCTTCCTCCTCTCACTCCCTCTCTCTCTCTTCCCCTTCCCTCCTCTCCACTGTTTCTATCTCTCTTCCCTCCTGCTATCCTCTCTCATTCTCCCTCCATATTCCTTATCACTCCTTCTCTCTCTCTCTCTCTCTCTCTCTCTCTCTATCCAAATTTTACTCTCTATGTATTTCTTCTTACCTCCCTCTCTCTCCCCCTGCATCTCCATCTCTCTTTCCCTACCTCTCTCCACTCTTTCTCTTCCTTTCTCTCCCACGTCTCTCTCTCTGTCTCTCTTCACCTTCTAACTTTGTCAGTATATGCCTCTCTCTCTAATTCTCTCCCCCATTCTCTCAATCTCTTATTCTTTGTCTCTTTATCTCACCCCAAACATACACACTCTCTCTCCATCTCTCCCTTGTCACTCCCTCAATCTCTCCACTTGTTACTCTCTATGTATTTCTTCTTCCCTCCCTCTCTCCCTATCCAAATCCATCTCTCTATCCATCCCTCTTTCCCCCTCCAACTCCATATCTCTATCCCTCTGCCTCTCCCCATTCAGCTCCATCTCTCCATCCCTCCCTCTCTCCCCCAACAAATCTATCTCCCTATCCCTCCCTCTCTCCTCCTATCTCTCAAGTCCCCTCTCTTTTCCTTCCTCTCCCCCCCCTTTCTCTCCTACCTCCTCTCTTCCCCCATCTCTCTCTCTCTCTCTCTCTCTCTCTCTCTCTCTCTCTCTCTCTCACCTACAATACTCTATATACCACCATCGCTCTCTTCCTCTCTCTCCCTTTATCACCTCCCTCCCTCTATCTTCACCCCTCCCCCCTCTCTCTACCCTCAAATCCTCTCTCTTCCCCCATCACTCTATCTCTCTCTCCAACTATGTTACTATATCCCTCCCTTTATTCTTCTCTCTCTTTCTCCCCCCCTTGTCTCCATCACTCCTTCTACGTATCTTTATCTCAACCCTACAAATAAATACTCTCTCTCTATCTCTCCCTTGTCACTCCCTCTCTCTCCACTTATCACTCTCTATGTCTTTCTTCTTCTCTCCCCCTCCAACTTCGTCTCTCTATCCCTCCCTCTATCCTCCTCTCATCCTTCCTCTCTCTCCCTTTCTCTCCTACCTCCCTCTCTCTTCCACTATCTCTCTCCCTCTCTCTCTTTCTCGCTCCCCTCCAATCCTTTCTCCTTCTCCCTCCATCTCTCCTTATCCCTCTCTTACCCTTCTATACCTCTCTCACTCCTCTCCCTCTCTCTCCCTTCATTCCTCCTCTCCCCTCTCCTTAAGTTTATCTCAATCTCTCCCTTCTCAATCCCTCTATTTCTCCACCTCTATCATATGTCTTTGTTCTTCCCTCCCATATATATCTAGAGTTTATATATATATATATATATATATATATATATATATATATATATATAATTTAATATTATATTAATATAAAGTTGTTAGATTTAATAATTTTTATATTATAATATATTAATATCAATATTAGATTTAGCAATAATAATATTAATATTTTACTATTAATGTTAGGGTTAATAATTTTTTTTTTGCATGGTATTATTATTATTTTGGTCCATGGTATTTGGTCCATAGGCTTCAAATATAATTAGATGTAGGTTTCTACTCATATTTGATATATTTTTATTTATTTATCTTACCTTTTTATACTTCTTTTATAAATATGGTACTGGCCCATAGTATTAATAATAATTTGTCCCATGGTATTTGGTTCATAGGTTTCATCTAAATAAAACTTCTTTTTAAGTTTTTGTAAATATAAAGAGCTTTATGGAGTAAATATAAAATAGGTTTTATTTATTTACCATACTTCTAATTTATTTATATTTATAATTATTTACCATATCTCTAGTTTATTTATATTTTTATTTATTTACCATATTTTTTTTTTTAATGTTCGTAAAACTCTTCATATTTTAAATTTATGTTTAATTGCTGTTAAAAAAATCCATCTCTTTCATTGAGATTGAGTATTGCCTGAAATGAATTTGGGATTTATTGGATTGAATATGAAAGTAAATGATTTTACTAACTATGTAAATTGTGGTGAAACTCAAATCTGTGTTTTCTATTTCATCATTTCGTTAAAGTTCCTCAAGGTTAGAATCTTAAAAAGCATTCAACAATTAGGTTCCTCCTTTATAGCCATTTTCCCTTGAATTTCTTTTTTACATATTCATTAACTCCACTAACCATACATTTTTTGTTTGTTATACCATAATCTATAGGCTTTAGGAATAGCCACATGCCTATTTCTTTAATCTTTTTCTTTCTTCCTATTTGGTCTTGCCTTAATATATTTGAATTTCTTTCTTATAAATCGATACATCTAACATGAACCGACCGCTATACCATTCAACTGCATGTAGACATATCTCACTATATGCATATTACAAATGACAACTGGTAAGAAATCCATATTAATATTAATATTAGATTTTATAGGATTTCTCAATTAGAATTATTGCAAAACAAATTTTCCACCTTAGTATTTGTATGCCTTTTGTTTTCTTTATAATTTCTTTGTTAGATGTCCAATTTTCTTCAACTAAAAAAATTATAAATTAAAACTTAGCGTGTGACACCATACCTATATGTTGAAGAGCTGGCTGCTTTAGCATTTAACTATCGGCAAAATTCGATCATCGACATATTATAAGCAAATCACTTTACACAATGAAATCGTATTTGATCCCACCTTTCACAACCATTGTTGGATAGAGACTTTGCATGGTATTAGGGTAGTAAGCCAAGCCCAATCAAGGTGATGTTGTACTCAGTGGTTACGGTGTATTAAAATAGACTGAGCCATGAATCAAGATGTTTGGTATATCATTTATGAGTTAGACTAGTCAAAAGCCACTTTTTCCTATACCACTTTTTCCTATTGTCTTCGTCGTAAGGATACTTGAGTTATTATGGTGTGTTTTTGGAAGGATTTTAGAGAATAATTCAAGGAAGAGATAATTTTTTTGCATCATATTTGTATCACACAATCTACCAAATATATTCTTTATTTTTATTTTTTAATAAATATTTGTTTTCACTTTATAATTATGAATTATGGATTTGCATCCGAAGGATAAAATCCTTCATCATATAATAATTCATGTTTTGAATGCAATTTTTTGTTCTATTCTTTAAAATTATTGTTTTACATCGAAATGTGTTGAAGTTTGTTTTAGTCTTTCATTGAGTAAATTTTACCAAATATATAATTTCAATTTCATTAAGAGGAAGACAAAAAGTTTACTGAGAGTTTACCAAAAGTCTAGCAAGCTTGTATGAAATATATGGTCTTTAAGGCTATTCTTAAGAAAAAAAAACCAAAATAAAAGACAAATAATTGAAAAATCAGATGACAAATAAACCATTCAATATTTTCTAGAATTCAAGGCTTCAATAGGATGGGTTCCCCATTACATTCTAGAGAACAACTTTTATCAAGGGGCAGGCCGAGGTGGGATTCAATTTTCCCAAGTCCGTTGTCCATGGAGTGAACTATAAATCATCCTATTGGCGAATAATCTTAGATGTCAGTAATTATCTATTGTGTGCATATAGTGATTGTGATGACCTCTAGAATGGCTCGTGTCCAGAACCTAGCAGATGACCTCTGCAAAACTCTTGAAGTCTAATGCAATGTTGCTCATCTGCTATGTTATGCTCTACTTGGGAAATTTCTTCCTTGATGCTTGGCAGGGTGAATTCCTTGTATCGAGTAGTTGATCTCTTTGTCCAATGTTGGGCTCTAGAACCTCCAAGATCATTGTAATAGGTTTTTCCCCAACGTACTTGGGATTTTGTCTCATGATGAGAGTCACCAATGAGTGAAACTTGTGCAACCAAGGAGAAATGTAAATGAAGAATTGACTACCACCGAAGAGAGATTGACGAGAAGAGAAAAATTGAAGTAGAAGAGGAAAACTATACTGAAAGGAAAGTTGGTGCAATAGGGGAGAAAAGAAGGCATGAGTTCAAGAGGAGACAGTGAGGTAGGATCTAACGAAAATCAATTGAAGACACAGTGATGGCTAAGGTATAAAGGGCCCCAGTAGGTCATAGAGATTGACTCAACACTGCATTACCAATAAGGAAGTCCAACACTCTCGCTGAATAGGATGAATTGTGATAAAGAGAAAAGATTGCATCAACCAAACAAATTCCCCTCCCCCATCAAACTATTGTAGCTAGGACGATGATGTTGAACAAGTTCCCAATGTCATAAACCAAAGTGCACAATAAACGATTTCATGTAGACTATGATCCACTTTCCTCATGCAAAGGGAGATGGATTTGCATGCCATAATAATTGTCCACCCCTAGAAGTGACCAATGTGCATTGTAAGATCTAGCTCACTTACAATGTTGGGAATCTAGGTATGAGTGGAGTTAATAAACCAATATCTCTGCAAATGTTGTGAGAGATCTTGCATTAAAACATACTAAAGAGACATGAGATATGTGTTGGTGGAAGAGTGATTTCACATTAAAATTCAAGTCCGATGGGATGTGTGATGGTAATTCATGGGGTGGTGGTTGTTATGGCCTAAATCTACCTCAGGCTAAGAAAGGCAGAATCTAGGGTAACATCAAACCACGCTTAATCTGGTAGCTAGCCCTACCAGATCGGGAGAGGGCTCTCTACTGGTAAATCTCAGCAAAAAATGATCAGTGATGCTTGAGATGACTTGAATGAAGGTTGATTTTAGGCTAGGTATATATGTAAAAGAGTTTGATTTGATTTTCAAGGGTATTTTTTTGGATCAAAGGGAAGGGTAGATTTTGGGTCTGGGGAATGAGGCCTAGTTTTTGCAGAGATCTGAATGGGGCAAGGTAGGAAATTGTTTTGACACTTCAATTTTGAATGAAATGGATAGCTCAGACTGGTGAGGAGTTGAAGAGGGCAATAAAATTTCAAGGATCCTCTCCAAACAGCTGAAAACATAGAAAATTAAACAAACCCTAGGTACAACATTGCAAATTATAATGAATTCTACCTTTTATCCTTGTTTGTTTAACTTAAGAAGAAATAAGAGGGAAAATGATACACATGAAACACCAGTAAACTTAAATTAACAGAGAGAAACACATCATAAAAACAAAGAGCCACATGAATCCCAAGAAGTGCTGCAAACCCTGGTCTATTCCTTTGCCAAACTGCAGAGATGAATGTACAATGAGGCTCAAAGCAATCCCAAGTGTCCAACCATGCTAATGACTGAAAAACTACAAGATATAGACAACACTAACTCATCCCCAACCTATAGAGGTCGAGCTCACAAGTTTAGGAGCTGTTTCAACAAGATCTAAACTGGGAACTGGAAAATAGGCAGTGGAACAACTTGCCTCTATAAGATAGAAAACTGATTCATTCAGTTGCAATTCACCTTTTGATGGATGAATCTATCTCCATGAGTAAAAATTTAACAAAATTACATCAAGATCCATCAAAATACATCCAATTACATCACGATTTTAACATTTGGAAGTAAGAGAGTCAAAATGTCAAAAACTAGGCGAAAAACAGAGTTACTGAGTCCAAAATGAGCAAAAATCCCCAATGCGCCGCACCTGATTTCTCTATGCGTCGCGCCAGTTTGGAGCTGATTTTGAAGGCCTTCCCAGTGTACAAATTAGCTCCAAGTGGGCTTGTTGGAAAGGTCTTCCTGTCTACTTTCCAAAACAAGTGGAATTTATTAATTTGGCTTCCATTTTCCCCTCCAAAAATGATTTCTTCCAACACTGCTTCCTGTGTGTCCAAAAAGGGGCAGAAAGGTCATTTTTAAGATGTTTTTGACCCTTCTGGAAGCCCAAAACCTATCAAAATATCTTGGCCATAAGTAGGCATGCATAATTTTCAATGAAAAAGCCAAAAATTTAAAGTTTGCATCAAAAGGAGCCCCCAATCATAAGCGTGCGCCAAGTGGCGTGGCGCATTGGGTTGAAAACTCTGTTTTTTAAGGCAAACTTTCCAAAATTCATCTCAATGCGTAGCGCCTTTTTGCAGGAGACTTTTGGAGGCCTTCCTAGTGTCCAAATTGGGCACAGGATAGCTCGTTGGAAAGCTTATTGAGTATAATTTCCAACCCAACTTGAGTTTTTCAATTTGGAGTTCATTTTCCTTGTCAAAAATCAAATCTCCCAAGACTGGTCAAAATGTGCAAAATGAGGCTGCCTCAAGGTAGAGTGCTGTTGCAGTCAACTTTTGAAGGTCTTCCTCAACTCCAAATTGAACTCATGATAGCTCAATGGAAAGCGCTTTGTGTCTAGTTATCATTTGACTCATCAGGCAAGTCATTTGGCCAACCAAGCTAGGAGAAAGCTTGATTTTCCCAAGGTCTCTTTAGAGGTGCGTCATTTCTCCTGAGGCAACTGTATTTTTGAAATTTCTCTAAAACCATGACAGCTGTGTAAAAATTGAAGGATTTTTTGTTTCCTTGGTCTATTTTGGACAAAAAACTCTCTCATTTTTCCCAAATTCATCTTTTATTGCTCAGAAACATCATTGGAGTAAAACCTATCCCGATGTGTGGAACAAGGGATTTGTCGAAATGAAGCGAAATGAAGGGGATAAGGGGCTTATAAATTCTTGAGAAAATTTTGGGAAGTAGGGAGAGATGTTAGCAATTAGGGGAAAGTGGAATTTCAGAGATTGAGTGAGGGGAAGGGGTCCAAAAGGGCAAAACACAGGCCTAGCCTAGAAAATTGCCAAGTTGTAGCAAGAAACTAGGGTTTGTGCGAAAATGAGGAATTTGGGGGATCTCAGTGATGGGAAGTGTTTAATAAGGTACATTAAGGATAGGGGAAGGTGTATGAATATCAAGATACAAGTTTTTCTGATGATTTGACCATCCAAGAGAAATTACCTCCAAAACCCTAGGAGAGGGAAATGAACCTTACCTAGGCACAACTGAAGCATGAACAAGGCTTAAAATGACCCAGTGGAACTTGACATGATGATGAAAACCATCTGAATGATGGTACACTCAGCTAAATGGTGACATGGACCGACATTTGGACAACTTTGAAAGGAGCGAAAACAAACCCTAGACCTAATACCTAGTGACCAAATTTTACTTGAAGACTCACTTAAAATCACTTTGTAAGAGCATGTTTGATCATTGGAGGAAGGCTGCAAAGAATTAAACTAACATTGGCTCCAATGGGGATGGTAGCTCCTTGGAGGTGCCAAGAACGGCAGATCTTTGGGAGAGCAGACAAGTGCCTTCATCCATTGGGCAATGGAATAAAAAACTCAGGCTGAAATGTATGACTGAAAACCGACACAAACTAACTTAATAACAAGAATGAAAACTGACTCACAAATGAATCAAAAAACTGACACACCAAAACTAAAATCAGACCTTCAGTTTTATAGCCTTCATTTCGGGCCCCAAACTGAAACTATGTTGAAACTGACTAAAACAAAAATGACTCAAGACCTACTTAACTGAAATTAGTACTTACAAATATTTTTAATGGCAACAGTCCATCGAGATTTGAGGGCTTCAAATAATGATGACAACCAATTGCCTACTGATGAAATATGTACAATCATGTGTAGTGAGCCTTTTAATGTAACCAATCCAGCAGATGGCTACATACCGAAATTCGGCTCTCACTTTTCTCGAGCAGGTAGAACAATGTACATGTAGGCAACTCACAATAACCACTGAAACAAAGGCTTATGATAACGAACCAGACAACATTTATCTTTTATGATTCTTGCAAAAGAATGCCGAAGGGATCTTGAAAATCCTGAAGCACTAGTTGGTCTTGAGATCCAACAGCAAAAATACAACTTCTCGCTTCATTCTGATCTGAAAGAACAATTGATTACCGAGTGATAGGAAGGCACATAGAGGTATAAGCTTCTTCCATCTGAGTGTTAGCTGTAAATTCCTTGACCATGAGAAATTCTGGCATATTGTCTCTCTCAGGCTCATATTCCTCAACTTCATGGTCTAGGTCATTCTTAAACAAAAAACAATCTTCAAGATTATCAAACATGACAACCTCATCATCTTCATGAAAGAAAATATTATCTGTTTTTTGATCTATAAAGCTAATTACAAGACCATCATCATTTTCAAAAGAGGAAGAAGTTTCACCAACACTTTCCTGACCATGTGGGCACTGCAAATCTACTTTAGCTTGGGCTGTAACATGACCTTTCAGGAGTTGATCTATCACATCTTCAGACAAAGGAGATAATAATTTTCTTTTTATTTTGCTCAAACAGTGATTGTCTTCATGAAATAACATTTTAAAACATGAAAAACTTGAATGACAGTCCTTAATTCCCTGATCTTCTGAAATCTGAAAACATTGTTGATCATCTTCATATGACATGGCAATCAAATTATCATTTATCACTGAGTTATTGAAAGAAGATTTTTCACTTACTTGAACAAAGATCTCATCTTGTTTTTCATGAACTGACTGGATTACCTCCTCATGAAGGCTTTGTTCTAATGAAATGAAAACATTTGGATCAATAACTCTGTCTTCTTCATTCCAGTTGATCTCCACAACAGAGCTCTCCTTCATGGGATTCAGCACAAGGTATTCTTGATGATCATGATCTGAATCTAGATCTGAAATAGATGACTTGACTTTATCACATTCTGAAATTGAAACTTGACTTTCCTGCATAATGTCTCATTCTATGGACAGATCTGAAACAAAACCTTCTCTTTCATTATTTTCCATTGTACTAAGATCTTGATCCCGCTGCAAAGTTTCCTGAGCATCTTGATGAGTATCCTCTAAGTTCTCTTTATGCTGCTGAAATGGATTTTCGTACAAAGCCTCCATGATGTCATCGTCCATGAAGTCATCATCTTCATAAAAATTTTCAATATTTTCAATAAAACTATGAACATGGCTACAACATTTCTGAACTAAAGTTAAGGATGGATAAGATTCCTTATACCTTTCAAAGAACATGGTATTAAAATCCTTTAAACAGTAAATACGAGCAGGCATCAAACTTTCATACCAAGATTGGGCTTCACCTTCCAGAGTGGCCATGAATATCTTCATCAAGAAATCTTCAAGAAAATCAACCTTCAACTTCCGGATATGTATGTGAAATATAACCAGATGTAAAGCAGCATCCTTCCTATCATCATCTTTAAACGTAGGAAAATTCCTTTGCCAATCTACCTTAGGAATTTTATTTGGAAAACCTGGAATGTGATCTCGGCTCATGGGAGCATACCTTCGATCCAGCGAAACCATTTTGATAACAATGAATTCACCAAGAAATTACTCATGCTACTGATTCTTGAAGAGTGGAGTCGCCATAAAAATTCTGAACTTGGGATTCTTCAACACTAGAGTCGCCAGGTGAATGATTTCAGCCTTGCGGTGTCTGATCGTTTTCCACCATCAACAATAAGATCTAAAATTGATTAGATCTTACTGAGGAAACCAGATGTTCAGTTCATAAACTAGACCAGAGATTGACTGAAGCAGCATTCGTCTACTTTCGCTAATGCAAAGCAAGAGCGTTTCGAGGGCTACCTGGCTAACTTCAGGCTCCGTCTGTAGTTTATAAAGAAAACAACAAAATTTTATTCCCCATTATGGTAACCACTATGTTATTGCCTAAATCTACCTCAAGCTGAGAAAGGCAGAATTTAGGGTAACATCAAACCATGCTTAACCTGGTAGCTAGCCCTACCGGATCGGGAGAGGGCTCTCTCCTGGTCAATCTCAGTAAAAAATGACCAGTGAGGCTTGAGATGACTTGAATGAAGGTTGATTTTAGGCTAGGTATATATGTAAAAGAGTTTGATTTGATTTTCAAGGGTGTTTTTTTGGATCAAAGGGAAGGGCAGATTTTGGGTCTAGGGAATGAGGCTTAGTTTTTGCAGAGATTTGAATGGGGCAAGGTAGGAAATTGTTTTGACACTTCAATTTTGAATGAAATGGATAGCTCAGACCGGTGAGGAGTTGAAGAGGGCAAGAAACTTTCAAGGATCCTCTCCAAACAGCTGAAAACATAGAAAATTAAACAAACCCTAGGTACAACATTGCAAATTATAATGAATTCTACCTTTTATCCTTGTTTGTTTAACTTAAGAAGAAATAAGAGGGAAAATGATACACATGAAACACCAGTAAACTTAAAGTAATAGAGAGAAACACATCATCAAAACAAAGAGCCACATGAATCCCAAGGAGTGCTGCAAAACCTGGTCTATTCCTTTGCCAAACTGTAGAGATGAATGTAGAATGAGGCTCAAAGCAATCCCAAGTGTCCAACCATGCTAATGATTGAAAAAATACAAGATATAGACAAAAATAACTCATCCCCAACCTCTAGAGGTCGAGCTCACAAGTTTAGGAGCTGTTTCAACAAGATGTAAACTGAGAACTAGAAAATAGGCAGTGGAACAACTTGCCTCTATAAGATAGGAAACTGATTCATTCAGTTGCAATTCACCTTTTGATGGATGAATCTACCTCCATGAGTAAAAATTTAACAAAATTACATCAAGATCCATAAAAATACATCCAATTACATCACGAGTTTAACATTTGGAAGTAAGAAAGTAAAAATGTCAAAAACTAGGCGAAAAACAGAGTTACTGAGTCCAAAATGAGCAAAAATCCCCAATGCGTTGCGCCTGATTTCTCTATGCATCGTGCCAGTTTGGAGCTGATTTTGAAGACCTTCCCGTTGTCCAAATTAGCTCCAAGTGGGCTTGTTGGAAAGGTATGCCTGTATAATTTCCAAAACAAGTGGAATTTATGAATTTGGCTTCCATTTTCCCCTCCAAAAATGAGTTCTTCCAACACTGCTTCCTGTGTGTCCAAAAAGGGGCAGAAAGGTCATTTTTAGGGTGTTTTTGACCCTTATGGAAGCCCAAAACCTGTCAAACTCTCTTGGCCATAAGTAGGCATGCATAATTTTCCATGAAAAATCAAAAAATGTAAATTTTTCATCAAAAGGAGTCCCCAATCATAAGTGCGCACCAAGTGGCACGACGCATTGGGCTGAAAACTCTGTTTTTTAAGGCAAAATTTCCAAAATTCATCTCAATGCGTAGCGCATTTTTGCAGGAGACTTTTGGAGGCCTTCCCGGTGTCCAAATTGGGTGCGGGATAGCTTGCTAGAAATATTATTAAGTCTAATTTGCAACCCAACCATAATTTTTCAATTTGGAGTTCATTTTCCCTGTCAAAAAGGAAATCTCCCAAGACTGGTAAAAATGTGCAAAATGAGGCTGCCTCAAGGCAGAGTGCTATTGCAGTCAACTTTTGAAGGTCTTCCTCAACTTAAAATTGAGCTCATGATAGATCATTGGAAAGATATTTGTGTCTAGTTATCATTTGACTCCTCAAGTAAGTCATTTGGCCAACCAAGATAGGAGAAAGCTTGATTTCCCCAAGGTCACTTTAGAGGTGAATCAATTCTCTTGAGGCAAATGTATTTTTGACATTTATCTAAAACCATGAAACCTGTGTAAAACGTGAAGGAGGTTTTTATTTCTTGGCCTATTATGGAAAAAAACCTCTCTCAGTTTTTCCAAATTCATCTTTTCTTTCTCAGAAACATCATTGGAGTAAAACCTATCCCGATGTGTGGAACAAGGGATTTGTCGAAATGAAGTGAAATGAAGGGGATAAGGGGCTTCTAAATTCTTGAGAAAATTTGGGAAGTAGGGATGGATGTTAGGAAGTAGGGGAAATTAGAATTTCAAATATTGAGTGAGGGGAAGAGGTCCAAAAGGGAAAAACACAGGCCTAGCCTAGAAAATTGCCAAGTTGTAGCAAGAAACTAGGGTTTGTGCGAAAATGAGGAATTTGGGAGATCTCAGTGATGGGAAGTTTTTAATAAGGTACATTAAGGATAGGGGAAGGTGTATGAATATCAGGATACAAGTTTTTCTGATGATTTGACCATCCAAGAGAAATTACCTCCAAAACCCTAGGAGAGGGAAATGAACCTTACCTAGGCACAACTGAAGCATGAACAAGGTGTAAAATGACCCAGTGGAACTTGACATGATGATGAAAACCCTCTCAATGATGGTACACTCAGCTGAATGGTGACATGGACCGAAATTTGGACAACTTTGAAAGGAGCGAAAACAAACCCTAGACCTAATACCTAGTGACCAAATTTTACTTTAAGACTCAATTAAAATCACTTTGTAAGAGCATGTTTGATCATTGGAGGAAGGCTGCAAAGAATGAAACTAATAGTGGTGATGCCACATCTCCCTCCTCTTGTAGCTAGTGGGACAATGACATCGTGCCCCCTCATTTTTCCTGTGCTAATCACCCTATTCAGGGGATTTTTTTTAATTTTTTTTTAAAAACTTTGGTCCAATGAAGTCCTTCATTTTTATGAGTGTGATCCTTTTAGTTTGCACACATCTCATGATTTCACATTTTAGAGAGGATGTAACAAATTTTTTGTAATGATGCAAGTCAAAAGAAATAAATATTAAACACCTTAATAATAAAACATGTTTATGCATAAGCATCAAATCAGTTTAATTTTGAGTGTTGCACTTGCTAATAATTTGTAGTGTCACCAAAGGAACCTTGTAGCATTTTTAATTTTATTGGGGTTAATATTCTATAGCCCAATTGGATAATGGAGGATACTCGCTAATTTGTCTTCATAATTCTCTATGTGATATATATTTATCATCCTAGCAATGGAAAAGTAAGCATAGATTCATCTTAATTCTATGTGGAATATATATTGATTGAATCAGTAAATAAAAAGCGAGTATGGATCCATCCTTAAAATTAGAGCAATATAGTGAGAGGTTTTGGAACTCTCTTAGTGTTTAATTGGTTTTGAGTCTTCTCTATGTTATATATATATATATATCAATCATCCCAAAAATAAAAAATGTTTATAGATCCATTTTAACATTATATCTATGCACCTAGAGATTACTATCCATTTTGGTGTTTGATTTATTATGTGTTAAGACCGTTAAGACCTTAAAATTTTTACTCCAACTCAACCAACATATTGTGCTTCATATCTACATTTCCAATCTCCATGTTTCCTTGTACTCGTTGAATAGTCTTCTCATCTTTTACCACAACTTATATAGAACTAATATAAACCTTTGGTGGGATGACCAAAGAGTGTGATGTATCTCATGCAAGCATGAGTTGTTATCCATGCCTAAAACCAAATAATAGAGCATATTATAGTTTGCTTCCAACTTCTCAATTTTCTTCCTTTAACAAGACAAAATATTTGAAATCTCTACATCCCAAGTTATTTGAGCTTGAATATGATTTTTCACTCTACCATTGAAGGTGTGAGAGAATACGAGTGAAAAATATAATTACATGAGATAATGGAACTTTTTGTTTTTAGATATAATTGTATATTACATTGAGTTTTTTATTTATTTTTATTTTCATCTCAATTGAAAAAAATAAAAATAAAAGTGTATTGCATAACTATTTCTTGTGAAATTGGCAATTGGGTTTATCTCATGTGGTTGGGAGGAATGCTTCTTATCCTCCCCACCTAGGTTTGATTCTAACAATTGAAATATTAAAATTTCATTTGGGGTGTGAAATTGTTGTTTCTTATTTAATGAATTGTGAAAAAAATAAAAAATCTCTTCTCTTTCCCTTAGATGTTTTTCATCAAAGACAAATGATTACTTTCTGTGAATTCTCATTTTTTATCTTCTTTGGTTTTAAAAGAGTCCTAAAACATCGCGAAGTCCATTCTATACCCCCTTGAGTAATTGACACCCATAAAAGAATAAAAATTCTAAGTATTTATTAGAAATTGTTTCTCTTTATAAAATTAACTTAGTCTAGGACTTAGGGCCTTGGTGTAGGATTCGAGAGTAAACTCTCTAAGGGTTTAAAACTAAAATTAGGAATTCCTTAAAGAGAGTTTACATCCATTAGTAGTAAGGAGTTCTTGATGTTAGATTAGATCTAAAAAATGTGTCAAGCATGAGGTCACACTAGGTTAAGTGGAGTGATATCCCCTCTTCACTTTTTTTGATGTTTATTGAACTACTAGATGTACTGGGGTTTTGGATCAAATTATTTCCACTTCTCTCTAAAATTTTGGGCTTAAATACCATTCCCACATGTGTGTTCATTACCCAAAAATAATCTACTTGGTCTTCAATTGGGAAGTGGTATCCACTAATAACCTTTCCCATGGCATCACATATGTGACTATGAGTGGGAAGTACTTGTGACAATTGAGGTAGATGTCAAATCCTTGTTTCAAATCAAGTATAGGGTGATGAAGTTCATGAGGGTATTTATCCTAATAAATATTATCACATGTGAGCTACCATATATGTCTCTTGTATGCTCTCTTATTAGATCTTGGGGACTTGACATCCCCCAAGAGTTAGTTCTCAGAAGTCCCCTTTGTCCAAACGTTTTCTTGTTGATAACCTACATTTGTTAGTGGTATGCTCTATGCAATTGGTTTCTATTTGGCCATATATTATTATTATTTTTTTCCATTGGTTACATGTGTTTTTCCTTTGTGGTTAGCTAATCTCTTCATCGGTCATGTAGATAAATATGTCTCTCTCATGAGGGGGAAGAACTACCATTCACTATGTGGAGGGCATTGTCCATAATGGGAAATACTAGCTATTGTAGCAAACAACAACCCCTCATTAATTTTTATTCATAATAATAATACAGATCCTTTTTATTTTTTCTAAGTGAATAATTTAACCTATAAATACCACTTAGCACTTTAATTACTCATTTAATCAATAAAATGTGCTTCTATAAGAACCACTACAACATTGACCAATGACATAAAAAAATTTAAAAAGTCATAAATTTTCTAAGTTACTTGGGTATCCTGGTAGCCCAAAAGCTCATAGCTCTTCAAAAAAATAAATTCTAAAATCTTCTGGGCGCACAGATCTCCAGGATCGATGTCATCACTTTTCTCGAATAATGCACTCAACAAGTTGGCCCATACTCCCTGTTTAATAATATTTTGTTATAAAGGAAAGGCCCCATTTTCAATTTTATAAATATTATCATTACTTTATGCTAAGGGATCATGACCACGGAAGCCCGTAACAATTTCAAATTTCAATTAGCAACACCTAAATGGCTTCCTGGCACCCAATTTTCACATCACTCAAATGCACACATAAATAATACGACCCACTTTCTCGTTCAATCACATTTTCTCTTTGTTTTATGAAAAGTGGCCCCTCTCCACTCTAATGGCCCTCCTACCCAAAAACCCGTAGCATTTTCTAATTACAAATTTATAAATACTTATGGGTATCTAGGATTTTGGGTATTCCTCTCTCTTTATAACCATCCCGTGCCTCATTTTCCCGAAGCTTTATTTGATTTATTTATGGGATTTTCCCCTTCCGGACTATCATATCAGGCTCACTCCTCTATTTCCCTGATACCCAAAATATTTAATCAATTTTAATTCTGAATATTTACATTCTCTTTACTCCCAAGTTGTGATGAGGCAACATTCATGTGGCTCCTTTCCTATTTATTGTCCAATCGATTTAACACTTTCATTTATGGTTTGCACTAGCACATTTGTGGTTGAAAATTAGTTTATTTAGAAAAGTTTAGACCACCATTTTATAATTTAATTTTATTGTTTTAAGTAATAACCCTTCTCTGCTAATTATTTTACTCTTCCTACAAGTAATATTTGATTCCTATCGCAAAGATGAAATGAATAAGGCTAAGGAAAATAAGAAGACCCCTATGCAACAACCTACTGGTCCATTCAAAGAAACAATAGATGAAAATATTCCTGGTGCGGGTTTGCTCTCGGATACTACATTCTTCATGGGAAAACATCTACAAATATTTTGAATATGAATATCCCAGAGTTATAGTAAGAAAATAAAAGTTGGCGATGAAACACCAACCTCATAAACAACTCCTCAGGATGCAAAAAATTCCTTCTTGCATAGGGTTAGAGAAAGGCCCTGACTTTTTCCATATACAAATATGGTTATATGGGTAGTGGAAAATGTGAATATTACTATACACACTACAAGGAAAAGACCCTCTAGTAGAGATTATAAAGGAGGTTTTTAGTGTTATAAAATTGGCCAAAATTGTCAAAAAAACATTTTCTACAACATCCATTTTTGGTAACGGAGGTTTCGGCGGAGCTTTTAACAGAATTTCAGTACAACTAAAAAAAATGGGTGGCCGGAGGTTATTAGGGATGTTTTTTTCATCGGTGCACTACTAAGGTGTCAATGCACCAGTGCCTGTCATATATATGGTCGTCCCGGGGTGGTCGAAGGTGCATGCACTAGGCTGTAAAGGTCTAGAACCGCACCTGACACACTGTAGGTGATACAACACATGAGGCCGTTCTGATTGGTATTCGGATTTGTGCGGTGCCCATAGGTCGTATCAACGCACCAGTACGTAGTATTATAAAAATGCACCATGCGCAGTATTAGAAAAACACACCGATTGTTCTAATTCGTATTGGTATTTGTGCGGTGCCCATAGGTCGTACACACGCATCGGTGCGTAGTCTCACATAAACGCACTAGTGTGCAGTATTGCAAAAATGCACCGAAATTTATAATTGGTATTGGTATTTGTGTGGTGCCCATAGGTCGTATAAATGCACCGGTGCATTGTATCATACAAACACACTGGTGTATAGTAACTGACACACGCCGGTGTTCATTTTTTGTTTTTTAGAAACATCGACTCGTGACAGTGCAATTGTTGTGATTTTTAAAAATTTATTATTCATAAAAAGTTGACACATTTTATAAAGATATTCATATTAATTATATTTTATTAATGCATTTGAATGTGATGTTTGGGTTAATTTGTTATATCATATCATAATTATTGTGATTTTTTAAAATTCATTATTCATCAAAAGACGACACATATCTTATAACAGTATTCATATCAATTAAATTTTTATTATTGCATTTGAATGTGATGTTTGGATTAATTTGTTATATCATATCATCAGATTTCACATCTCTTAATTATAATATTTAATCATCCATAAATTTAATCAGTGGTGTTACATTTCACAGCAACAATGGAGAACACAATAGAATAAATTAAAACATATTATATATATATATATATATATATATATATATATGACAATCTTTTTCATACAAAATGGGACAGTTATTGGTATCCCTTTGTCTTTCAATTGGGACACTATGTCCATTACATTAAACAAAATGTCTGATTTCATAGACAATTATTTCAAAAAATACAACGCCTTGCTTTGATATCCAAACATAATGATCATATTTCTTTGCTTGAACTGCTGTCTCATTCTTTTCTTGAACTTCTTTGCAAGAAAATAATTGAAAATTAATATTTAATGCTAAATTGCTTATTTATTGTACCTAATGATTGAAAAATTCAATGATTACATATTACATTTGAAGCATGTTGTTGCTGAGATGGCTCCTCTTGCGATGCAATTTTGTCCATTTCTTTGACGATCTCCTTGTACACAGTTTTGGACATTCCTACTGGCATATTTCTGATATCAACTCGTTCATCTTTTGAGATTTTCATAATCTTCCTGAAAATGTAACATGACAATAAAATATTTAATTTTTATATTGATATATGAAAAGTAAATATAACAAAAGTGATATTTATAAATAATTCTAGAAATACATTTAAAGGAATATTACTTTTTCATTCCTTCTTTTTTTTTTTTGTACGTTTTTGCTGTTAAAATTCTGACATGTCTCATTGACCAATTCTTTGAAAACTCTTCCTGTAGTTTAGATAAAACTTGGTTCTTGGAATCATTGGATTGATTTTTGTATTGTAAGTGGAAAGAACGTCTATACATTCATTCCACTAGATCCCTCAAACTTTTGTAAAAGTTTTTCCCCCTTTCATTAACCTCCAACACCACTCTAGATGAGCTAAGGAGTAATTCATTTCCATTTGCATGTTCTATTTTTTTTGTTTTCTTAGAACAACATTAATTTTCTGAGTTGTTGGTCCATGTAGAACAGTAAACATATGTGAGTTAATAGATTTAAACATGTTATCTAATAATTTTAAGTATATTATTAATGAAAATTAAAAAAAGAAATGCATATTGGATCAGTAGTATTTTTTAATTCACCTGATTCATCCTTTTGCAATTTTTCCATCAAGCTCTTACGCTCTTTTGGTCCCAGATTAGAAATAATATTATCAAGCTTCGTTATTTTGTGGCTCTGCATGATACAAGGTAAATAATACATATTAGTTAATCTTACATATAGTTCAGAAATAATATTTTTTGTAAAGAATTTACAAAGAACTTGCCTTTTTTTCTTTTCTTGATGTGTTATCAATATTTTTGTTACTTGATCTCTTTTCAGCCATTTCTTTATCAATATGAAATTTGTGACATATCATTCATTAATATATTTTATAAATAAATGATCAAATTTTCAGGTAAAAAAAAATATCAAGAAACCAATGCGCTTTTCACGGTGTACGCGTCGACGTAAGTGCGTCATGTTATTATAAACACACTTCCCAAATAGTATAAAACACCGTAAGATGCTTTATGTCAACAAGGAGCATCAGTGCGTTACATGTTAACCACCACCCTGATTAACACAGAAAAAATAATAAAAATCGTCTAGTGTTAGTTTTTGTAGCATATAGTGTCATGGAGGTGGCGGTGCGGCCTATTCTTATAAAAGCTTCGTGCAAACAAGGGACCACCATATGGTGCTCTCTGTAAACTCAGAGACCTGGTGCGTTATATATTACATGGTGCACCGATTAACATAAAATAAAAGATTGTTTTTGACAAACAGTACGTGAGCGGTGCGCTATAGTGAAATAATGCACTGATGCCCTATTTTACATATGGCGCATACATTAAAAAAAATTGTTTTTAAATTTTTTATCAAACAGTACACGTGCGGTGCATTGGGATAAGCCAACGAACCGATGCGTTAGGTTATGCAAGGCACACTGATAAAAAAATTCTGTTTTTAAAAATTCATGCAAGAGCCAACATGGATTGGGATCAGACTACGCAAGTCCTCCCATGGGTTGGATGTCATAGGCCTATATATATAGAAATACAAACCATATAAATCTAAAATGAAATTCCCTAATTCTAAAATCACATAAATAGTAAGAAGCAAGGGGAAAAACATAAAGAATGAAGGGTTGACGGTAAAAATGAATTTTTTTTTGGTTTTTTTTTTTGTTTCTGAAAATGAACAAGAAATTGAAATTTTTTACTTACTGCATAAAAAATACTGTAGAAAATGTAAAAAAACAATAAAATTTAATCACGAGATCGTTTTAAATTCTATGCTACAGGGTTTAAATCACCAAATGTTTGAAATTCTGATTGTTTGAATAGTTCTGTTCGAAAGTATTTTGCTACTCCATAGTGCTCTCGTGCTCTCTTTCTCTAGGTATGTCTCGTGAAAATATCTGGTTGGAAATTTTTGAAAAAATAGTGAAATAATGAAAAGTGTTTAGTATTTAAAAAATTGTTTTATGAAATTAGATTTTCGAAAATATTTTGCTGCCCATTTTTCAATTACCGCTTTTTTTTTCACTTAAAAAAAAAGTAGCATTTTTTTTTATTTGCGGCCTTTCATCACCATTGCGTCAATTAATAACACGGGACTGATGTGTCAGTTAATAAAACGACACTGGTGCGTAGTAAATAAAACAACACCGGTGTGGTTATCTGTACATAAGCACTGATAACAATACATCCAGTTTTAAGGCACCAAAATTACTTTTAGGTGTGTGCACTAAAATTTATTCTTGATTTTGCTCAAACGTAGGGAGAAAATATCATAATTATATCGAATGGACAATTCTTCAAAATACAACTCATTCCATAATATTTATCAAATTCCATCGTGGAGTTCTGCTTATCCATCTCGAGACGTAATATTTACTTCATATTTTATTTATATTTTCATTATCTAATTGAATTTATGTTTTTTATCCATGTCAATCAACTTAATAAAATTGATAATGTATACAAATTTGTAGGTTCATGGAGATTTAGAATCGAGTTCAGATGCACAAAATAATCAAACAGCTCCAAAAATTCGGAAGCTCTTATCAGGAGAAACATACCGCAAGGTGCATTTGGTAGATGAAAAGGGACAATCGCTTCACCCTCCCAATTGTAACAATATTGCATATTCTAGCCACAATCCTAGGACAATGATGGTAATAATAATTGTTTGGTATATTAATGTAATTATTTCAACGTCAAACAAATTAATCATGCATTATCAACGCTCTTACTAATTGATATCATAGATTTTGTACTAATCATGTTCAAATATATTATTTGAAATTATTAGGATTCTAGTGATGATGAGTGACCTACCTACCATCTTCCATTGCACCCCACGACAATGCCAAATCGAGAGAAGGTTGAATTAAGAGAAAAAATCAGAGAGGAACAATACCAAGAATGGTTGAATCAACCACTGAATCAATTCCCACTACGTCCAGATTCACTAATTAGGAATGACTACATCAATAATAGTTCTTCACAAGATGGCAATGGAGGCAATCAAATAGAGGTTGGTATGGATGATTACTTAAGGGATACGACTGCCATGGAGACAATGTTGTTAGATGCATTCGAAAATGATGATCAACTAGGTAATGATGCTCATATCATTGACACCTTTTTTGAAAGCCTTAAATTTTCTTCCACCACCCCTCTCTTTGGACCTGGTGGTCAATAAAAGTATACCCAGTTGGGTACAACGATGTTACTGTACGACTTGAAAGCAAGTTTGGCTTGTCGGATGCATGTTTCTTGGAAATTTTGAGGTAAGTTACCATAAAGTCCTCCCTTATATAAATTTGAGAAATATAATCACACAATGAACATTACAAATGGTCAATTTTATGAACTTTAATAATTATATCAACATTATTGTACATTTAATATTTTCCATGATCACCAACTACAGGTTATTCAAAGATAAGGTTCTTCCGAGTGATAATGTCGGCAAGCAAGTAGTACCTTATGGAGACCTTACCAGCCAGGACCTTACCTTGATAACAACTATAGTTAGAAACTTAATAAGGCCATGTTGTATACTAGTTGAGAGGATTACGGTAATCATTAAGGCAGTTTACTATGATTAGTCTTGCTTGGGTCGTATTTAGTAGCGTAGCGTCAGTCGCTAACACAACGCATTCTCGTAGAGCTTGTCCTATCCTGTTTGACACATAACTACTTAGACAGACCAACTAAAAATATGGGCGGTAGGGAAGGATGAGAAGGAAGATAATAAGGCTTTACTTATCCATTAAGAAAAGAAGGAATTGAAGTGGCTGACGGGTGGCGTGCATCTAGGAGAAGAGGTCTTCCGCCTTCATGCGTGGAGGAAATGTCTTCCGGCAGAGGCATTGATTTATTATTGGATTTTAGAAACTACTGATTAGTCTTCTTATTAGGCTGGATGTGAAGATGTGGCAAAGAAGACTGATTAGACCTTGCTCGATAGCTACGAAGAGGAAAATAAATTGTTGAAAATGTTGGGTGTTGAGTACATATTGTTAGCACCCGAATTAGACCCCAGGCTGAAAAGGGAAAAAAAGGGTAACAACTAAACCACACTCAGCCTTGTAGCTAGCCATATAAGGACAGGAGAGGGCTCTCTCCATAAAGATAGATATTCAATAAAACACAATAGTGGACTGATATTAGGCTAGGTAAAATGATGGGAAAAGGCTTTAAAAAAAATGAATGAATTTCAAGGATGTGTGGATGAAATAGGACAGTATGAAACTGGGAATTAAATCAGGACACAGGGTATTTCATGGGGCAAGGTAGGCAAGAAATTTAGCAATTAAAGTTTAATAAACATGGGATGAAAAGAATGGTGAGAAGCTAAAAAGGGCACAATAAATGGATCCTTTTCAAACAGAAGAAAAACACAGATGATGAATGATTTCCCAAGGCAGGGCATGAAAATGGATCCTACCTTTCTATCTTGAAAGCATTCAAAAGGAAATGTTTTTGGATGAAAGGTGAAAAATAGCAATTCATATATGAAACAAAGGAGAAAAACAAATGCTAAATCTCATACCACAAGGATCCCACAAATCAGACCTGCATCTCTTATTAATCCCTATCAAACTGTACAATGGAGCGCAAAATGTTTTTCCACACTATTCCCTTACTTCTGAGTTTACAGATTCCTAGAATTCTGAGTTACAATTACAATAAATACAATGAAATGTGGGAACATAGATCCATCAAAAGAGGGAGTTGTTTAACAACTCAGAACTGAAATCTGAATATGGCAAAGAGAATCAACAATTTGCCTCTGAAAAAAGAATAATAAGACCTTTGACTGTTTGAAAATATGCCATTATAAATGGATGAAGAAAATAGGTAATTTGATGAACAGATTTCCTACTCTGTTGCTGTTGAAAAACTCCTTTTCTAATATAACTTCTCGGCCTTTTGACCGTCGCTTTGCTTTTCGTTATTTGTTTGAAAAATTGATATTTTATTAAAATGCTGTTGAAATAAAACTGAAATGAAATTATGCTTTCGGTGAAGGGAAATTAGTTCTTTGAATGAGAAAAAAGGGAAGGGAAGGGAAGGAGGCGGGATCCGCATTATAATCGTAATTGGAAACGGATAGAGGAAGGGAGATACAAAATAAACAGGAGCGAAAAACTTCCGATGTGATTGGGGGAGGTTCGATATTGTAATCGCAATCGGAAGATCGTGGAGGGGACATAATATGAAATGGAGCAATTAAAACATGGTATGCGATGGTATCATTGCAAATCGGGATCGGAAGGGGAAGACATATGTGAAACATAACCCAAAGCTCCGATGCGATTTGGGGGTGTGCCTTTGAAAAAAAACGAAACAAACAAAGTTTGATTTTGCAAAGGGGAAAGGTCTTTATACTATTCATAGGCGGAATTTTATGTGGTGGGACCGGGTCAATCAGCATCGGGGATCGGAGGAGGGTGGAGGGGTAGTCATATGTGAAATCGCCAATGTGATTGGGATGGAGTGGAGGGGAAAACCTTTGTAAAGTAAATTAAAACAAAGTTTGATTAAAAAAGGGTAAAGGCCTATGATGACAAAAATGGGCGGAAGTATTATATAGTGGGTGTTAGTATGAATCCATTGTCGAAGTGTACGAAAAAGGACCACTTTAGCTACACATAACTAATAGCCCTAACAACAAAACTGGCTGCCAATATCTTCAGATCTGCGGTTAGTTGAACAAGAAAAGAGTTGCAAAAAACCAGATCTATGCATGGAAAGACATTAAGTAGTAAAAACAAGGGTTTTCTCCATATACCAATAGACAAGACAAGAACAATTTTTGAAAGAATTTTTGTATTAATCGGGCACCTGGGAGGAGAAAAATAAGGCGTATCCAATTCTCCTCAGTGGGATGGGTTCTTGGAAGTCCTCAGCACTTCAGATCTAAAATCTCTCTCTCTTGTTGGTGTAGAAAACCCACACAAAGAATGGAACTCAAAGGGAGCTCACACAACAAATGATGTAGAAAAATGTGACGAAGTGTATAGATCCAGAGTGATCTAATAGGCAACAAAAGGTGAAGAATGGTAGGAAAAACCCTCCTATTTATAACAAAAATATTGGGTCATTCTAGATCTTGGTGCATGATTAAAATAATGTTAACCAAATCTAGATCCACCTTTTATGGAATATTTTATTATATTTATTGGAGGGAAAAGGTATTTGACTTGGGTCAAATCCCTTGATTTGTCAAAAATAAATAAATAAATGATTTATTTATCTTTTTAAGGAAGCGGTTAGAAGATAATCAAATAAATGATGATTTATTTAATTATTTAAGGAAGTGGTTGAAAGATAATTAAATAAATAATGATTTATTTAATTATTTGTGGGTGATTTGGTCATATTTAACAAGGAATATTATCTAAATAAGATTTAAATAATTATTCCTAGAAAATAATAAGATAAATAAGGGTTTATCTAATTAATTTCTTTTTTTTTGGGTTAAACATGACTGGGAATAATAATTAAGTTATGGTTTAATTAATTATTCCATGAGGAAAATCAAACAAATATAGGTTTGTTTAATATTTCCTTTTGGGGTTTCCTGTTTGGACCATAAACAACCTAATAAATGTGGTTTATTAAGTTATTTAACATATTGAAGGCAATTTTACTTAGGGTAAAATTGGTCTTACATGGTGTACTTGGGTCCATCTAATGATAATAGGTTAGATGACCAAAAAATGGTGTAACAGATTGCCCCCCAGCATGCGAGTGTCAGGAGAAAATCGTATGACTGAAGTACGTTGTAAGAGCTCAATCACTAGACAACAAAAGGGAAGTCAGAGAGAGAAATGCAAGGTAGATAGTGTGTTGAAGAACTAGACCCTGAGGAGACGAGACTCGCAGGTGCAACAAGTCTCTTTTTATGAGAGGGTACCTGTGCTGAAGGCGGCGGGGGAGGCATACCTATGCCCGCCGTGACAAAGTACAAAAGAATAGTGTGTCCAGTAAACAAGGGACCAAACCATAGAGTACAGCTGGCATAAACAAAGGCCAGATAAAAATACAATGAAGAGTCTCACATACATGCTGTGCCTGGGATAACAGCCAGGACTAGTACAATAATATCTGAGTACATGAGATAAATACAACCCAAATGCCCCCTGTAAATGGGGAAGGGCTCACAAAATCTGACTGATACATGCAAATCAAAGAGGTGCTGCAAGTGGCTAAGGCCAACATCATCAAAATCTGGAGCGGCATCAAAGGCTGCAAAGAAGAGGTCATCCGGGCATGTGGGGGGCTACCTGCAGGGCCACCCCCTCATGAGGGTTGAGACATCTCACACACACCCGAGAATCATCAAGAGCCGCTGCTGTATCACTGAACCATCAAGTATACGGATCTCGGTCATGCTGAAAGGAGCTGGAGTGGAGAAACAATCAAGTCAAAGGGAAATGAGAGATCCCTTTGCTTGATCCGAGGCACCGAACAAGAGTGGAAGCTGGAACCAAGGTACACTGCCCTCTAGACCTGGCTTCTGGAATGAATGAGCTGATGTCGACAGAAGGAGGTCCACCTAAGGTGAGGCAATGAGAAATCCTCAACTAAGGTGCGAGAGAAAATAGTAGAGCGACGGACAGACTGACACTAATGATGATAGGGAAATGGAAAGGACTGAGTAGCGAATGGACGACTTCCCTTGTTAGAGCATAAAGGGCATGAATGACATGGCAGCTATGGACACAATATCATAAGGGATAGGGGACAGTGGGACTGAAGGTCATAATGTGCGACACAAGAGAGAGACCAAGCAATGAAGGATGGAGGGCTATGGCGGGGTACAAAGGGAATCGGGATAGACTCCATGAATGCGATGATGACTCAACTTGGATGCGCTAAACAAGGGCGACTCGATGGTGCTGCCACACAGTAAAGGCCCAATGGGAGACCATGAAAACATGAGTACAA
The DNA here is from genome assembly GCA_034641835.2 of Pinus albicaulis. Classification (NCBI taxonomy): domain Eukaryota; kingdom Viridiplantae; phylum Streptophyta; class Pinopsida; order Pinales; family Pinaceae; genus Pinus; species Pinus albicaulis. Next base: position 936,944,208 of record CM076578.1, on the reverse strand, counting down.
GGTGGGAACTCATGACGAAAATCGACATGAACATGGACAAGTATGGAGGCGAAGTGGTGCCCCAAGTACAAGTGTCGTAAGTGAGGAAATTCGATTTAAAGTGGAGGTGAAGTGGCCCTTCTTGGACAAAATAGGTCCTGGCGAAGGATGAAAGTACAAAAAATATGCTGTCTATCTAACAAAAAATAAAACACGCATCTCAGAAGGGAAATGCTAAGGGTAATATTTCTTAAGATAGAGTGCATTGCGAGGATTAGGAAGAGGATTGCCTTCGAAGTCCTCTAAAAAGTATGCCCCCTTACCAAGATCCTTACTGATGACGTAAGGGCCTAGCCATAATGAGTCGAACTTCCCGTGACCAAGGACATCATGGGCCTGGTCATATACTAGAACAAGGTCGCCTTCGTGAAAAGGACGAGGCTGGACTTTTCGGTCATATTGAGATTTGGTGCATTTCTTGGCCGCTTCTATGGTTTGTAATGCAACACGGCGGTTTTCAGAGACACGCTGAAGCAGGATAAGTCGTTGTTCTAGAGGTTGGGTTCAGGGAGAAGTTCAACAGCCAGATGAAGGGAAGGGATTTCACACTCGATCGGTAAGACAACCTCCTCTCCAAAAACGAGGTGAGGAGGGTTATGGTTGAGGGGCATAGGTGCCCCCGAGCATGGTGTGGTCATGCCAAAATGTATTTAGAAAAAGGGGAATCTAAACACATTTTAATGATGTGGTGTGCCATTTGTTCTCGTTATGGTTATGTAGTTTGAGAAAGGAAATGGAGGATTACCAATCTCTTTTGGTACTGCATATAGGGATCAAATGGACTTTAAGTTTCCGAGTTGGCATACTTGGTGTCACTATCCCAAAAAGAGGATTTGGAGATAATGAACTGATGCTCTCGTAGAAAAGCTATAGGTTGGTCAACAATAATGTCTAAGAGACTGGGTTGCTGATGTAAGATGAGGGAACGATAAGGGGTATCATCCCTAGAGTGATCTGAAGTGATATGGGACTCTAGAGGTTCTTCTAAATGTGGAATAATACTGGGACTAAAGTCAACACGACCAGATACACTAGGAGAGTGGTGGAGAATTTCTTCTCTTGGTCTCTCAAATGTGGGTGCCCCCTTACCCAAAAATTCAGTTTCAATGTAATGGCCACAAGGTGGATGTGGTGTGAACGCCTAGGTTCGATGTAAGGGGGAATAGATAACGTCAGGGGTGGGGATTTTTTCCATAATGTCGTCATCGCGATAGAAGATGGGGTGACTGGTGGAAGAAAGACCACCTGACGTGGTGAAGTGACCTGAATCATCATCATGAGAAGAGAGGTTCACATGTGCATCGTCACAAGGGGTGACCGAAGAGTAAGTAGATAAAGGATCTACCGATGTTGAGCCCAAGATGATCGCTGAAGGAAGGTCAAGTGAAACAACAGGGGAGAATTCAGATGGAATGTTCCCCGAGGGTCTCATGGATGATGATAGGTAAAAAATGTTGGACAAAGGCTCCATCATCTCGACATCAGGAGGGGGAATGTCAATGGGAGCAGTCATATCTGGTAGTTCTGCTGAAGTAGAATGCGCAAATAGGAGAGAGGTGGACTCATTGCGCTTGGCCTCGAATTGGTGGATCGCAGCGATAGAGGTGCGGAAGTCCTTGAGGCGGGGACAAAGATGGGTGTAATGGCCATGGAGATCACACAAAGCACAGGAGTGGTTGGTGT